>CM076089.1:8231687-8673687 GCA_038088585.1 Chrysina gloriosa | reverse complement strand
AAAATCAATTCACCTTAGCTTAATGGTTATATTTGTGTACGCTTTGGCGATTATTTTGGAAGGAATAAATAGACGTCGACAGGGTTATTTATAAGTTACCTTTCAAAATCTTTGTTATACTCTTAGTCAACTATTTACATTTGCTCGAAATTTATGCGTGTTGCATGTGATGTATCGCCTTCAGGTATTTTTACCATCGATCAAGAAAGCAAGCGATTTGTAAATCACGTTATTATAAACTAATTTCGCTAAATATATTTGCTTAATACGATCTATCTTTAAGTAAATGACATGATAATTTTCCTTTTCAAAGCGAACGTGTTGATTGCCAATGGAAATAATATTTCAGCAAGTTTTAAGTTAAGATAGTGTGGAGCTGTTTTGTTTAATTGTATTATATCGGCTGTTGAATAGTATTAGTTTGTACAGATGAGTCAGTTCCTATATCAACAGATCCTCATTGTATTACAACTTACATAAAACTACGTCGGTGTTTCGATTTAGTTTACTATAAAAACAATGCGATATCGCTGAATGAGATTTATGTAGTGAGTGTACTTTTTTGGTCATAGACCAGAGATATTCTGTTTGTTTTTCAAAATATTCTGCTTCATACTTAAATTTCTCAGAAGAATATGTGGATCCGATAAGGAGAAATATATGTGGGGAAAAAGGACAAGTAAAGAATTAATGGACGTCAATCAAGAAACCAATATTGCACAGGTTACGATGTCTGTGGCATATTCGTCGAATGAGTGATGTATGTATGTATGTATATATGTATATACATATAAGTTCAAAAGAGGTTGGTGGGGAGTTCAGCAATTAATACATTCAATAGTGGTTGTTCAATTTATTTTTAGCGATATTTCGCATCAAACTGTATGCTTCATCAGGGTTAAAAATTCAAAACAATCCCTAAGATCATTGCAAAACATTTGAAGGACTTAAAAAATTAAAATGCACATCAAAAATCATGACGCAGTACACGTTGTAACCGATGTCAGAAGATAAAATTACAAATGTGTTAAAAGGAAGAAGCAGTTGCAACATTTGGACAGACGTCCTCTCACCCCGCGATTACGACCACGAATGACGATCATTCGTCGATTTTTTCGTGTATTTTGTTTGTGGTTCTGAGCTGTGTGATCTCTCTGTTGTTGCTGCACTCTGTTCTATTCGCGGCTTTATAAATTGGCACTATTTCTCCCAGTTCTCATTCCTTTGGTCTATTTTCTTCCTTCCATACTCCGTTTAGCAGCCTCTCACAGCATTATCTCCCTTTCTGCTCCCATGTTCTTAAGCATTTCTGCTGCTATTTCACCTATACCTGGTGCTTTTCCATTTTTGTGCTTCTTGATTGCTTCTTCTACCTCTTGGTCTGTTACGTCTTCTATTTCGTTTTCCATGTCTTCATTCGCTTTGCTGTTGGGTGACATAAAGGTGAGAAAAATAATTTTGGAGACCGACACTGGGATAAAGGGAAGAAAAGGACAACCCACAAGAATGTGGTGGAAGAAGCGGTAGACGCATTTAAATGGAAAATACACAACTTTACGTTGAGATTGGAAAAAATGTTTTGGAGGTTGACTTTCAAACTTTCAAACTAAAACATATCAGGTATGAAAAGCATTAGTGGGTGATATGTGTCGATCTAAAAGTGGTAAACTTTCTTCTCGGGCAACAAAGTGGTTACACAAAATATCCTTGCCTTTAATGCCTTTGGGATAGCAGAGCTAAGGCCCAGCAGTGGATTACCTAGAAACTGGCCTTTAGGGAAGGTTGTTGGTCAAGAAAAACACAACGTTCTTAACGAACCGTTGGTTGACAGAAACAAAATCATCTTTCCACCACTGCATATCAAGCTGGGACTTACGAAGCAATTTGTTAAGACTTTACCTACAAATTGACCGTGTTTTGAGTATTTGAAACAAATATTTTCAAGACTTAGCGCAGAAGAACTGAATTTTTTCTGGTCCTCAGATAAGGCATTTTTTTAAATAACCCGCAGTTAACGGAATCAATGAACGAGCGTGAGTCTAATGCCTGGGGATCTTTCGTTGAAGTGGTTGAAAACTTTCGTGGAAAGCATCAAATTAGTAGAACAGATGCTTTCTAACTTTCACACGCTGAGATGTGACATGAGCATCAAGATGCATTACCTTCACAGCCACTTAGATCGTTTTCCAGAAAACTTAGGTGATGGTAATGAGGAACAACTCAAAAGATTTCAGCAAGATTTCCTAAATAGGGCAGAAAGAGTGCATTTCGAAAACTAGATTTGATAGAACAAATCTGACGGCACTTTTGGATTAGGCACCCCAAAATTGTTTAATTACACTTAAAAATCCGAGGCACCAAAGTGTGTGTTGGCCAGTGTAATAGGCAATAGGGATTGGTTGATTGTATAACAGACGTGTAGTTGTGCTATTGGATTTAATTCTAAAAGCTAACAAAATATTAATAACCACTTTGTAAATTGTTGTTTTTCTTTGAGCATTGAGAACGATATTTTTACTACGTCGTGCAATTCGATTTCGTTGGTATTCACAAGAGGCCCATTATTATTATTATCGGCAACTTCGACCGTTACCATCAGCAAACGAATTACATTTATACTACTTATGGCGACTATTTTCAGCACTACAGGTCTGTTATATAACCAACCAATAACTGATATTAATTTCAAGTTTGATGAGTTATATATACTATTTGCTTATCTTGTTCAGGCTAGTTTCGTTACAAAAACATGTTTACTATTTACTGGTCTAATGTAGC
The DNA here is from genome assembly GCA_038088585.1 of Chrysina gloriosa. Lineage (NCBI taxonomy): Eukaryota > Metazoa > Arthropoda > Insecta > Coleoptera > Scarabaeidae > Chrysina > Chrysina gloriosa. The sequence continues at coordinate 8,670,909 of CM076089.1, read as the reverse complement.
TTCCTTCGATAGCCCACAACTTTTAGATAAGAAACAATCTAATCTAATGACAAAAATACAGCCAGTTTTTTCGTATCTGCTTGATAAACTTTATCCAAACAAATAATTTTTGTCTTAAAATTTTTCTCTATTTCTTACGGTTAGCGAGTTATGCGCATCGACCGAATGCAATAATTTCCATTTCCAAAAAATTTTTAGTCACCCGCAGAAAATATGATATTGCGTAGTACATATCTATGTATATGTGATCTTGTTCCCAAAAGTTTCATAATTTCCCCTGGAGTAAGTTCAGCCGAAAGAGGAAAGTCCTCGTATCTAGATATTCTTATAACGTCCCTTAAAGTCTTGTCAATTCTCAAAGTTTCATCTATTTTCGTCTGGAGCAAGGTAAACGAAATAAAGTATATGAAGGAAGGAAAAAACGTTTGTTTTCATACTCCTATTGCTTTCAAATAAAAGTTAAGTTATTCAATCTTTATTCAGGAAAGCTGGGAAGAACCCGCTAGCAAAGAACTAAATTTAATATCGGAGGAAGTTGAATCAAGGTGTACGAAATGGAACAAATACGCGCCAATATATCATAATTTGCCGAAATCCCAAAGTGAAATAGAAACAAATCGTAAGACATTTCCCGACGGAGGAAAAAGAAAACGTATGCATGAATATACGTTTAGGTCATCGACGATTTTATTATATACGATCGACTTATTTGACGTACGTGCCTGTCCTCGTCGTCTGACACTTCCTCCTACAATCCTTCATCGTTTCGCGCATCGATAAAAGGTTCAATAGGGCGCGACAAGAGCCGCGTACGTTCCGTCGATGTATTATTGCGCGTCGTCGATATTTCATCGAATTAATGTGCAGAAGTTACTTGACTTGACGACCGCGACGGCCTATCCAAAACTGTCGGCTGTCAGCACCACCTGTAGACAATTGAAAACCGCTGAAATCAGGGGAGCTAATATAATGACATCAATTGACTGTTCACGTGGCATAACGCAGTAAATGACGCGTTCGACGACGCGTCGATAATTTTCTAATTTAGCCGAGGCTATACGGTCGCATTATACCGATTAATCGCTCGATGTGAGGATGGTAATCGTGTAAATGTCATCTGTACCGGATAATTCGTTCAAGATGAAAGTTATCACTTTTCCGAGCGGCAAATCGCTTCTTTACCACCGCCAATAACTATGAAATTGAGCTCGTCATTTCCAAATCAAGAGACAAGATGCGTCTTCTACTTTTTCGGGAGTTAATCAAATTCCTTTTGGAATAATACGTCGCGAACAGCTCGCATTTCTTATCGGGGATAGGTCAAGATTTACGAGCCTCCTCTCTAGCAGATGAAAATGTTCGCAGATAGGACCCAAAAGATGGGACAATGTTGCATGTTATTAATCATCGGGTTCACACTGCTATTTGAAAGATTGAGTATTTGAATGACCAAAACATTGAAATAATGTACAGGTGGGGCCGAAAAGGAAGAGCCCTCTCGGTCCCCTGACCTTGCAGCATGTGCTTATTTTTTATGGAGACACCTAAAGACGAAGGTCTACGTGGACAGACCGAGAAATCTGCAAAAGCTGAAAGAAGCCATCGTAACGGAACCTAGGGCAATTGACATCCACTTTTGTGAGAGGATGATGCGGAACTTTGAGGAACGACTACGGCAGTGCATTGCAGAAAACGGCCGTCATCCGCCTGATATCATTTTCAGAACATAATTTCACTTTTTCATTGTTAAATGGTAAAATCTAAGCTTCTATTTCTCGTAATTAAAACGATTTTTAAGTTCAGAAACAGCTGCTTCATTCTCATTTCAAATCCATTTTGCCCAATCCTGTATCATTCGATATATAGTCTAGTAAGTAACTACTTTATTTATTTCTCTAGACGTTACAAAATAGACTTTACAACGTATAGATGCAAATCAAAAAGCATAATAATTAATTACCATCAATAACAGAAAATTAACATAGAGTAGGTATATACATACGAGAATATGAATATAGCGCAAAGATTATCTATTAACTGAATTATTCCAGAAATTCCTGTAAGGAATAAAACCCATTCACCCTTAATATATTGGACAATTGAGATTTGAATTGGGAAGCGTTAGATTTCTAAAATTCGGGGGTAGTTTATTATAAATTTTGATAACTGCCACCTCTGGTGAATCCTGATGAGGAATTAATCGTGATTTGGGTATCGCTCAATCATATAAATATTTAATTTAACAAAAGAAGCCTTTATAGACTCCACGGGCTTTAGATAATAGGCTCCCGCAATGATACTTCCATCTGAATCCATCTGTTCTTACTAAAGTAATGTTATTAACTTTTAGTTCTAAGTAAAAGTCCTGGTCAGGTTTCAGTTCATATGGATAAAATCTAATGTAAGTGCTTTGGAGTTGTTCAGCAATAGTTTGTTACTTACAAATCAATTATGGATCTTATTCAATATATTATTATAATCCTCTATGACAGTTTGATTGTCAAAACCAGAAACTACCAAGGCAATATCGTCATCATAAAGAGTGATGCTACTTCCACCAATGTATTTCGGAAATTCGTTTATGAAATGTAGGAAGAGTACTGGACTCAATATTCTCCTATATTACTTGTAGTCTTGGAAGCCATAAGTTTCTAATTTATTTATTAAAATTGTGTGATCTACACAGTGATCTACGTAGTAGTAGTTGACTAACTATTTTGCAAGGAATATTTGTAGCATTTCTAACAGCAACTATGATGGTGGTCAACTATGATGTTTATTATTTAAATGTAAAAATATAAACGCTAGTAAAATTCGGACCATATCTGGAGCAAGGTCGAGTGGGTCGCGTTCGTTTTATCATGCAGGCAATAAATGTTATGTATCGCCACTGCCAGCAAACATTTCAAACATGTGGTTGAAAAATAAAAAATTTAGAGAAAGAAATGTAAACTCTAGTCAAATTCGGGCCGTATGTTAAGCAAGGTGAAGCGGATATTTGGATAGAACATGTTTGTTTACTTTAGCGGCCAGGTCGTAGGTTTCTATTTAACACCGGATTCAACGACTCGCGAGCTTTTCAATTACGTTTCGACAAATCTGATACGATGTACAATTCAGTGCAGATACGTTTATCTGTCCAATCCCATAGTATTTATTTTACGCGCATTGACCTACGTTTACCTCATATAATCTTATAAATAAGTTTGACGTATCGGTGTGTGACGAAACCTTGTATAATTATTCATTGGAACTCCTTCTGATCATGTCCTACATCTATTCAATCGAATTAGAATCGGTAGTTGTTAGTAGAAGACAATATTTATCCCTGCAATCGTAATAAATTATTAAGTTAAGCGTAGAAAATTAAATCACATTGCGTCTCCCAATTTGCTCGCAATATTATCCTTCCGTAATTTAGCCTGGACGAAAGACGTTTTCAAATTTTCAAACAAAACCTCTTCGAGAATATTATTCCCACTCGAACGTAAACCAAATTACGTACGACGGAAGAATAGAAGAACAAAAATCAATGCGGTTAAAAAAAAATCTTTCTGCGGCAGATGATTAGGCACTTAGACCTGCCCCTTTTCGCCACTCGGTACCTCTTCGCAATTTGAAATATCATATCTGTTTCGGCATCTTTTACGGCGACGTATCTCGTCAAAAGAAAAAGAAATAATTCTCTGCGATGAGAGAATATCCAGATAATGATATTTGTTTTGTTTGAGGTTTGAAATTTTTAGACTCGCCGTGGAAAATTTTATAACAAGGCGAAATATGCCAATTCTAAGTGGAAATTTTTTACTTACAACTCCCCTTCTTTCTGTTCTCAAGTAAAATTTAATTTTCATAAATCTGTAATCATTGTCGGAGATCCAGCAGCTTTTCTCTTTTTTTAGAAAAAAGCTAGTCATGAATTATAATGCACCTGTAAAACTTACGAGTCCTTTGGAACTATCTATACAACCGTATGTAAGGATGTTCCATCCATTCCACGTGTAACATCTGTTATATCTTTCTAGCTGAATAACTACGATTAGGTCTATACACGCGTGCAAATTAATTTAATTAGCCGTACGTGTATGTGCATAATGTAATAAATATTTCATCGTTCATAGCGGCAATGAGATTATACAAATTTCTTGCATGAACGAATTCGATAGCTAAGCCTTATTTCCTTTATCATACTCCAATATTATAGTACAATTCAGTTCGATTATGATTGAAGCTGATCCGATCCCGCTGCAGGCTACTTTTGCTTTGCTGAAATTGTTGGCACAAACAGCAAAACAGTGATCTGTAAAATAGATATAAAATCCATAATAACATATGAAACATACATAAATGTTACATCAGAGCTTGATCAATCAAAATTTCAGTTTCAAGGGCGAATATGCGAAAGGAAACTAGTGTAAAATATACACCGAGCTCATTTTTCTCTCTCGACTATTTCATCAAATTTATGAAAAATAAGTATATTCGATTCACTTTGGTTTCTTTTTTTTTGAACATTTTTCCCTGCTTTTTAGTAACCATTTCCACCTCAAAATATTTTTTTATGTTTGAAAAAAAAATTGCGCGATGGGGGTTTAACTTCAATAGGGGTTCTTCCGCGTTGTTGTGGCGTTTTTCCAACAGGTTTTTGCTTTGCGACTCAACTTTTAGCACGATTTTATCTATACAAAATATACTACAAAAATTGGCATTCCCCTATTTGACTCATCAGAAGGTACATAGCGATATAAATTCTTCTTTGTGATCATTTCTGGGCTGGCAAAAAAATTGTTTCGGTTTTATAATGTAAAATAAAACTCGTTTTTTATATAAAGAATAATTGCTAATCAATTATGTACTTTCCATCTTGTTCAATGACCCGTTGCCATTCTTCTTGATGCTTTGCTCATAGAAATTTTGGTTCTGAACCTAGTGCGATTTGAGGTCAACTTCTTTTATGAAAGTTCTACCATTCAAAGAATTTTTTAAACTCTCGAAATAAAAATGGTAATCAGATGGTACCACGTCGGGACTGTCTGGGGATGCGACTTCAATTCCCAATCAAGCTCCAATAATTTCCCACGAGTTACTAAGTAGGTGTGAGGCCTTGTATTATCAAATTGTGTTCCATAATTCCTTTGCGGTTTGCCAATTCTGGGCGCTTTTCTTTGTTTGCTTCATGCACTTTCATTATTACTATCATTAGTTTGTAGTAGGAATATACAAGAAGAAAAACGAAGTTGGCAAATTCATGTTGTCGCCTAGGAAACAAAAAATCAATAAAGAACACTTGTCAAAATATAAAAAAATAAAAATTATACTTTTGCTGTAAGTAAAATAAAATAATAATATTTTATCGTGATTTTGTCTAATTGTTAATACATAAACAAGGTTCAGCCACAAATTTGGTGCCGAAACCCGGTGGTAAAATGGTAACGGCACATTGGATGCTTCTTTATGTCTCTATTGTACAAACTTGAACGTGATTTACTTCGATAACGACCACGCGTTTCCAGTTTTTCAATACGTTGTACCAGTTTATTGAAATCGTCACGGGTAACGTATGGTTGTGGACTTGTAGCCAACACATCTGTTACTGCATTTATACTTGATGTACCAGTATGTTCGGCTATAGCATCAGCAGTGACTCCCAACTCGTTTAAGGTGCCTTTAGTTGCACTCAAAATGCCTCTGATTTGTCGTGGTAATCTGTCCATCCAAACGTTCTTCCAGAATTCTTCATCGATTCTTGGAGATATTTGTCTCATCTCGCGTAGTAAGGTGGATGGTCCTTTATCACCCAAAACCATGTCGTTTAACAGAGTTTTATATCGTTTTGTATCACTTAGCATATTTTCTCTTAGCAGGCGTTCTTTCAGTTGGTTATACGGGTCCGCTGTCTCTTCCGGTGGCTCCGTGATTAAGTCTATAATACTGTCGCATTGCTCTTCCGTTAAAGCACTAATTACCAAGTCAAATTTTGTAAGAGAACGAATAATTCCAGCAGTTCTAAGTTGCGCTTCAGCTCGACCGAACCAGGCTTCTGGCTTCGATGACCAAAAAGTACTTACAATTAGTTTAACAGCAATACGTTGAATCTCTTGCGTAGACTAACTATCAATTCCTGTTGCCATCCTTTTTCAGTTTCTATCGTCGTTTCAAAGCGTGTTCGTAACGGGTTTTCGGCACCAATTTGTGGCTGAATCTTGTTTATGTATTAACAATTAGACAAAACCACGATAAAATATTATTATTTTATTTTGCTTACAGCAAAAGTGTAATTTTTATTTCTTTATATTTTGACAAGTGTTCTTTATTGATTTTTTGTTTCCTAGGCGACAACATGAATTTGCCAACTTCGTTTTTCTTCTTGTATATTCCTACTACAAGTTATTGCTGCTTTCTTTCATTCTTCTCAGGCCATTGCCACCCCTCTACACTCACCAATTCCAGCCCCTCCATATCACGCTTTTTCCTTGTACTTTTTCTGGCCAACTTCTTCTCTTTTATCCGCCTACTCCCTCTTCTAACACCATTTAGACCCATCTTTGTTCAAGCATGCCAATTATGTGACATAACCATCTGACACTTTGAGCTCTCACTTGGTCTGCAATCAAGCTCCAATAATTTACTAGAGATGTGTGAGGCCTTGCATTATCAATTGTTCCATAATTCCTTTGCGGTTTGCCAATTCTGGTCGCTTTTCTTTGTTTGCTTCATCCACTTTCATTATTATTATCATTAGTTATTGACAGTAAATATCTGAATTGATCGATTGGTTTCTTGGAAGCAGCTCAAAAGTCACAACACCTTTGCAGTCTCACCAAATTGACAGTATAATCTTTTTGATACAACTCCGCTTTTAGACGTGGTTTGTGCTGGTTCATAAGGCTTACACCATAATCGTTTTCGAATGATGATACTGTACATGATCCATTTCTCATCACCAGTAATGATTCTTATAAAAAAAGGGTCGATTTCGTTGCGCTGGAGATGCATATCGCAAATATTCATTCGTTGTGTTAAATGAATCTCTTTCAATTCATACGAACCGAAACATCGAGCTTCTTAGCGAGTCCAAGCCATTTTAACTGATTGATACATTTAACCTCTCTGCAATCTGTCGAACGATGACGACTCTCTTCAACTAAGGTTTTGATTTGGTCATCATTAACTGCAGTTGGTCGGCCAGAAGGTTAGTCACCTTTGAGTGAAGAATATCCAGAATGGAATTTTTAAAACCAATTCTAAGACCTACGTTCTGATATGCAATCAACACCATAAACTTCGCCTATCTCTTTGTGGATCTCAGCGGCTTTCTTTCCTTTAGGGAAATAAAAAAGGTAAAATATGCAGAAATTAATCGCCTCTTCACTCCATGTTAAGATTGACACTAAACTAACAGCTACAAACAAAATTACTGATAAGTCGCTGCTAAAGTAATCTAATAATGGCTGATATCCAATGTCAAAAGAAGAAAGCCATAATGCTGACATAAGTTTTTCAAAAGTATTGGAACCAGGAACGCTCTCGATGTGTTGGCAACCTAAATTACTTTCTTGCCAACCTCAATATATTAGTTTTCAGAAAATAGTAACCAGAAAATCATGGATTGTGATTATTGTTTCTGAAAGTATATGAATAGACCTTTATAAAAATGTTACGTTTTTCATCTCCTTGTTTCTGACATATTAGTATTTAGTAAAACATTTGCTTTCTTCTTGGTCCGTTTCTTTATTGGACCACCGTATATATATTGACGTCCTTACTGGTAAATATATATTATTTCATTCTTTAACCGATAATCTACTCGTTCTCTTTTCTTTTATCTCCTCTCAGTAATTAATACCACCGCGTTTATGTTCTTGCCATATACCTCTACATATCTATTATCGCTATAACTTCTAAAGAGCGTAAACATAATTACTACGACGTTACGGAATTAGATATGAACGATGCTATAAATTATAGAGATCATCCGGGTAAGCTGTGATTTAAATGGATATAGGCGTAAACCCCGGTCGCTAAGTGTTCTATTGAACCCGTCCGTCCGATCTGACATCCGGAAGCTGGATAGTTCCTCCACAAATGGTGTGTCACAGGATACAATCCCCAGTACGAAATGTGTCGGGGACTTCCGAGGAAGTAGCTTTTCGAACTGGTGGGCCGTGCACGAAAATATATTTTATTGTGTTGGGTCCAGTAACCTCTGTATTAGCGAAATGATGAAATGACGAAAATGTCGAGAGATGTATAAAAGAGGTACTTCACACAGTTTGTAATAACTAAGATAAGCTACATCTCACAATAAGTATGATAAAATTTTCGAGAGTCATAGCGTATTCCTTAAATTGCAAGGTGTAGGATTCCTGCTTTACTAAACTCAGGACTTAGACGAATTTTAAGGTTGAAAATGTAGATATCATCGACTGACAGAAATTACTTTAAGTAAAATTTAAAACTTGAATGAGCGTAGGGAACAGCCGTAGTGCTAACCCAATTGGATGCGAAAATATATATTTGGTTTATCAACATTGGCGCGGTAAAACCTACTACTTATTTTAGACAGAAAGTCCTCGCTTAACGTTAGGGTTAAGATTTTGAAATTAGCAACGTGAACTGAAATGACGTTGAGCAAAACGCGTGTTTCCGTACGTAGCGCTAGCCAAGGTAGAAGTTAGATTTAACGACTAACTGCTAGCTATTTAATATTAGTTAATTCTTCATTTTTTTACAGGAATTCCTCTCCAGTATGTCCTTAAAGATCAATTTTCTGGACTCCTACTTAAATTTATTCCCTGATAATTGTGAGCAGGTCACTGATGGGGGCGACGAATATTTTCATCACAAAATTTCTTAGTTGGAACAATGGTGGTGACTGCCTATTGTTGGACACTCATCAAAGATACTCCTCTCCTCGATTTCAAACGACAGTTTAAAAGAAGCAAAAGTTCGAAGCAGATCCTTAACATGTATTATTACTGCTGCTCTTCCATTCTTCTCAGTCCATGCCACCCTTCTGCGCTCACCAATTCCAGTCCCCTCCATCTCACGTTTTTTCCATGCACTTTTTGCTTGGCCAACCTCTCCTCTTTTTCCCGTCTACTACCTTTTCTAGCACCATTTAGACCCATTTTTGTTCAAGCATGCGAATTATGTGACATAACCATCTGACTCTTTGAACCTTCACTTCGTCTGCAATTATTATCCTCCTTCGCCACTCCCACTAGTCCGTTTTAATCCCACCAAAAATTTTCCTCAAAACTTTCCTTTCCCATATTTCTAGTCTGAATTTTTCTTGCTTGGTCATCACCCACGTTTTGTTTTCATATCCCATCACGCGTAAGATTGTTTTGTATGTTTTGCATCTTAACTGCTCTTGAAACAGCTTTTTCTAAATCTATGAAACAAATAAGTCTTTCTTTTTCACTCTTCCTCATCTGTTTTAATCCCACCCAATAATTTTCCTCCAAACATAGCTTTCCCATATTTCTAGTCTGAATTCTCCTTGCTTTACCGCGCTTCGCTTGCATACAGTACCACTGGGCGTACTATTGTTTCATACGTTCTTATCTTAACTGCTCTTGAAACACACACACATACTCTTTCGGAATAGTCGCCAACTGCGCCAACGTTCTGCCACCCCTCAATATTCCTTTTTGTATTTCTTTCTCTTCCTGTGCTTCAGTTGTAACTGTTGACCCGAAGTAAACAAATTCACTCAATCTTTCGATGTTCTAATTCCCTTCTCGAGCCAAACTTTGAAGCAAAGTAAGGTATTTATGGCATCTATCATTACTGCTCTCTTCCGTTCTTCTCGGTTCATTACCCCCCCTCTCCAGTCACCAAATCTCCCTTTTTTCCCCAGCTACTCCCTCTTCTACCACCTTTTTGACCCATCTCTGTTTAAGTATGCAAATTAAGCGACCTAACCATCTCATTCTTTGAGCTATCACTCCGTCTGTAGTTCTTGGTCTTTCGAACACTTCCAGAAGTTCATGGTTTGTTCTCCTTTGCCACTCTTCCTTTCTCTCTCTCTCTTTTTAATCCTGTGTCTATCTACCTTCGGCTGTAAGGCTTGGGTGGAGTTTCCTATTATCTGTATAATTTTCTCTACCGTTTTCTGTCTCTGCCCACTTAATTCTTCTTTCTATCGCTGCTTCCCTGGTATCGCCATTCAATTTTCTTCTTGGTCTCCCTTTTTTGCTTTTTCCTATCGCTCGTGTCCCATACACTTTCTTTATCAGTCTATCATCACCCATACGACACACATGACTGACTGTCCTCTATTACTTTCCATGTAGGTTTAATTCCTAGGTTTTGCCAGTATTCCCCATTTCTTATCTTGTCTATCTTGGTCTTGTTTTCTTTTCGTCTTAGGAATCCCATATCCATGGCGTTCACTCGCGATCTAAATTTTTCTGACTTTGTCTCATTGCTATAGGTTATTGTTGGTCTTGTCACATTTTTCACTATTTCTGTTTTGATCTGATTTCGATATTTCCTTTTTTTCCCATCGTATAAAACATTCTTGCCACTTTTTGTTCTTTCATTAATTTCTTGCTAAATTTCTTGGTGATATCCTTGTTTAAAATTCCAAAGTTTCTTTGAAGCGCTTCTTCTGACTCGGCTAGCTTTGCCATATAATCCGCAAATATCAAGTTAATCTCATTAATTTTCCACTGACCCATTTTTAGTGGTTTCATTTGCTTTTTGGCATTCTTTATGGCTTCAGCTAGTGCAATCGAGAACGGCAATGGACTAAGCACGCGTCATTGTGTAACCTTATCTTTGTTGTTAACTCTTTGGATGCGCACATATGGCAAGAAAACCGTGATCGACCCAACTCTTTCTCGCAATTAGTCTGTTTAGCACATTGAATTCATTACGAAAGTACTATTTTCATCTCATAAGCAGGTGAAAATTTGATGTAAATATTGTTAAGTTATGTATTAATTTCATATACATATATTACTAAACAAATACCGTAGCAGTATACATTAGCTTTAAAGAAATGGAAGAAGTATTTTAACATTAACCTTTACTGCGAGAAATGCACCAACGAAAAATACTTGACGTCTCGGGAAAGTATCCTTAACGAATTTCAACACAGAACTACTTTGCCGATAAAGGAACGTCAAAAGTTAAGGGGATAATCCGGCTATTATTTAATATTTACATCCGAAATTGCTCGAATATAATTAAAAACGCAGTTAATTACTTTTCCGGCCGTTTAACGGCGCGGTCTATCTCTTTTCAACCGACTTAATTGACTTCATAAAGTACGATAAAAACCGTCTCGCTTTTAATTTTCATCGGGCAAATTTCGGCTTTCGGGTTGGCTATGTCCATTAGTAATTTCCATACCTCTCCCTACTTGTTAACAAAACTTGGAACTCGAATGACAAACGCAGATTCAAATGCAAATCAATACGGCTAGAGCGTCCTCTCTCGATGATCAATTTTGTACAACGGAATCGCATTAAAGTTTGCTCAACTCATAGACGAAGTCGTTAAAGTGTACTTCGAGCCTATGGGATTTATAAGTGGTACGACTTGTGAGTTCGGAAATGGGGAAACAATTATTGTCGTATTGATAAGTAGTTACATATTTTTATTAAATTGCCAAGGAAAAACTCATCGAGTTAGAGTTTCGAGATGTTTGCTTAAACAACGTTCGTTAAAGGTATTAGGACAAATGTTGCACAAACAACAAACGATCTTTCCGAAAAATCTAGTACACTAATACAGAATATATCGCCGAGGCACATTTATTTATAATTTTCATTAAATGCATATATAACTCGTGACCTATAAATACTTATCTCTCGGATTACCTCCACCACTTTTTAGCCAAATCAACGACAATTAAAATTAAATTTAGCAAATTTTAATCAGATTTCAGAATCAGAATTATTATTATTATTATACTTATTATAATTTACTATTTGTTCATAAATCGTACGTAAATAACACTGTAAAGCACCACATATTCTGTCTTCTTTGATATCCGTAATAGATCGCATTACACTAATTTTGGTTTCAAAAATAATTACCGGTGAAAATTCTATGTATTTTGCGGTCTAAATCATAAATAAGCACTCAATTGCCGCGATAAAAATGTTAAATGTGCATTTATGACTCTGCATCAATTTTAAATTGAATTTTTCCTTAGATGGGTATCGTCAATCGCTTCGTTATAACCGCTCTTTCATGCATAGAATTTCACATTCTTCCTGCTTGCTTATCGTGCTATAGAATCGTCTCTACGGTATTTCCCACCTCGTTACATTTACATCTTCGGTGTTCGTGTGAAAAATACGTAGATACTGCTAGAAATCCCTCGATGGTGGTGTATTACCCAAATTACGTAACTTCGTCATGTCTAAAAGTGATCCTCTTTATGAAATAATGCCTGCGTGTCAGTAGATTGCCCCATTGAAGACTTCAACGAGGAATCCAAAGCCTTTGTTGCAAATTCAATTTCTTCCCATGCTTAGGGTTGCTATTTAGGTATCCGAAATAACAAACAAGAACAAATATTTATCATTGAAAGCGGTTTTGTTGCTTTCCGAAATATTCTGCTTGATGATTGATCAACTTTTGCATACGTTTGAACCATTGAAGGTGATTGCAAGGACTGTGGTGTATTTACTGACAAAAATATCACATCGGTAACCTCCTGGCCGCACAATTGTTATAAAAGTAATAAAATCGGTGACACATGTTTCGCTAGTTCGAGGCAAGCACTACCAACAACCGCATAAACCGAGGTTAGCAGTATTTAGATTCAGAATGAGATAACTCAAGAACATGCATTTTAAACGCATGAGCCGTTCCTTCCGGCGTTGAACATCGTTGACTACGAAGTTTATTTGTGACATATCGAAAAAAAAAGAAATCATTGGAGGCCAAATCAGGGCTGTTCGGCAGATGACTTATCAAGTCGATGTTTTAACCAGTCAAATATTCAGCTCTTTCGGCCGATATGTGAGAGCTCGTATTGTCATGGTGAAGAGTAATCTTTGTTTGCCAGGAGAGACTTCTGGCAAACAAATGATTGTACACCATTCACAATTGATCGTACTACCATCCTCCAGTAACGCGGTAGCCACATTTAGCATTTTTTCCAAGAAAAACAGGCGACCATTTCCTTCAAAGTGGATCTTGTGCGAGCAACTTTCGTTGGATTTGGCTCGTCTTGGAATGTGGATGTTTTAAGACGAGCCAAATCCAAGAAAGAGTTGTTCGCACGCGAAGCACTTCGAAGAAAATGGTAGCGTACTTTTCGTTGCTCGAGTGCTGTTTGGTTTCGCGCTCATACGCATAAATTCGAGATTTGTTAGCTTCGTAGATGTTATACACGGCTTTTGACACACCATGATCTGTTGATGATTTCTGTTGAGCGGTTATTAAATTATTTGGGATCTAACACGAAGAAATGTTTTTGAATGTGCTTGTCATAGTAATGCCCAGAAATATCTCAATCGTACGGTATGTCACGTGACGTTCTTGCATTATCAGCTCGCGCACAGCATCGAGGTCTTCTGCCACAACTAAGGTTTCTCGGCGACCTTTAATTTCTTCGGTGAACGAACGACGACCACGATTGAATTGAATAACTAGTGATATAAAGTGGTTTTAGTTGGTGCTGCATCACCAAGAATAGATGTGAGTTGATTGATTCATTGTTGTTGAGATAGTTCACGTTGAAAGTCGTTGTAAATTATCGCATAAAAATTTTAACGTGTTAATTGCATTTTTGGATTGAGATGAAATATTGAAGTCACCGTTATAAGCAAGAAATATTTCAGACTTTACAACAGTCATATCGGATACAACTCGTAATGTACCTTCTGGGACCTGTTTCACAAAACACAAACAAGTTTACATGCTCACAAGCTACAAGTTACTTGTAAATTCTGTTTCACAAAAATTATAACAAAGCTTGTGATCTGGCAACGCTTGTAAAGACATTTTTACAAGTCGAACTCACGTTTCAGACGGTAGTGACGTATTCAGTATACAATATCAAGCACCTATTGGCGAGATTTTTTCGTCGTTATATCAGTATTCTAACAGATATATACATTGAAACAAATAAAATTGACCAAAAATTATGCTTTCTAAGGGAAGTACGCGACTGGAAGGAAACTTTGTTTGATGTTTTTTCTGATCACCTAACAAGAAAGATGAGAGTGGCAGAATGGATAAAAATTCTCTGTAATTTTTACTCCATGGGGATTTTAAATGCACAGAAAGATTATTTCTATGTTAGGGATACATTTTCGCCTTTTGCTGAACCTGTGCAACTGAGTACCTATTAATTGGAGAAGGCATTTCATCTTATGCGCAGTTAGACGAAACTTTTTCGTTAAATTCGTATAACATCTAAGAATGTCCATAATTTATTCTCTCTCTAAAAATTCTCGTTCTTCTCACGACAATATGTCCTTCATCGTCACTGGAATCGGTTGACCACATGACCGTCAACAGTGCTTAAGAAATCATAAATTATAATTTATTGTTATACATAATAAAATTCTACTTACTTGTAAATTTAATGAAAGAGTTACGATAGACTGGTAAGATTTCTGACAGGTACTCCAAGTGTTACAAGCAAATTTCGAGAAACCGAATACCATTTACAAACGCCAATTTTAGACTTGTAACTTGTATTATACAACACTAAATTCGTGAAAGGCACACTTGTAAAAGAGTTGACATTTACGAATATTTCTCTTGCATTATAAGCAGAGACCGGATTATATGTTTTTGCATATCGACAACGGTACAATTGAACGCTGAAAGATCTACACGAATTAGGGTAAATAATAGCGTTTAGCACTAACTTAATTATACATATTTGGAATATTTTGACTTTTTTCCAGATATTTCGAATATTTTAACATATTTGAAATTAATCAACATATTTTTCCGTTTCAAAATCGCGTTAATTTTATAAAAAATATAGCAGACGATTTTCTGGGAAATTTGCATTGTACGATTACCGATGTTTTGCTAAATATAATAAAATAAATATTACGTACTTAAATAGGGATTAATGCTTTTTCCAAGAAATTTATGTTCCTACATTTTTCTAAGAAATTGTTAATTGCTTTTAAACTTCCAAACGAAATATCATGTTCAATACCGAAGGGCAAAGATTGTTTTGTTACGGTTTCTAAGAATTAAAATCGGAAATTAAACGAATAAAGGTGAGTTCTGATTGGTTAAATATAATTAAGTAGGACAAATAAGAATTATTACAAGGGGGTATATACACACGTTTCAGTTTTTATGGAGAAAATTTTGTCCCTATTAAAGAACTTATTTTAAGTTTCAAAGAGGAAAATATTGGTGCAATTTCAAAGTGCAAATGAATTTTAGAAAATAATTCACTGCACCATAAGCTTTGTTTCATTAAATCAATTTTGTTCATAAAACTGTTGTTATTCCTGAAACTGAATCACTCCCGTTACAAGAGTCTTTTCATTTGATTAATGAATTTAAGGGAAACTTGAGAAAGTTCCTGGAGAAATAGGACAATTAATAAATAAAAATTTAATAATATTTTAAAAAGAAATAGCGATTTAAATTTATTGCCACAAGCAAACCAAATTCTCCGTGGCGATTTTGATGTTGAAACCGTTTTAAATCCGGAGGTTTTTAATGTTTTAAACTATGCACCAATCACATCAGTTGACGTCGAACAAAGTTTTTCAACGTACAAATCGCTACTAACGGATAGGATACTTAATTTAACTATCGAGAAATTGAAAAACATTTGATTGTGAATGTAAGTGATAGTAATAAATCTGTTTAAATTTTCTTAGAGTTTGTTACTTTTCCTTGTTACTTCAAAATATATTCAACATTCTGAAAATATTTTTGAAACATATTTTCCATATTCTAGACATTTTAGGAATATTTTCAACATATTTTGCGTATATTTAAGACATATATATGTACTTAATTAGAAAACTACTTTCACTATTCGCAGACGCGCGTTTCGCGGTCATACCGCTCATCAGTGCGACTGTGTGAAGTAGTTTTCATTTCTGTAGAAGCTCTATATAAGCCCGGGTGTTAGATGTTCGTACATATGAGAGTTCAATTACGAAATTCGGCCATAATGTACTAATTGCACATATATATGTACATATTTTAGTCAGACCTCGAACATATCATCCGGTCTCTAATTATAAGACTTGTATTTTGTGAGGAACAGGTCCCTGGTCCGGTTCTGCACCTCCAGAAAGTATCGTAAATTCTAATTAAAATTATTTCTTATTCGTCAATATGGTAGTTATGGTGATCTTAGGCACGATCAATGGATAAAATTATCAAGGAAACAATCATGCAATAAATCCGGGAACGACGCGATACCGAAATTTTTCACTAGGAAGGAAGAATTTTATTTTTTTTTTACAAACGGACCACATACCCGTACATTATACGTGGTTCCTATACCTAGTTCAGGTTCAAACTCAACTTTCAATCAAATGACTTTAGTCGATCACATCGAGTAATTTCCTCATTTTCTTCCGTTTTGTTTCGACGTGTACCCCCAGTATAAATATCAAACACAAATAAATAGACGCTATTCATGCGCGGAGGTTGCGGTAGCCAGAAACCGCGCCCTATTTATAGAACTATCTATTTTCATTCATAAACCGACCGTTAATAAACACGTACGAGTCAATCAAAACCTGTACACCGAAACGAAGTAATACGGACACGGATAGGAATAATCGAAGACCTGCGTATGATCGGTAGCAATACAAACCAGACATGTCAATAATTCAACGTCGAAAGCTCATGTCACATCGTCGCAATTATAAAATTAATAATTTCGCATTAAGCGTCGCTCCAACCGCTCCCAAAAACGTCAAAGCTGAAACAAATGTGCTCGAGAAAATCGATTTGGCAATTTATTATGATTCAGGTGACAGTAATTAGTGTGGGTGGCGTAAACAGCCCGGAAAAAATGTTTCGGTTCGTAACGGTTTCCGAATGAATATCCTATGGTCTCCTTTTTCAGCAGGTGCAATAATTACGTACATATTCTGCGGTTGCCAACTGCAATAATTAGTTCAAACTTCAGTGAGAAATATTTCGGCAATCATATGGAATAAACACTGTTACTCTGTATATATAAAAATGGATCGTGGTTTGTTCGGATGCTTAAAACTTAAAAACGACTGGATCAAATTGCATACTTTCTTCTGCGGGTTTGTTCGTAATTGCTACGCGAAGGTTTAGGAAAAAGAAAAGTCGAAAGAAAATTTGGGCAAAACGAAGTTTGCCAGGTCACCTAGTTACTACTAAAATATAATGATGCTATCTTAGACTCCAATAAACGAAACGGAGAAGAGAAAGATAGAAAACGTCTTGTTTTGCTAATGCCTTATTGAGAAAAAGCCAAATTGTTGCCTTTATTATTTGTGTCAATAAGAACCTGTATCAGATAATATCCTAATTGACTTTGTCGTTCATTCCTCCATTCATTCATTTTCTTAGGGTTAGTCAGCAATGGACCAGGGCATATGAGCATTGTGGACTTTGTATTAATCCCCAATAACATTCGTACTTCCGTCTGAGCAACACCGTGTCCTCCACAAGGGCCACCATCTTGCTCAAAGGAAGCCTGAATATTCTCGTAGGCTCCGGCAAAGTCTTGCCGAAATTGCTCCTAGCTGAGTTTCTTCAGCTGGCCACAGGCGCAGATACTATACACACTGCTTTCCCCTTGTAGTTTCAGATCTCCTACACCACGGTTCGTTTCGAATGGTAATATCTAGTTACTAGACCAGTAATAATCTGAGCGGCTTTCTTGCTTCTTCTAACCGTTAGTTGAGAATTTAGCGTCTAGTCAACCTAACAGTAGCTTAGTGTGAAATTGAACTTCAGTCAATTTTCATTTTCTCGAATGTTCTCTTTCCACCCATAACCAAATCTCCTGTTTGACAGCATCCTTTGTTATCCCCCATTCAAGTTCTGGTCCTAGGAAGTTTCCTTTTGATCATTCCTTGACTGGTTCATCGCCAACTAATGTCCTGGTTATCAGTTATGCCGTTTATTCTTCTATTTCCGCTTTCACGAACAATTCCAGCAGAGCGAGTCCCACTATGACCTTCATGAACGCGGTTTCCGTGCTGTTGATTGCTGGTTTTACCATATATTATACGAAAGCAGTTGTAATTATTTACACAACATTCTTGGGGTTACCTCCACCACCTTTTTTCCATCTAGAAAGTGATGGAAGTATAAATACATAAAGTATACAGTTATTTTTTATTATATATCTAGTGATACACACTTAAAATTTCGATGATCCAGTCTCTGAGAAATGAGAATGGAGAAAACCTTATTTCAAGCAACCATGACGGTTAAAAGTACGAGAAATAGAACAGCGCACCTAAACAAGGGGCAACCCAAATGCAGTATGATGTAAATGTCAAACGGATGAAAGAGAAGAGAAAGCAAAATCATAACGTGATTATGGCGATCACATTCAAATTAAGCAGCGCAAATAAAACAGGCAAGACGTAAAGAGATCCAAGAATTTACAAAATTATGAACAGAGAGAGGAAACATAACTAATAATAAATTAAACTTTCTAATGAACATGGAATTTCTCATAGCGCGCGATAAACACAAACTTTTTCAATGACAACGAATTGTTTTTCCCGTGATTCGGCTCTGCTATATAATAAGACAAGTTTGATATGCCCTCTCTGATTCCAAGTTCCTATGAAAACGAAACGAAACGAAATAGTACACAACCACTAAGAAAAAGTGTATTTAACTTAACATCTTCAATCACCCTACAGGAAGCATTATTTAGTATGAGTAGATTGGCAGGTTATTATTTTTATTAAACCTCATTTTCTAAGAGATTCACCACTGACGCAAGTCAAAACTAAGAATAAGCACATAATGAAGAAATAAATAAACTATTGTAGAAGTAAACTACAGTATAAACATTTTTAGGAACATGTGTATCAATTAATATCGCAAATCTCTTCGAGTAAAGATGGGAAATGATAACGAAACTTGGGTCATTCGACGAGAAATTCGGGTTTGAATTTACTTGAAGTTACATTGCGTCTCGAATTTTTCTGACGCGGTCAGTAAGTACATAACATCAGTTGGAACGTGGAACGCCTAAATTTCGAGAAAACACTATCCAAAGGTCGGGTAAAGACGCCTGTATTAGTGCCCATAGGTACGGTTTGATTTTGACGAAAAATTCGTTCCCGAATTTCGAAATTCCCATCAGAATTTCTATTAGGCGTCTAATAATTACATAGCACACATCAGTTCGAACGTGGAATACATACGTTTCAAAAAAGCGCCCTATGAAAATCGGGCGAAGATGCAATAAATAGGGCCTATACGTCTTATATGGTATATAACAATATTTTTTGAATTTGAACTGATAAAACTGTCTTTACACGCAGGCGCTGCCCCCTATTGGTTAGAGGTATAATTTAAATAAGAGAAAGCGGATTCTCTACTTGTGATGTTTAGATTCCTCGTGTAGGTAAGTAGAGTTCTACATACAAGAGAAAGAGCGATTGATGAATGAACTTAGACCACGAAATTTATAATAAAATAATGTACATTTAGTTATCATGGAAAATCAAGGAAACTAACAATACGATACAGCAACATTTGTAGTGAACTACCACGCTAAACTTGTTCTTGCCATTTATAGCACTCGTAGTAATCCTTGCTGCTTAACTTTAGCTACATGTTATACTTCATGCACAGATGTCACTATAAAACAATTCCCAGCAAACTCTAACATTTTTAATTTTTTAATTATTATTGAAAAGCAATAATCGGAGTTCAGGAAAGCCAGCAAACTTACTCGTACATTGGCGTTTACACACACTACAATTCTTGATAACGAAACAACGAAAGAAACTGTAATACTACTTTCTATCAAGAGATTGCATGTCGTATTGTGTTTAGTTCCGTACCGATCGAAAACCCAAAAATTTAAATTTTAATTATGATTGGATAGGGTTAAAACATCAGGTCCCAGAATGTAGTTGAATGAAACACCCGGACAGACCAATTTTCGTTTCTTATTGCGAATGTTTACCGCATGTAATTATTAGCTTTCTTGCTTGAATCATGGGACTTTTGACATAACCAGCATTTTTGTAATTCCAACAATATACTTTTTCACCCCAAAGTACTAAATTTTCTAAATATCGTAATACTAATAAAAATAATATAAATATAACTTGTACAACAACCAGTGTGTTTAGAAAAGTGGAGCATTCGGCCAAAGGCAAGAGATTGTTGGTTAACCGTAGTAAAACAAAGGTAACGAGAATAGGAAAGATAACGGGAGCTTGACAAAACAGTAAAAATAGACTAAGAATGGAAGATGTAGCGTATGAATTGGAAAAGGTAACAAAATATACCTACCTGGGAATAGAAGTAACAAACACAGAAGAGGAAGAAAATGAAATTCAATGCAGAATAAGGAGAATAGATACAGCGGGAGCTCAACGCATGTAATAAGATCAAGGAATACCTCAAAAAATACGAAAAAGAGAATTTGCAGAACAATAGTGAGACCACTGGTTATATATGGATGCGAACATGGAAAACGAATCAAAAATATAAATCTGCGTTAGAAATTTTTGAAAGGTAAATCCTGAGAAAACTATAAGGTGGGAGAGAAGTGGAGGATTTCTGGAGGAGGAAGAACTGATGGAACTATATGGAGAAACATCCATAATTGGTATGGTGAGAGTTCCGAGGACGAGATGGCTAGGGAATTTGGAGAAGAGGGTAGCGAAGCAAGTGTTGACGAGGGGAGTATGGGATAGAAGGAAAGGGGAAGACCGCGAATTACGCGGCTGTGGAGAGGAAGTTGAGGAAAGCGGCGATAGGTGAGTGGAGAAAACAATTGATAAACAAAAATCTAAAAGAATTTGTAACCAAGCCATGGGTCTTCTTGGATCACAATGTTGTATATATGATACCAAAATACTTATGATCTTCAGATTAACGAAAGCAGGACAAACTTGATACGTTTTACCTCTACTAAACGTCCAAGTGATACTTTCTTGCTCGCGCGGTTAAATGCCAAGGCAACATCAACAATATCACGCACAAAGTTTTTGAGATGTGTGGTTGATGATCTTTTATCTTTGAACGATCACATCGCTGCGCTTTGTTCCAGGCTATGCTTCCTTAAGCTTGCAATATATAAATTAAATGTATTTTTCGTGAACTTATAGCAAAAGTTTGAGTTTAACCGGGTATTATCGCCATGCATTTCTACATTAATTTTGACACGAAATATTCCAGTTTTGGGCGAGGTTCTATTCGTCATTGTCGTGAATTTTTGCATATAACAATTCGTACGTGTATTGCTGCTTTAACCTTCCTATACTCACGTCAAAATGAAAGACGTATACTATACTATATAAATCGGTCTCACAGACCGTATGCGTGAGTATAGGAAGGTTAAGTATGCCATCAATGGACTTAAAGCACACGTTAATGACAAACTCTCTGAATTTTCTATCATGCTCATATAATGTCTAGATTGAGGGACGGAATTATACCGTGGGACATATCAACGCACTCAGATAGGTGTTTTAGGTTGCAAAAGAGGGAAATGAGGAACGCGTTTTTGTTGATTCCCAGTGATTCTATTCTGCCAATGTTTAAACAAAATTGCATGTAGTGTGCAATATATGTAGATAAACATCATTACAATTTACAGTTAACAGGGACATAAATGTTACATATAACTCTAGATAGGTCAAATCTATTGATGATTCCAACGCATCGATTGGAATCTTTCAAGCGAAATCTATGCTTTCATATGCTTGCATAAAAATCTCCAATAACCTTCCATCGAAAATCCGCAGTATTACTAACCTTGGTAAATTAAAGAAGAGGTAAAAAACAACTTTAGTGGTAATTGATTTTAGATTTATCATAAATATTTAATTAAATTGTCATGATTGTAGCATGTCTTGCAAAATACTGAACGTGTTATTTGTGTATCAGCTTCATTTTGTCTTTTTTTCGTTTATTTCATTATTTGTGTTCACAGCAACTGTTCAGTAAAAGAATTCAAATAAGTTGAGAATCTAAAAGTATGAATAACTTTAACTTCTGAATGAGTGACTAAAACAGTTACGTTTCTGTCATCGTGAGAATAACGCCACATCAAATCGTAATTATTCCGATTAAGATGTTTATTGTATTGAGCAACCTTCGTACCCGTCAATATCAGTCATAAATGTCCATTCATCCCGTATTAGAACAAATACGATTACCAAATTCTAACGTACAATTGTCCACGTACAATAATTATCGTTCGTCGACGCATACCGCAGACAATTTCATTCACGAATTTCGTTCCATTCATGAAATTAACGCGTAATTAAATAGATAACATCATCTCTGTAAGTTGTACTACGCGGCTTCTATGATATAGACTTTGGAACCGACACGTTTATGAATGAACGAACAGATATTATTAATGTCAATGGTATTTACAACCCGTATTCGATAAGGGCGAAATCGCCGGGAAATTTCTCGTGGATAAGGCGACATTTAAAAACTGATAATTACAAATAAGTTCCAGCTGTGACAGGAAGTATGATAGATCGCGTCAAAGTTCAATAAATTTATCTAACAATAAGTTGTACTTCGAATGGGATGGGGAATGTACTTATCACTATTCGTACTAGAAGTAGAACGGTGTAAAAACTAACTTTACAATAGTACGCTGAAGAAAATTGAATTAGACGAAACTCAAAATAAATGCTAACGACTCTTTAAATAAAAAGCAATTACGGAAGTTGGGTGAGTTTGGGAATAAATAAAAAATAATAATAAAAAAAATATTTGAGAATTATGATTTACAAAAATATTGAAAAAATGTGCCCAATAGAACTCTGAAATCCAGATAAGCCGTATTTGAATTACTAACTTCTTGCGAAACTTTTTGGGTATCAAATTATCGATCGTACTACCGTACCTTTTACCGAAACTAAGCAATAATTCATTACGAATACGATCGGTTATCCTGATCCTGAAATTGTTGCGTTAACTTTGATTAAACCATTATCACTTGTCGAAAATGGACAATTTTCATTTTCGATTAAGTCGCGAAAGAAGATCAACAGATGAAAATCGAAAAAATACAAGTAGAGCAACTAAGTAGTCCGAATATGGAACACGCGTTTAATATAGGGTCAGAGCGTACTGCGAAAAATATTTAATAATTTCTTATAATCATCGTATTTACAGTTTTCAGAAACGCGGGTGCCTTCTAGGTTAAGTCTAAACATGGTAGTAGAAGTTTCAAACTTTTTCACTGCAAATAAACAAGCTAATTTTGTTAATAATGCTGTATATCTTTCCATAATTTTCGCTGTAATCTTAAAGAGAATGTCACTTTCAGTAATCATCAAGTTTTTTATTATTTGAAGCGACAAAAATATGTTAGATTAGTCCAAAATCAAACATTTGTTGCTTGTAACATGGGCTCCTTCTCCGATATTAGTACCAAGTTTGAAATTCAAAAAGGAAAAATCATGTTCAGAAAACAGCGAAGCTGAGCATACAGATTCTGTGTTTGATGTGCCAGTTGTTGGATTCATGAAAAATGCTGCGTTGCGTACAAATAAATGCCCATGTGTCTAATCACTGTACCTCAAACAATTATATTTTCGATGTACAATTTATTTAGAATTACACGTTTATACCTTTTATGAATAAAATATCTGTACAGGGCCCATATTTCATTCACAATTCTAACTAGAAGCTAACAACTGCAGGCGTTTCTCTATTCCCTTACTATTTCTTTCTGTTGTGGTAAGTTTATTTAGAAAAAAGTCGTACTAATTTATAACTAACCAAGTAAATAGTCAATGTATATACGAATATTTATGCTGGTGCGTAGAAATATCTATTCGTTATACATATTACAATCTCCTGGTTTGAAGAAGAGTTTTCCCGCTTGACATCTAAATCCTAGTCTACGCCCTCGAGAACGTATGTTCACAACGTTTCGTCTAATTTGGAACATGTTCATTTTTTCTGAATTTCCGAAGAAAATCAAAATGGCGGAAAGTTTGATTTATTACACATCAAATTAAAGCTTTTCTCGTGTAGATTGCGGATAAAATAGTTTCCGAAACGAATGACGTGCTTTAAAGAAAATATTCAATGCCAATGTGAAAACTTGTTCTGGACAAAGTACTTTTGTTCGCTCTAGCACTCAAAGGAAGCAAATTTCGTAGATTTTGACGTCTAAATCGTACTCTACGCCCTCGAGAACGTACATTTCCAACGTTTCGTCTAATTTGGAACACGTTAATTTTTCCTGAATTTTCGAAGGGGTACCCCTTGGAGATTTCGAAGAAAATCAAAACGGCGGGAAGTATGACTTATTACACATCGAATTAAAGCTTTTCTCGTGTAGATTGCGGATAAAATAGTTTCCGAAACGAAGGACGTGATTTGAAGAAAATATTCAATGCGAATGTGAAAATTAGCCCTGAACAAAGCATTTCTGTTCGCTCTAGCACTCAAGGGAAGCAAATTTCGTGGATTTTGATGTCTATATCGTAGTCTACGCCCTCGAGAACGTACATTTCCAACGTTTCGTCTAATTTGGAACACGTTAATTTTTCCTGAATTTTCGAAGGGGTACCCCTTGGAGATTTCGAAGAAAATCAAAACGGCGGGAAATATGACTTATTACACATCGAATTAAAGCTTTTCTCGTGTAGATTGCGGATAAAATAGTTTCCGAAACGAAGGACGTGATTTGAAGAAAATATTCAATGCGAATGTGAAAATTTGCCCTGAACAAAGCATTTCTGTTCGCTCTAGCACTCAAGGGAAGCAAATTTCGTGGATTTTGATGTCTATATCGTAGTCTACGCCCTCGAGAACGTACATTTCCAACGTTTCGTCTAATTTGGAACACGTTAATTTTTCCTGAATTTTCGAAGGGATACCCCTTGGAGATTTCGAAGAAAATCAAAACGGCGGGAAGTATGACTTATTACACATCGAATTAAAGCCTTTCTCGTGTAGATTACGAATAAAATAGTTTCCGAAGCGAATAACGTGTTTTGAAGAAAATATTCAATGCGAATGTGAAAACTGGTTCTTGACAAAGCAATTGTGTTCGCTCTAACACTCAAAGGAAGCAAATTTCGTAGATTTTGATGTCTAAATTGTACTCTACGCCCTCGAAAACATACATTTCCAGCATTTCGTCTAATTTGGAACATGTTCATTTTCTCATGAATTTAGGACAATATAACTATTTACACTCTTTCAACCTCAGTTAATTACAGTTTAATAATAATGTTCTTCTTCTTCTTAATCTGGTGATAAGTAGTGTGTAATCATGTGATAAGCAGAAACCAACCATCTGAAATGTTGGCAACAAATGAAGGACTTAGACGCGGAGAAGTAATGGGCCTGGCACTATTCCATGAAGACTAGCATGAACGAGATAATGCAAAAATGTAGAGATAGAGTGAAGCCATTGCAGCTAGGATACAGAGAAATGATACCTATCAAACTATCAGAATATTCGTGCGCCGATAATTTTGGCAGGGAACGGAAGAGACGTGGTCGTACGATCGTTCAAGATGAACCACGTAGTGGACGTCCAAAAAGTGCAACAACACCGAAAATCATTGAGCAAGTTTATGATATTGTTTGTGACGTCTTCCTACCGTGAGATGTAAAACTGTGAAGTCGAATTGACCGGACTATCTGTTTCCCTATTTCCTGTTTTCTTACTCTGTACCTCGTACACCATCATGGTTAACCTATTGTCTGGCATTCTGTGACTAATAATAATCCCAGTTGTCTAAACTCTAATTTTGTTAGTATCGATTTTATCTTAAGGTTTCTCCTGATTGTTTCGTTCCTGATTTTGCCCAATCTTGTTTTATTTTCAATTTTCCTTAGGAACCCCATTTCCGTTGCATTTATTTTACTTTAGTTTTTGTTGGATAATGTCCACGACTAGCTACCGTATATATAAGTATCGGATTCACCACTTTTTCGACCAGTTCCACTTTTATTTCTTTTGTTATTTCTCCTTTGTGAAAGAATGTTCACTTCAGTTCCCCACCTATCCTATTCTGTCATTTATTTCCATATCTAGGCTTTCACTTTCTTCTATTGCAGATCTTAGGTATTTGAGTTAACTTGTTCGATGCACTGATCTTCCATTTTAATCTGAAATGTTCTCTTGTCCGCTGAAATAAGTATCGTTTTCTTTTTGTTTTCTTTACGTTTATCTTCATATTGATATCCTTCTAATTTTGCCCTTATTACATTGAGGTTGTGCCGTAGATTTTCTTCTGAGTCTGCTCTTATTGCTATGTCGTCTGCAAATAGAAGCTCCGATAAGATCATCTCTTCCAAGAACCCAATGCCAGCATCTTCATCCTCCTTTCAGTCTTCTTTAGTGCCTCATCTAACACTACCGAGGAACAAAAGTGCATTTATAATATACCCCTGCTTTAGCCCATTTCCCCTTCATTATATTGTAAAACTAAATGTTCACTCTCGTACGCAACGGTATTGCAAACTAAACTGTTTGTGAAACTGACACTATTAGCAGAATTCAATATTCAAGCAAGAAATAAAATGATATTCAATCATTTCAACTACTAGGACTACTAGGACACTATAGATTTATATGCAACTTTTTGCAATAAGGAAGAATAATCGAAATTGATTTCACTTTCAAACGCATTGATTACAAGAATTACTGCCATTCTCAATTTTACAAAGTTTTCAGCGAACGAAATAAAAGAAATTTTAACCTGTCTTAATATCGTATATGAATAAAAAGGTATAAGGTGCAATAAATCACTTTGAGTAAATAACAGTTATATTCCCGAAGATTACTAATTGAATTAAACTGGTTCGAACTGCGTTAAACCAATAATTTATTTTAATTAAAATTGAATGAAGTTTTTAGATTAATATTACTTGAATTAAAATTTTATTTATATTATATAGCAGACACCTATCTATCGTACATTCCGCCCGGAATAATAATTACAACAAATTGAGTATTACCAGCGTAATAATCGAAAAATTAAAATTTCCAGAAGAAATAAAATATATCATTAATATTTAATTTATAATCAATAAGTACCGCTGTATCCTTTAACGCGAGCCAAAGCGGACCTTATTTCAATAATTATGAGAGAAATAGGAAGAAAAGAAGACACGATATGTAGATGTATTACAGTAATTACTACGTTTAATAATAGGGCGCGTAGTTACTGTTATGTGAGAAATTGATTATAACTTCTCGCTTCCATACCGGGAACGTATCCCATCTAACAATCGTTGATTTATGTATTAAATATGTTAATGGCGTAAATTTAATGAATGCTTGTAGTGTACAGCAATCTGTATACCTGTGAGATAATATTTTCATAATAACTATTTTCATATTTCAAAACATCACATAAATTTCTCAACGATAATTTGTATAATAACGTATTTGAATAGGATGAGTGTTTTCGAAAAGATCCACAGACGGATACATAAATCAACTGCATGTGCATCGATATTGAATAGGTGGGTGTGCAAATGGAGCATTGCTGTGCGTTAAACAAAGTACATAATTGTAAAATGATGATTTACATAAGCAAATCGGGCTCGCTTACGAATTAGCAAGAAAGAATATGATTTAAGACACGCCTGCAATTCCCAAAATTATCAATTTTAGTTTTCATAAATTTCATAACTTGCACTGAAATATTTTTAGAATTTACCCAAGATTAAATTATTATTTATCCACATAAATGCATATATGTATGTATGCCATAGCTGGGAATTACTCCGATAAATTTGTAATCATGACAAAATGACCGACCAAATTAGTCTATAATCCTCAATCGTATTCTTTACTATTCAACTTGCAACTTCAAAATGGTAGTGATCACTTTCAAAATGGCAATAAACAATTTCATATTAGCACTGAACTATTTCAGTTTGCGATTAATTAAACGCTGTAGAGAACGTTCTTTTTTGTCTTTTTACTTCTTACTATATATTATTCTATCAAATAATGCAAAGCATAATGCTAATAAATAACATGCATATCAAAATTGAATGCCTATTCAGTAAAGGACAGTGCTCCAGTCATTTACATTTGGATATAGACAACTTATCTTATGAAGCTGATAATATTTGTTTGGCAAATATTAACCGGGATTAAATTTCACTTCACTATACACAATATTCGGTCTAAATCATATTGACTCTATTTTCAGCTAGAACTAGAATTTACGTCAATTTATTGGTTAAATCTCGTTTAACACCAGCTTTTAGAGATGACCAAGCCAACTCAATCGCGTTCAACATTTGACTATGCGAATAAAGTCTTAAAAGATGGTGATGTGCAAATTCTTCTTCCTAAAATACTTCTTCCATGACAAGCGTGGTCATGGTACATTGTCAATTATAGAGACGAATATGTAAATTACCCAGATTCAATCTCCATCTAACCTCACATCGAAAGCTACACAAGGTTCATGGATTGAATTTATATTTCTGTAGCTTACCGAGTTCTTTTAGCTATTTCAATACCCAGTTTCTCATCATTAACTGTCTAAATGTTTATAAATCAGGGCATTGTTGGTTAGATAATGTTAATTTTTACTCTTGGCCTGCAAAGTGGAACATCAAAGACACCGAATTTTTGCTTTCATACCCAGTTGAAATTAGACAAGCACATTATTTGCATTTATAGACATGGTGGAAAGTTCATGACCGAGTTAGAAACGAAGATACATGGAGAAGTTTGAAAAATGGACGATTTGGAGGACTATTAATAGCAGCAATCAAAAACCTTTACGAGGATAATGTAAACTATGTGATAAGTAGAAACCAACCATCTGAAATGTTGGCAACAAATGAAGGACTTAGACAAGGAGGAGTAATGGGCCTGGCACTATTCCATGAAGACTAGCATAAACGAGATAATGCAAAAATGTAGATATACAGTGAAGCCATTGCACCTAGTATACAGAGAAATGATACCTATCAAACTATCAGAATATGCGTACGCCGATAATTTTGGCAAGGAACGGAAGAGACGTGGTCGTACAATCGTTCAAGATGAACCACGTAGTGGACGTCCAAAAAGTGCAACAACACCGAAAATCATAGAGCAAGTTTATGATATTGTTTGTAACGATGCAAGTTTGACTAAGCGTGAAATTGCTGACACCATAGGCATCTCGGATGAACGAGTACTCCATATTTTACACGAAGAATTACATATGTAAAAGCTATTCGGAAAGTTAGTGCCGCATTCGTTAACAATTCAACAAAAACTGAATCGAAAACAAATTTCTCAGCGTAATTCGGAGGGTTTCAATCAGAATAAAACCGAATTTGTGCGTCGTTTTATAACTATGGATGAGATCTGGATCTACCATCATGATCCTAAACTGAAACAAGAACGTTTACAGTGGACTGAAGCTGGTTGTTCAGCTCCAAAACAAGTCAAGTTAGAACGATCGGCAAAAGAGATTAAAGGCATCAGTTTTCTGGGATGCAAAGGGATTTTGTTGATTGATTATCTTCAAAAGAGGTATACCAATCAACTCTGAATATTATTGCAACCTTTGGGATCAGTTGGGTAAAAAAGTTCGTAAAAAGAGACCCGGCTTACGGAAGAAAACAACCATTTTTCATCAAGACAATGCACGTGTGCACACAAGTGTTTTGACGATGGCTAAATTGAATGAATTAAAGTACGAACCGCTTGAACACCCACCGTATTCACCAGATTTGGCTCCCTCCGATTATTACCTCTTCTGAAATTTGAAACAATTTCTTCGTGGAAAGCGTTTTCCGTCGAATGAAGAAGCTATTGCAGCCGTGGAACAGTATTTTGCAGAACTTCCGGACAATCATTACAGAGATGGTATAAAATTATTGGAGGATCGTTGGAATAAGTATGTTGAAGTTGAGGGAGATTATATTGAATAGAAAAACTAATTTCATTAAAGATACACATTCTTTCATTTTTACTTTCAAAACTTTTCAACCAACCTGTACTATTATCATTGCTGACTACGAACGCAGCAAATGCGGTCCAATATATTACCAATATATCTAAAAGCAGTCGTTAGTCTTATTCATTTATTCGACTCTAAAATGTCCACCACTGATACATACATTACAATCTGACAAAACTATACCGGAACTGGCTGACTTACACACCGCCAGCGCAAAAGTGTATTCCTAGTGGCTAACTTTTTCTTTATTTTCAGGTCAAATTATACCCAAACGGAATTAGAAGCAAAGTACACCGTAGACGATATGCCCAAGTTCTGAACATTGACCGTATCACCTTGAAATTGCAACAATATTGCAGCGGATAAAATGGATGCTGAATTTAATCTGGTATTTATATCTGCGTGGCATAAACGAGATGTAGTTAGAAGGTATTTCGCACGAAAGATCCAAATTATACGCTTGAAAATCGCGACGATATTCAAGGCGTTTTGTTTGAGAAAAAGAAGTAATCTAAAAGTAAAGTGACGAAAAGGCAATTTTTTTAAGGATGATGAAGCAGGTAATTGCAGTATCTCGTAATAGACAACTGATTAAAATATATAAACTGCAAATTCCGCCGTAGCACTCGGGATCGGGTGGAGGAAAAAAATCCCATTTTATACTTCTACATTTTCATCACCGCCCGGATTATATCTATAATTAAAGGTATTACTTTAATGTTCGCCTTAATAATTCCAAAAAGGTATATTCAATATAACACTTAGTTTAGAATTGCAAAAATAATTATATAGATAAGGGAGAAAAAGACGTTCAACACAACACCTAACGCGCTTATTTAAACAGATGTGTGCGGTTATTTAACCCTCTCCGTCAACCCTACGTCACGTATGCATCGGCTTTCGCTTTTCAACTTAAGTCGAGAAGACGATACGATACAGGGCGTGTAAAAAAATTCAAAGCGAATTAACAATAAACGAGATTCACGAACGAGTTACGAGACTGTGGTGAGTGTGTGCGCGTTCGTATACCTTATAAACTGTACGTGATTTTACATAGATGGCGCTAAATTGATACCGTGACCATCAAATTATAATTCATTCGAAGCGAAAACTATTACTTACACCACCACCAACCACCTTTTGAATGTGTGCCCATAAAGCAGGCCGAGAAAAAGGGAAAACCTATATAAACTGGCCTACGATGCGTTTTGATTGCGTTTCGAAATTACCGTTCTCTCTCTCTCAACAACTTCTTAATTGTATCGTTTTCGTATAGCACGTCTAATTGGACATTTCTTTCGGGAAATTACGAATAACAGTTTAATTTCACGTTGGATACATTTTAATACAAATCCCTAATGAGCCGTAACCGCATCGCTTTTAAGTTGAGAGATAAGAAATGTTTCTTGTGTAGACTACGCGCGGTGATCTGAAAAGTTCTTGGCCTGATAATGAAAATAACAATTCATGACGATCTTAAAATCGTATTTTTCTACATTTAATCCAGCGATGTTGTAGTGCCAATATCCCGCCTCTGTAGTGTTGTATCGGAAGTACTGCACTGGACAAGAAACATTGACCAGTAAGAAAGATTTTCAAGTTTCGCAGTTGATGGAAGTCCAAAGGAGCCAAATCAGGAAAATGGCGTGAATGTTCCATCACTACATAACGTAAACCCCTCAATGTTCCCATTGCCGGAACACTTCTGTGAGTCTGCGCATTGTCCTGAAGAAAGTTGATCTTTTCTTCTGCAATTCGAGTCCGTGTTCACCAATTTTTGCATCTGGTCTCGTTGGTAGGTTAGAATGATATTCCCCAGTTATTGTTTTGCCTTTTTCAAGGTAAACCCGAAACACCAACGCCAGGATCTATTCCGCCCATGGCACCGTCTTTGGCTTCTTTGGAACGGACGAACTAGCTTCTGTCCACTGCCACGCTGTTGTTCGTGATTCGGGTGCGTAATGGTGATTTCACGTTTCATCTATTCTCACGAATCGACGCAGAAAATCACTATGTAAATTCTAGTGAAGAACTGTATGAGGCGAATCTTCTAGAAACATTTTGGGAAGCAAGGGTTGGTTCGAGAAATTCAAAGAAAGAAAACGTTTTCCAATTCGTAGCATCAGAATTCGAATAGAATCCGCGTCGGTTGAACATGAATCTGCCAAAACGTATCGAGAAAAATTCAGAGAATATCTGACGAGCGGGGATTTACACCACATCAAGGTTTTAATGCCTATGATACTGGGTCTTAGTCATCCGGTTTTTAAATAACTAAAGAACGTATAACGTATAAAAGTAATACAGCAATGCGTCGGAGGAATTAATGAGAAAGCCCTTGTTAGTTTATAGATCTTCCCATGCGCTTAATGGCGTGAATATAGACACTTTACCAGTACATTGGAGAGCCAAACTTTATAACAAAGATTAGATGACAGAAGATTTATTTAAGGAATGTTTTTCGCCATTTTGTGACGGTGGTTGAAAATTATTTAACCTTCCTATACTCACGCATACGGTCTGTGAGACCGACTTATATAGTATAGTATACGTCTTTCATTTTCACGTGAGTATAGGAAGGTTATACCAGAAAGATAGGAACTTGAAAGTGCTGACTTGATAGTACTAGATAACGCTTCAGGCCACCCACGGGATTTAAAAACAAATAAGAATAAGGAGACCGTAGTTAAAATAATATATATCAGAAAAATAAAATTGTGCTTACCACACCTTTCGGATATAATTCCAGATACGTATTTCGGCTTTTAACTAAGTTGCCATCCTCAGTGAAAAACTGGGGGAATTCAGTACCACTAACGGCTAACGCTCAAGACGAATACAACGCAACGAGCACTGCGCAATGAACATTACACACTGAACGCCTGCACGAAACACACCAAAACACTGTTGACACACACAATTTACCTTGTCCCAATGTCACCGTAAAGTTTTTACTTCTTCGTTAATTCAACCTCTAGAATTCAGGTATGGGCAACCTCCGGCCCGCGGGCCACATGCGGCCCTCGAGTAAGGTTTGTCCGGCCTGCTACTGAATTCTTTCGTTGCATATTAGCACGGCTCGTCTATACTTAATTCATAATGAATCATAAGGATACTACAAAAATGTATATTTTTCAAGATTACTCACAGCATAAAACTTCTACAAAAAAGGTTGCCCATGCCTGCTCTAGATCAATGTATTATTTATCCCTTTGAACCGTACTACATTCATATGTAACGATCATTTCAATGGATTTTAGACAGAATTGATTCAAAATCAATTGATGTAATGAAGACTTGAAAGGAGTTTACGATTAAAACTTGTATTGATATCTTATGGCTTCCCGTAGGAGAACGAAAAAAATCAACTCTAAACGCGTGGCCAATGTCAATAGAAAACTTGCTTGAATTCCCAGGAAATGAGTTTCGGGGGATATTACGATTTGCAAAATCGATCAGAGACGAAGATTTTGTGGATATGGCCATTGAGGACGTACAAGAATTATTAGTGGATGAGGAAATCGGCGAAGCGGATTTAGTAGGAATGGCGTCCGAAATGGATAATCAAATCTATTCAGAAGATGAATATTGCGAAGTGACTAATTTTATTAAAAAGAAAGTAACAGGAAGGACTTATCTCAGCAAAAACAGTTTTTTTTGACTTTTCATTTTTCTTGACTGAAGACCCTTGCACTGAAAGAAGTCGAAAATTCGAAAGGGAACTGGAAATACATACAACGAGATTTACCACAAACTACGAACTACTACGAACGAAAGGTCCAGCAAGCAAGCAAGGCTAAAAATAGGAGATGTTTTAAAGAGGGCCGAAGATGCAAACAATCCGAATGAAGAAACGGATTCAAGAAGTGATAAAATGGTTCAACCTTAAAGCCGATTTCCCTCATTGTACTGAATAGTGATTAATAAACTTTGACAAACAAGTGTATGATAAGTTATGTAAACCGGACTGGCGCTGTCACTCCTCCAAGGATAACTTATCATGCACTCGTTTGTCGAACCAATTTTTACATTTAGCACTTCACTTCACTTATTCTGAAGCATTTCTACCTCCAGATGTAAGACTGGCGGAGTTGAGTTTCACACATTTTCTCTCCCTTGTTTTCTGTCTTAAGCTTCGTATTTAGTTCGATGATATACGCTTCCTCTCTGTTTCTTCTCTGATTGTTTCTATCCATCTTGCTCTTCAGAATACTTACAAATTTGCGTATTGCGTTTTGACATGAAATTTTATATGAAAGACCATCTAATTCGAAGATAAATTGGATGAATCGAAATTGAGAGTTGCGTAGCAGACGTGGCGTTGCCTTAGGTAAAATCGTCCCAAATAGCTTTACGTTTTATTATAGCAATGGAACAATCTAAGCTCTAATTGATCAAGATCCAAATAATTTTAGTAGAAGACAATGACAGTCAATGTTAACACCCTACTATTAACATTGAACCATCGATCATTATTTTAAGCAGAAGTATCTAACTGGCCGGATGATGATCCGTAGACACTACGTCACAAAACTAGAGGTTAACGAATTTAAAATTTAGTACAACTACAAATTGAGGAAAGGAAAAAGTTCGCCAATGGCGAAGACGATGCCTACGACGCGTTCAATACGTGCAGTGCTAGCTTCGTTTAACAGAACTAGATAATAAATAGCAGTTTTTCGTGATTCCTAGTACTTAGAAAATCGTTCCCGGCCTGACTATTAATAATGGCGAACTGTTTTCTTATTAAAGTTTGAGTTATAAGTTCCTCCCGATAGTCATCTTTAATCTTGTCTTTACATTGCATTAATTTTTTTCTGTTGCCGACTGCAGTAGTATGTAATTTAAAATTTCATTTACGAAATTATTTATGAAACGATCCGTTTGCACGATACCGGACCGTCTTCTTCTGAAAATAAGTGCATAAAATTATGCAAATGGAGAGCGTAGAAGAGGAAAAAATGTAATTAATTTAATGAACACCAGCGTGCGTTATATTCCTCTACTAGATGTCTGTGGGAGGTGTTTAAACATGTGTTCAAATAAAATCTTATTGTTTCACCCAGGAGCCCGCCTTCGAACCCGTGGGGGTCCGATTATAAAATATGGTCAGTCACATCCGGTTACACTTACACTATTCATATGGTTAAGTTTAACGCTCGTATTTGTTGCTGCTAATGATATCCATTCGGTTACAGCTGTGCAACTTAACAGACTCTTGTAACCGACTATTTTATTATTTTTTGTCGTGTGTAAAAGGAATAATAGAAATGATGAAAATAATTATTAAATTATGTTAATAAATTTAACACGGAATTGTAAAGTTGTCCGGATCGATTTACATACATATGTATATACCTGTTTATGTAATGTTCTATACTTTGGAAATATATATACTTCAGTATATTTAACAAAAAAATTGTAACAATTGTTTCGCCGACACAGTGATTCGTCAGATTATAGCATCATACTGAAATTCCAAGGTTTCAACAGCCACTACAAAATCTCCCCGTTGCGTTGGCAAGATTGCAGGAGATAAAAATTTGCAAATGTTTGACTTTACAAACCGTGAAATTCCCAACAATACAATTTTTAACATTACAATTGACATCAACGAATAAAGAACGTGCCAAGATTCAATGTCAGTATATGTATATACCGGGGTGATTCGTAAAGTAAGTTCCGTTACCGAATAGTTAGAATAGGAGTGAGGATATCGATGCTATCGCAACATTGCGGTGTAGTCTGGTTCAATGCGAGTCTGGCAGTGCTAGCGAGAGAATTGTTCGGACATCCTTTCATGCTATTTTGCTCGTTTAAAATGGCTGCTGTCAACTGTCAACTGCGTGATGTTATCCGATTTCCGTGTACAAAGAGAGACGTAAGTTGCTGAGATTCACGGTGAATTTTGTTCTGTTTATGGTGAACATGTCGTGAGTAACAGCGTGGGTAGAATATGGTGCCGTATATTTCGAGAAAGATGATGAGGAACGGAGTGGAAGACCAACTGTTGTGACGGACGAACTCTTGGGTAATGTTAAAAGAAAATCGGCGATTCACAATCACAGAACTGAGAACTGAGTGGATCACAACAGTTTGAGAGCGATGAAAAGCTGCAGGACAGTTTTACAGCATGGCTTAATTCACAAGCAGCAAAGTTCTATGAAGAGGGCGTTAAGAAGCTGGTTCATCGGTACGAGAAATGCCTCAATCTTAATGGCAACGACTGTCTTTTTTTGGTACGAGCCTCTTCGTACAAAGATAGGAAAAAATCTTTGTACGAGAAATTTTTAGTTTCTACCACATAATAAAAACGATGATTTCAATTAAGCGTGCTATTGACTATCCAAAAGAAATCTTTGTACAATGTACAAAGACCCTAAAAAGAATCTATGTACGTAGCCAAAAATTTTTTTCTCGACAAAAAAGAACAGTGATGGCAACTATCTAGGAAAATAGCTGAAACTGGTGGCTTTAAGTTGTATATAATAAAAACCTCTTCAGGTATTGTTGTCCTTTTTTAATAACCAAATGGAACTTACTTTACGAATCGTCCTCGTATGTTTGTAATTAGGTAAAACACGTGATTGATTGCAAACGTGCTATCGAACACTAGATTAGGTATTTTAACTGAAATCATTGTGTTGCTCTCTCCCTCGTTTTGGTGGCCATTGTTTCTTTACATAGTGGTTTGTCGATCTCCGCTGTCCAACTCACACAAGAATAAGTAAAATTTGGTATATCCAAGCTGAAGACCGAGTACGAGGGCAATGATTTTCAAATCTCCACAAAGCTGCCAGGCATATCTTTCATACTGAACCATCCGTAATAATAGAAATAATAATATTTACTCGCCCAACAGGTCAATCCTATTAACACGACGAAAGTTAAAAACTACAATATAATATGAATCTGAAATACATACAATCTACAAGTACATCTAATATTCGGGTTCTCCGTATCTCAACTGGAAAAACTATAAAACACTAAATTGTCCTTGGATTTATTAGCTAATTTAATGATCACATAGACCGATGTCCATTTCATGATATTCGTACTTGCAATCGGTCCTTGAGTTGATACGCCGCACGTGAAATGCGGGACGTTGCAATAGGAATGCGCAGTCGAACTTGTTGCTCATCAAGTTTTGCAAATCATATCTCTTCGAGATGACAGTGAGACCAAACCGTTTCGTTCCAATAAATCAAACTACAAAGTGCCAAAAACATCCGGATATATTCCATCCTGTTTGAAGGATAGAAACTTCAAAAATGGACGCGCTCTAGTGGTCTAGATGGTCACACACGTAGAGATATCACGCCAGAGGTATGTATGTATTCCAATTTGCTAAGGACGAACACGTAATCTAGCATCTTGGGCAAGTCCGGATTCCCAAGTCCCGTGAAGTTAGCAATCGAATTTGTGAAAATATAATTCATCGGAATTCCTGATAGATATGTAATAGTTCTAGAGTATTTTGCGGAAAATCTCAAGAGTTCTGCAATATTGCGCGAAAAATGAACGTAGTAACCATTTTCGAGAAAAACAGGACACCTCGACCATAGTTCTAAAGTTCTTGACCAATCTTTCGAAAATTTCTGCAAAAATAGAGATTTTGCAAAAAATGGTTAATTTTGAATCGGAAAAACGGTTCTATTTGCGGATCACGGTGCTATTCAGCTCCATCAATAGAACTGTTTTTGCGAATTTCCAAATTTAAAATTTTTTGCAAAAGCTCATCTTTGCAGAAATTTTCGCGAGATTGGTCAAGAACTCTAGAACTAAGGTCGAGGTGCAGAAATATATCCGAATCGCACTGTTTTTCTTTTCGAAAACGGTTGTTACGTTCATTTTCGGTATTTTCCATTTCTTCGCGCAATTTTGCAAAGTACTCTAGAACTATTTCATATATAGCAGGAACTCCGATTTAGAGATTTATTATATTTTTAGAAGTTCGCTTGCCAACTGAATTCCCAAAATACCTCGACACTCTCATCAGAAAACTCATGGCTCTACTTGCATCGGAATAGATCGATGATATGTGAGACTTAAAAGTAAGGTTTGTATCGAAAACAAACCCCAAGTCCTTGAGTTCCGCTTTTCTTTCAATCTCAACATTATTTATGGCGTAATTGGTGGGAATGGATGAAGTTGTGCGGCAGAACAAAAGTACTTAACACTTACTTATGTTGAAGGGCAGTTTAAAGTAATTGCACCACTTGCTCATCAGCATAAGTCAGGACAGGACATGTTAGGGATAATAGCAATTCATTTATGAAGATGTTGAACAAAAGAGGGCCTAACTTTGATCCCTGCGGCACTCGCGACGTAAGGTTGGATTCCTCCGAGAAGAAACCATTGTAAAAAAAAAACATAACACTTTTTGGGTTGTCCAAGTACGAACCCAGGAGCCCTACCGCAGTTGGAACGAAGTCAAAATCACTCAATTTATCCAGAAGGATGCCATGATCTATGGTGTCGAATGCACGAAAAAGTCCGAATAAATGGCCTCAAACTGGCGGCGTCGATTTAAAACTTCAGCAGCGTAGTAGCAAATAGTTGCTGTGTTGGTAGCAGTAGAGCGACAAGAAATAAACCGATGCTGATAGGGAAGCAGAAGTGGATGAATATCGAAGCAATGGTTGAAGAACAAGGCTAACCCGCAACAATAGAAAATGTGATTGCAGAAAGCTGAT
The DNA here is from genome assembly GCA_038088585.1 of Chrysina gloriosa. NCBI lineage: Eukaryota > Metazoa > Arthropoda > Insecta > Coleoptera > Scarabaeidae > Chrysina > Chrysina gloriosa. The sequence goes on along the minus strand of CM076089.1, from coordinate 8,632,139 downwards.
GGACGATTTTTGACGACCAATGCAAAATCAGAATCGAAAAATACATAAGAAACAGTACTCAGCGTCCAAGAAACAAAAACATTGTTCACCGGTGTTATCGGTTATCGTACAACTTCAGGACTAGTCGTAATAATGGCTGAAATATAATTTCTTTTCATTAGTTTTACGTCACCATCATTTAGATCGTAATTAGCGGGCACTAAAAATCTAAATAGTAACACATTAACAGAGTATGTCGCATTTCGTCCTTTTTTCCCCTGCCAAATATTAATACATAGCAACGCCCATAAATATCACAAATCGATTCCACTTAAGCTAAACTCATCCGATAAATACGATGGTCGTAAATTCATTGCTTCTATTTAAAGATCGCACCGAGAAAATTATGATAATAAATTCTCACTTAATTAGATAATCGCATTCCTTCGAACATTTTCTCCGTGCAATCATTAGCATACAACGGCCGCGTATGTAAATCGAAGTGAATACCGCGTATGCGTTAGATACAGGCGAGAAAAATTATAACAAGGTGACAACAGTTAATTTTGACATATAAGGATGTTATGTTTCTTAAATAGGTAGTGCCGGCCTTCGAAAAATGGGTGTTAGTAGTCCATATAAACAAATAGGATCGGATATTTTATGATAATTTATGGAATAGGAATTTAAACACTTTAAATTATTTATGATTCGACAGTCTGATAAAATATTAATCGGTTTCTATTTATTTCTCGCCCAACGTTGTTGACTTTAAAGGTAATTCCCATTTCTTGTATTGGAAGTGTGGGCATCGTATTAATAATATTCCTCATTGAATCATACTTTCAAAAAATGTAAACTTTCTAACACGATATTTTATAACTACGGTGCCCAAACTAATTAAGATATATTTCTAAACACTGCTGGTAAAAGATACTTTGATCGATTCCATATCTGGAATTTTGACGTTTCAAATTCTTTGCTTTTTACGTTTCTGTGATTATTCTGTGTTATCCGTTTCTTGCCCGGTGTAGAATTAATTGATATTATTGTTTCCCATTGTACTGAGAATTTAGTTAATTTCTTAAACAAAACTGCACCGGCCTAGCTCTTAATTAATGATATAAAAAGCATAAATTATAATAAATTATATTTATCAATTTTGAGAAATATTTAACATAAAATCAAGATAATTACCTAGTGTGGTGTCTGCGTGAGTGTAATTTCTTTTATTCGATGATGGTTCTTCCTATGTCTCCTCTCTTGAATTCCTTGTTCGATGCAGCTCAATTCTCTATGGATTCTTCCCTCCCTTAACTATTTCTTTTTCGGTGTGGCTCTATTTTCTATGGATTCTTCCTTTCTTTAATTCTTTCTTCTTCAGTGAGGCGAGGTGAGTATCTTTTATTCACTGGTACTACCTTTAAAACCCTTTTGGTCCAAAATATATTTTAAACGTTTCTGTTAACTTATTTACTTGTCAATTTTCTTCGTCGTCAACCAAACAACTTTTTGTTTTTTTTTCCGGAAACCAGCACTACACTACATTATTTCTCCAACGTCTACGAAACGAAAACTTTAATTCACCATGACTTCGGTTATTAGGAATTCTTGTGATGTGAAAGTGTTGAATGTATGTGTCTGAATGTTTACGATGCTTTTCTATCTTTTAATCGATGCTTTTTATAATAATTAATAATTTTATTTCTAGTTCCATTTCTTTCTCCCATTAAACGTCTCTGGCTGGAGTTAAAATAAGAAGCTAACATCCGTAGGGTAATAAAATGCTTAAAAGGTGGTGTGTGTGGTATCGAGAAAGTGTAAATAGAACCCAAGAATGAACCGAAGGTGATTTGAACATAAATATCCATAACCTCAATAGTTACTGTGAATTTAATCTACATTGAATTGTAATAAATGATAAATTTTCTAATGGCAATTAAGCATTTGAGTATTACTATACTACACATACTGCAATGAACGCTTTAGATGTTTATTCGCAGTTTACACCCCAAATTGTTCACGACATTGTTTATTATAGTGAGGTCCTGCTTGAGACGACTAGGCTTCTAGTCCCAAAATTCATTGGTGAAAAGGAAAACGTCACCCTTTTCAATTTGTAGTAAAATGCAAATTTAGATGCTTTGCAGTAGTCCTTCGCATAAATGAAATAACTCAATCTTGACTTTTCTTTTTGGAAAACACAGAGAAGACTGAAACAAAAAAGTTTAATGCATATCATCGTCACAAATGTTCGAATAATAATAACATTTCTTTAGACTAAGGGTACATACAGATCTCGGTTAATTTATTTATCAAAGCTATGAGATGTCATGTCTGCAGAGGGATACCATTTTTGTATCGCTTCTTTTTCATTCCTTTCATGATATGACTTATAATGTGATTCTATCTGGCATTCAAAACTGCTACAAGGTAGACTTACGTGTCGATTTTCTTCGCAACTTATACATCAAAATAAAACGTAAGAAAGTTCAAACAAAATACTATAAATTTTGTAAGAGGAAGTATTTTCCGACTATCACAGGAGGCCGAAATTACTTTTCTTTTTAGATTCTGCAAGAAATATTTGGAGAACCCCGTGACCTCAAATGCGGTCAATTGAGATGTTTATCATTTAAACGCAGAAACGTAAACGCCAGTAAAATTCGGGCCATATCTCTAGCAAGCTCAAGTGGGATATTGATAGGACGCAACGAACGCACGGTTTCGTCTAATTTCAAGTCTTAGTCTGAGTTATTATCGAGTCATCTGTCGTATTAAACAACTCCGATATCACTGCCTAGACAAAAAAATGTGTGAAATTCGGACCATACGTTCAGCAGATTCAAGTGTATATGAGGTTTCGATCAGTCGGGAAATCTATTCTCGAATGCGATAGGAGCAACTCGCCAGGTAGAATGTTAACGTTTAAGTAGAATAGACGATGTCCATTCTTTTCTCACTCGCTGACTCACGTTTACTTCATATAACGTTTTAAATCAATTTCACGCATAAGTTGAGTTAAGTGAAAAATCCTGCCCTTTTTCACAACTTACGCATCGAATCAAAACCGAAGCAAGTTCAAATAACGAATGAAACAAAATTTGTTAGAGAAAATGTTGTACCTGCTATCACAGGAACGCCGAAAGCAAGCGTATCTTTCGTCTAACGCGTTAGGCAGCTTCAGTATTTCTATAAGCGCGAATTGACGTGCTTTATTTCCCATTCGTTCGTAATGTTGAATTTCTCTTGATATTGTTACAATTTGCACACTAAAACAAAAAAGTGCCCGTCTTAATCCATTAATTGATTCTTTTTTCCTCTCAATACGTTTATTTAGCAATACCTATTTTGTTTATAGTAGCTAGAGAACGACAAAATCTGCGTTTAACGTACAATTTGTAAACTATGTAATAAAACCACTCCTAAGGTAATTCCTTATGCAAATTGGAAAACGATAATTAAATTCTTGGCGCAAAGAAAAAGTTTTTATACTGTAGCATTCTTGAAAAAATCTACACGCAATGTTACAATCCTGCAGTGTAAACCCGATAATATTTTAGTTTATTTTGGAATCCACTTCGTATCTCAATTTCACACCTATTTCATTTATTTCAATATCTCATTCCATATGCTTTTGTGCTACGTTTTCTAATGTGGTTACAGACGTACCTATTCATTGAAACACGAGGACACCCAGGCTGATCAATAACGATTCAAATGATGCATGCCCACATTAAGACATAAACAACAATAAAAATGTTCGAGTACATCGGTGCTTAATCACTGCAGGACATTTAATCCCCGCGTTATATGATATCTCGTCATTGTATTCTCTAGGAACCGCGATGACCAATAGCGTATCTACATCAAAATAGATGAAACTCGATTAGTTTGTGAAAGTAAATTAACAATAGAACTTCAATCCAAAATAATGGCCACTATAAAACTACAGACAGTCGCTATTAGTACGGTAAAGAAAAATAGCTTTATTTAAGGCCCTAACTATCGAAGAGGAATGTTTAAATATTTTTTCTGACTTCAGGAGATTTAGAATGCGACGGTAATGTCTAACTATAAAATTGGAAAACGACCGTGACCCGTACACTTTTACAATAAATCTGAAATAAAACTATAAGTCGATGCTCCCATAACTCGGATGCTGGCATGCAATTTTCCTTTAGAATGCAACTCTACAACTCGAACGCTTTGAGTTTAAGAATGCAACTTTTTAACTTAAATGCTTTAGATCTAATGATGCAAGTCTATAACTGGAATGCTCGATCTACCTTAAAACGAATCAAATTTGTGGCACTCGGACTCAAATTATACAGACTAACATTTTGATTGGATATCAAGACAAATAAATAAGTGATCCTTTATTAGGAACGGGTTTCGGAGGGTCGAGTTTGGGAAGTTCTACTGTACTTCACTCACTTTGAACTAACTATAATTCAAAATCAGATTCTGATCATAGTTCGGATGATGATCCTGTATTTACAGTAATATGAATTGTTCCATCCTATCTTCAACTATTTTATCCAGATCATACATTTTCTTTTCTTCCGTGATGGTATGTTTTATAACAATTTGTCCGTGCTTCTGCATTTACAAGATTCCTTCATATAATACAGTTGTTACTTCGGCTAATTTAAAGGTCTTGTTATTGGCAGCAATATGGTGTTTCACTTGTGCCCATACCAATTCAATTGGATTTAGATTACAACGATATGGGGGCAATCGTAGAACTGTACGAACAGTCTCTGTTACCATCTGGTCAATTACGTGCGCTATTGGATTAGCACGTAAATAATCTTTTACAAGCTCAAGAATTTCAACTTCTAATAGAGAGCTGTTAACGATAATTGTTTTTGAGGAAAACCATTCAATTAGTATATTTTTTCCAAACTTTGGTATGTTGTCTCCACTTTTTTTATTCGAAAATCAATAGACCATCTTCACTATCAATATGTAAAATAATCAACTGTTTCCCTTTACCAGAAGGATTTTTTAATCCTCTTGATACTCCATCAACAAGTGCTTGTTTTGTAGTAAATATTGTTGTATCTTTCCATACATTTCTCTTAGTGTAACCCATAATATTTGCTAATACTGGTCCAGCTGCTGCAGGTAATATAGGAATTAAATATTGTATATATCCTCACTTTATTTCACCTCCTTCAACAGTTTTTGTTTTATCTTGTAGAATTATTGATGAACCCTTTTTAATTGTAAAACTCATCTATATCAACAAAATTACAAGAATTTTTAAAAATAAATATTTATTATTCAATAAAAATTATAATTCAGAATAAATTAAAATTAAAATTAAATCATTATTTTCATTACGTTAATCTATTATAATTTAGTGCGATACATTTTCGGAATCTGTAGATCCTCCCCTAGAACTTGACGACGATCCATCACTGTAACAGTTTATATTATACTAAGCACCAATGTCATAATTATTTATTAATACATACCTCTGTACCTCGTTTAAAAAAAAATCTTTCCTCTGGAGTATTGAACATTATCCTTACGTTTTGTTCCTTATGTTCTATTAATACTTGGTCTATGATATTAGAATGAATTGTCGCTTGATTTAGATGTATCCCCCAAAATACTGGGATGTCGTACCTATGTATGTGTAGAAAATTTCCTTGCCTATAATGTGCGATTTGTACATTTATAAGCCCGCCGTTATTAATACTTGCATACAAGTTATTGAAAGTAACAGTTTTCATTCTGGCATTAAAAGCGTTACTATATTTATATGTTCTGTATCTATCGTATCTTCCCATAGTTTTTAGGAGCAGAAAATGTTACAAAAACTCGTCATTGTTTTTATCACGGGCTAGTAAAATAAATCAAAAACAGCAATTCTTGCATCAACGGTTCTTGTCTACAGTCAAGCTAATAATAAATGTATATTCGAATTGTTCGTTTTCATATCCTCCTTAATGGACAAATATCATTAGCAGGGGTATAAAGTAATTAGTTGGCAAAGATTATTTCCAATACTGACTAACACACAAATATAGTTTTATAATATGTTTGTATCTACTTGATAATAGTGATAAACGTCAAGGACTTGAAGATGAACTGCGAATAAATTTTGGCTTATGATCATTGATTGAAAGAAGAATGGGAGGTGAATTATTATCGCAAACAAAAACAATAAGACCATCGGGATCGGGTAAATCAACAATTGCTCAAGAAATGATATTTGGTACGGAAAGGAAATCAATTTCAGAAATAAATGATTCTTTACCTAATGGAAATGAAAAAGAAAAAGATATTCAAGTAGTTAAAGAATTATGTGATGAAACATTTATTAATTTTAATATATATATATGTATATATAGATACGAAAAAGATAGTATTCCAAATGAATTGAGAACATACAGTCTTACTATATTTGATGATGCACACAAGAAAAATGGTATAACAGATTTAGCAGAAAAATTATTTATAGAAGGAAGACATAGACAACAACGTGTAATATATATTCAACAAACTGGTACATTTATACCAGCTGGAATGAAATCAAGTTATAGTGAAATAATGATTCAAAAAAGTGTAATAGGTTACTTGGAAAATTATATTACTCTCGATGATAAAACAATTGATGAATCTCTAAATAATTACAATAAACCTGGATTCTATACGATTAATAGAAATGGTATTTGTTTTCCAACGAAATTATGTGATTACAAATCATTCAAAGAATATAAAAATAGGTTGGAAGCTGTTGGTACAAATACTGAAGAGGAATATAAAAATAATATTAATGTTATTTATTAAGCATATAAAAGTGTTGGAGCAGATGGTGCAAAGAAAACAGATATTATAAGTGATAATTATATTCAACAACTATTCAAAGTATTATAAATGAAGAATACAAGTTATACAAACGTCAAAGATTTACATAACATTATTTTGATTTATTTAATTGATAAATGTAAAAATCATAATCGTATAACGTTAGCAAACATTGATTTGGAAAATATCCTTTAAATTAACTACAAATGAGGAAATAAACATAAGTTCAGATAAATTGTTAACCTACAGGATAGTTAATTTAAATGAGTATAATATAGTACTTTTAATTTAGATTGGAATACTGGTGGTACACATTGGGTTGCTATGTATGTAGATAATACTAATAAATTTATTAATTTTTTGATTCATTTGGAAATTCATTACCTGAAAAGTTTATAATTCCAAAAATTATACAGTAACTCAATAATTATAAATTTCAAAATTCTAACGATGTAAATTGTGGTTGGTGGTGTTTATTATTTTTATACGTATGTTATTTAACGTCACAAAAACAAAAGGCTATGATCTTGTATATTTAATAATTTTTTAATTTCCTCTATTGGGTTAATATTTTCAACTTGTTTGTTTTATCAAAACATAATAATGGTATATCATCATCGCAATCTGAATCCTCTTTGTTATGCATATTCATAAGAGCTCTGATATTTTGTTCTATTGTGTCTTTTTCTTTTCGATACAATGCTTTCTTTAAAGGAATTGATGGTTGATTAGGAACTTCTAATGTTAATGACTTACCTTTCATTTTATCATCTACTGCGTCAACAACCTCATTGAAAATATTTGCTAATACTGGACCAGCTACGGCAGCTAATATAGGAATTAAGTATTGTATATATCCTAACTTTATTTCACCTGCTTCAACAGTTTTTGTTTTATCTTGTAGAATTATTGGTGAACCTTTTTAATTGTAAAACTCATTTATATCAACAAAATTACAAGAATTTTTAAAAATAAATGTTTATTTTTCAATAAAAATTATAATTCAGAATAAATTAAAATTAAAATTAAATCATTATTTTCATTAAGTTAATCTATTATAATTTAGTGCCATACATTTACAAAAACTGATTGTTTTTGTCATGGGCTAGTAAAATAGCAATTCTTGCATCAACGGGTCTTGTCTAAAGTCAAGCTAATAATAACTGTATATTCGAATTCTTCGTTTTTATAGTCTCTTTAATGGATAAATATCATTAACAGGGGTATAAAGTAATTAGTTGGCAAAGATTGTTTACAATACTGACTAAACTCAAATATAGTTTTGTAATACAATGTTTGTAATTAGTATTACTAAAATATTTAACCTACAAATAGGAATTTGCAAATAATTCATAAAAAGAAATTATTATTAAGGTGTTTAAAATATTGACTTACGTACTATAATATGACTTAAGGAGTAATAGGAATATAATAATATAATTATTGACTTTGCTAAATAGATTACAGTAGTTATTCATTTTATTTTCGTTTATTCAATTTTCAAATTCATTGTAAATAGGAACATTATTTAATGTTTATCTCTGTATGGAATAAAATTATAATTTCTATCAATAATAACTTTTATTGGACAGAATTTGTCTTTTCCAATCATTTGATAGCTAATTAAATAATTAAACAAAACATTCGTTCTATCTGTATAGTTTTTATTTATTTTGTATTTTTTATTTTTTACAAATACTATATAGTCAAATGAATTTGTTGGAATGTTTTCAAATTTTTGATAGGTTTGTAATTAGAAAAATTTTATTTATTGGTAGTTTAGGTAATGAGTTATATGAATTTATATACTTCATCGGATCATTATTAAGTGATTTAATTTCCTTCAAGTAACTTTTTGTCAGCTCTTCTCTGTGATATTTAAGATTGATCAGAAACCATTCCAATTTATTTATATTTAAAATAATTAGATAATTAGTTTATTTTTTGTTGAATATTCTATATCGAAAGAGAAATTCAATATATCGAACAATTGATCTGAATCATTAACGTTGTATGTTGTATGTAGTTGAATTTGATTATTATTGCACACTTATATTTTTGACGTTAGACATTATATTACTAGAATTATTACGTTTTATATTCACGTTTATGTCACATTCAATGTTCATGTTTATATTTATTTATTCATTTAAATATATTTACTTTTAGGATGTTTTCCTGGTAATAATACACTAACTATGAGATGAAAATTGTAAGTAATGTTATAAAATTAGAATAAAATCTGTAAATATAGCTATTTATGCTGGTACAAAAATTGGTGGTTATTAAATAATATCAATTTTTATATAATTTTGAGGTGTGAACGAGTACATAATTATGTGCTAATTTAACAGAGACAAATGTATAAACATGAGTGTTTACATTGCTTGAAAATTTGGTGGCGATTAAATAAAATCGGTTTTTATGCAATATTAACTTTTGTACGAGCAAAATTCTGGTCGTATATTTATAGATAAAATTTGCTATAAGTGCTTAAAAATAAAATAATTTTTATGTATTTGTACACAATTTTTGGAGGTTTTTATGCAATTTCTGTGCTGTTTATGTTAAATTGATAATTAAAAGAAGTAATTTTAAGCGCCAAATTAAGAGAAAATGGGCTATTTATGATCGTACAAAAATTGGTGGTTCAAAACCGGCACAATATAAACTATACAGTTAACATTTATAATCGATACGATTAGTGGCAATGGTTCATGAGTCTCTAATTCCACGATTGGTATCATTATTATTATTTATTATTATTAATTACTTCAGTTAAGTATTATTTTATATGATAGATCTCTACCACTAATAGGTCAATAAAACAAGGCTGGTTTGAACGATAGTTATATTTTCAGAACGTTTACAAACGTTTTCGGAATACCTTCTTCAGTGAAAATATAACTAGATAAATATATAAACAAACATTTGTTTTTTATTTGGGAACTATCAACAAAATAACTAATGACTACGATTTCTTGATATAGAGGATGTGTAATCAACTTTTATATATATATATAAATTATAAAAACTAAATTAATGTGTAAACATACATGCAAATTAAGTAAAACCTTATATCAAAAATCTTTGTCGAAACCTTAACAATTCTGTTCAAGGACTAGGGAAAACCCAAATTTAAAAACCTAGCCAAAGGTTTCCTTCTTAAGAAATGCAAATGTCATTTTAACAAATTGCTATATACATTACTTAAATTTTGAATATCGGTTCTGAAATTAATAGTTTTAGTGTCGTTTTGTATATTTATCATTTCATATATTAGTCTTTTTTATAATTATTCTCTGTTTTTAATATAATTGTGTTTCCAAAATCAAAGTAATGCCCAAGATCTTTGTAATGCTTTGTTACAGCGGTCATTGCACCAAAATCATTATTTAAAGAATGTTTATGGATATACAACCTTTTCTTTAAATATTGTTTCGTCTGACCGATGTAACAACCATCACAGTCTTTACAGTTTATTTTATAAACTACATTACTTTGATTTTGTTTAATTATTTTAGATTTAGTATTAGTAAAAAGAGATCTGTTACTATAATTTGGAATGAAAGTAATGTTTATGTTGTTTTTATTAAACTCTTTATTTTTTCGCTTAAACCTTTTTTATAAGGAATAGCGTTTTATTGACCTATTAGTGGTAGAGATCTATCATATAAGATAAGTATGAAAAGGTCACGAAATATATATATATATATACATTTAGTAAATGTATATATATATATATACATTTAGTTAAGTATTATTATAAAAGTGAAATAAAGTTTTACGATGACGTATTATAAACAAAAAAATAATAAACGAATAGAAGAAATTATCGTAGTAAAGTCAAAACAAATATGGGAAATATAAGATAAGGTCCGTTCCCTCATAATGAATTCATAAATCTTTTGACTATTTAACCTACACCAAAACCTAATGTGATACACAATTTCTGTCGCCGAATTCGTTTTCAGCGTTATTTCTGTAACTCATCCTCGTACAACTGTCGTATTCGTGTTAATTTTTAATAGCTTTCTTTACCTCGTACATTTTGAAGTTGCAGATAAGATTTCGACTTAGAAAGGATCGCTCGCATTGAAAAAATTGTGACAAACACACATGCCTCGAATGAAAACTACATATTATTATTAAGTTGACTACAATGTTGCGAGTGACTGAAGCTGTAAATTAAAACTGCTTAATGTGGATTTGTTATTACCTAATAAATACAGGCACAAATTCCATACAGTACCGCCAACATAACAGTACATCCTTGGTAGATATTTACAGTGAAGTAAAACCTTCAAAGATTATCTACTCGAGTGCGAAGGAAATGAACACCAATACGAAAGCATCTGGATGGTTAAAACGAGTGTTTTAACACCGTGCCTACTATTAATCATAATCAATTCAGCGCTGCGGCTACTCATTATGGGTTGTTATAGATTGTTGATAGCCCCGTCCACCGCACAACACCTTCTTCTCCACACCGTATTGGAATTTTACTACGATATTGAATCACATTCACACAGTACCCGGGCATCTCTTGATTTATTGGTTTATTTTTACGTACGCCTAGCACGTATTGCACTGTTAAGTAAATGATAGCGATAGCGCATTTTCGTCTGGATCCATCTATCCAAAATACAGGTTCCGTAAATGATTTACTGGCACTAGTTTTTAATTTGAAACCTCTACCTAAATGAACGTCTAGAAATTATATTGCGCACCGTAGATACGAGATACGCTAATTGAGTATCCCGCTTTCATAGATAACGAAAAGTTTTTCGTTTTATTCGTTGCCGTACTCAATTACTTTTCTGTGCTGTGTTCATTTATTCAGTTACACAAGAAAATGCATTTGAATACCGTTAATAATATTATATTGTATATGTACCTGACCTAGAACAAGAACAAATTTATATTGTTAACAGAAACAGATGAAGTCTTTGATAACTAAGGTTCGACAAACGCGCGTCTTGTTCGGTGAAAGAACAGTTTATACACAGCGAGCAAGACGTGCGTTAGTCGAAAGATGTCTGCTCCGTCACATATATCAAACTCGTATAAGTTCATCGCCTTTTTTCGACAAACGCATGTCTTGTTCGCTGTATATAGACTGTCCTTTCAGCGAACAAGACGCGCGTTTGTCGAACCTTAATGATAGCGGATAAGGTGTAGAAGAGAAGAATAATGAATGAAAGTTCCAAGTACGCATCACCGAATGTTTTGATTAACAACAATTTTCATCAAACAAAACAAACATTATTGTCCGAACGATGTATTATATTGAGAAGCGTGTTCAGAAAGTTCAAGGAAATTGGCTACAATATTTTTATCTCATCAATTTTCATGAAAATTACAACGTAATTTTGTTATATGATCTCAAATTAATTGGAGATATTTATCCCAACGTGAAACTAATTTTTTCAAAGGTCCTCGAAGAACTTTCTCGAAATCTCTGCAATCCGCCCATTTATAGCAAGTTTTACCTCATTTTGAGGCCTGAAATCGAACACCCCGTGGGAATAAATAAAAATCGCTAGAATCGAAATCTGGCGAATAAGGTGAATGTGGAAGCAATCTCCATCACAAGTTGCTTAAGACATCCTTCGTTCTCCGTGCGGTATTGGGTCCTTGCAGTGCTTATTGTAGTACAGTAATATTCGAATGGTTAATTACCATTAGAAAATTTATCCTTTATTACAATTCAATATATCAAAATTCACAGTAAATTTTGGGGTTATAGATGTTTATCTTCAAATGATATTCGGTTTACTTTGGGTTCTATTTACCCTTTTTCGATACCACGCACACCACTTTTTAAGCATTTTATTATCCTACGGGTATTAGCGTGCTATTTTAACTCCAGCCAGAGACGTTTAATGGGAGAGAAAAATGTTACTAGAAATAAAATTATGAATTATTATAAAAAGCATCGATTAAAAGATAGAAAAGCATTGTAAACATTGAGACACATACATACAACACTATCACATTACAAGAATTCCTAATAACCACTGGATATAAATAACCAAGGACACATCTGCCATTCAATACAGGTTTCTATAACAACCTTATGCCTTGCATGAACCGAAGTCATGGTGAATTAAAGTTTTCGTTTCCTTTTTGGAACTGATGCGAAAATGGTTATAGATAGCGTATTCGTTCCTACACTAATCGATTCCTGGACAAAATGGGAATGCGTGGAGGTCTATTTCATCACGATCCAGTCACAAAAAGAGCCGCAAGAGCGATTTGAAATTTTGTTCGGAATTAAAAATCTTTTACTTCAAAAAGCCCTATCGCGAAAACCGTTCGATATAGGATTTTTGTTCCTGGTTTATTCGAATCTTTACCGCAATTTGAAAGCCAAGAAGGCTTATTCGATCGCGAACCAGCCCTAAACGAAGCCGCAAGGGCGATTTAAAATCTCATCCAAAATTTAAAATTCTACATTTCAAATCCGTCTAGCGCCAAACCCATTCGATATCGGATTTTCGTTCTTGTTTCGTTCGAATCTTTGTCGCAATTTGCAAACCAGGAACCTAAGCGAAGTCACACAGTTAAATTAAAAACCTTACATCTTCGACTTCGAAAAGTCCCAGCGCAGAAATTATTCGATATATGTAGGATTTTCGTGCGTCTTTCATTCGAATCACACTTTGGAAACCGATAAGGCTGAAACTGAATCGCGATCTAGCCTGAAAATTTAGAACTTTCTCTTGGAACCATTCGCATTGAAAATATCGCTCGGTGTCAATCACTTTTCTCAGGAACTGGACGTCAATCCAGAATTTCTTTTGGTTACATTGTTATAGGAAAATGTTTCGTCCTGCACTAAATTTTGCGAGCAGAAGCGTGTGAAGCATGTTAAAGTTAAAACATCTCCGATACCAGCTACTCGAACATCGTGGAAAAATTTAATTAGAATGCGCATTTTCTTAATACCGGGCGTGTGTACAAGCACACATCACCAAATCGTAAATTGTGCGTCGAAGGAAAAGGGTAAGAAGCGATTACTTCGAAGGACCGTACATTAATCTTGGTACCGCGCCATTGACAAATTAAAACAAGCGGTCGAAATAAAATACACAAATTGAAATTGTCAACGTGTGAATTTCCAACGGACATAACTTTAAATCCTATTAAAGAGAACGAATTCCAATCACCATAGATATCCACGAGCATCAATAAATATATCAGGTACTTTTTCAATCGGAATTCCAGCCTGCGTGTGGCACCATAAATAAGAACCAGAGGTGGGAAAACGCAGGTATTATAGAATAAATAAATAATTAAATAAATAACCGCTTGTTAGCGAAGTGTGTGGTACGAGTGCGACAGGGAGAAGAAGATAAAAGGTACAGAGCGTGCAAGGAGGAACGCCCGGGTGATAAATAAGGTACCTAACAAGATGCTGTTACTCAGACTACCCCCGAGGTGAAAAACACAAGATAGATACCAGCATTTGACCGCTTAACAGTTTGCATAATGGTCTCTATATGCAGCAGTCGATCGGCGCTGTTGAGCCGTTTCACATCTACTCCTTTTAATTACCTACACACCAACCACCCATACGTTCTGGTAGCAACAAAGATAAATACCCACGACTCGAGTTAATCAATTATTATTAATTGTAACTGGATCGTTAAGGTGTTTCCATTTTAATTATGTTTGCGTATGGAACCGATTCATCGGACGGTGATTTCGACTTATAACGCCTCCGTTCTCGTTTTTTCCGTTAACGTGTGCGCTCTTCTTTTTCATTGGAGATATAGTAATTATCTCCTTTCCATAAACTAAATCAGTTTGAATAATTGATAAACATCGCAAGTCCTGAATATATTCAAGTGTATGGATGTAATCTTGTGTATTCGCGACGATCATGGTCTCGTTCGAAGAATAATTACATGCAATCCAGTTGCAGGAGGATTGTTGTCTTTCCGCTGGAACTAGTAAAGTAATACGCAATATATTGGCAAGATATATTATAATTTCTCAGTGAATCTTTGCATCCGTAACAACCAATCTCCAAAATATTTTTTCGACTCCCTCCATGTTAGCAGGGGCGGATTTAATAGGGCCTGCGCGTCCTCAACTCCGACTTCTGAAGGGCTCCGTAAAAGCCTGAATTTACACCGCTCATCGTATTTTCCCTGTACATCCTTTACCTCAAGGGACCCAATATTTTCTTCTTTGCTCAAGCCTTAACCGATTTTAACCGGTTTCTGCATGTCCGGTTGTTTGCATCGATTTCTAATGCATCCACTTCCTCGACTGATGAAAAACCTAACAATCTGTAACTTATCCTTCACACCTAGAAAGAAATGGGTTCAGATCCCACAAGATTTACAACAATGCATTGAGACAAATTTTGTATTAAAATGGAAAAGAACGTCAACAGCATGATTTTGAAACCATCAAGAAGTCTTTTTATGATAATTTAACTTTGATCCATCCCAATTTCGACAAAACCCTCATTGTCAGATCAGATGGTAGTCATGCCTCAATAGGTGGTGTTTTGATCCAAAGATATGACGATACAGAATCGGCAATTACGTTCACATCTAAGAAATATAACTCTCATCAGTTGAATTCTTCAATTGCAGTTAAAAAAATGATGGCATTATGTCATTGCATTCAGAAATCTGAATTTTACTTGTTAGGATGTAAATTTTTAATTGAAACCGATAATACCACAGTAACATCAATATTAAGATCTCGTGTAAATGATAATAGTAACCTCTACAGATTCTATTTGAGAATTCAAAATTGCACGTTCGATATTAAATATATACCTATACTCGACTCGCCGAACAAATGCAGTAGTAAATTATGGCAACAATGTGTGTTTAATAGGTCACATAACCAATAACGTTTGTAATTGGTCGACCAGGGTGGCCGCTTACAATAGAATAAAAATCGAGTCCATATTGCATTTGGAATATTAGATTTTATTAGCTTTCTTTGTAAATGATCCATTATCTATTATATTTCATAAACCAGTTTTTCTGAAGACTATTTATCGATCGTTCTAGTGCACCAATAATACATTATTGTTTTGTAGGTTATACATTATTGCTTGCTATATTATCATATATACTTACATTATGGAAAACTCACCTCCTAAGAAGAGAGTTTCAAAACATTTTACGGTAGAAGATAAACAGAAGGTTTTGAATATATTTAAAACATTTCAAGAAGAGCCTAGCACTTCTAAAATTGTTAGTGTTGAAATGACAGCCAAAGCAGCAGGTATCTTTCCAAAAACGATAACCAAATCATAGTAACTATTATAGTATCTTTTACAGGAATTACTGAACGCAGTGTTTACAATATTGTGAAAGAATATAACACTAATCACGAATTACAACCACCAAAAAATATCATAGAAAAAGGGCTGTTTTAGATATGGTGGATGATGAAATGAAAAATGCTATACGAAGAATTGTACATTCATTCTTTTTTAAAAATGAACCTCCAACAGTTCAAAAAGTTCTCACAGTGATAAATGAAAGAGATGACATTCCTAATTTCAAAATTACGACTCTTAAATCATTATTAAAGGAACTAAACTTTCGGTACAAATATTTATTACTTTAAATTCTATATACTAATCATAAGATAATTATGTTTGTAGTTATAATAAGCGAGCTCAAAATAGTATTTTAAAAGAAAAAGATGACATTATTACCTGGAGACGGAAATAACTTCGTGAAATTAAGAAATATCGTGAAACTGGTACCCCGATATATTACTTGGATGAAACTTGGGTAAATGCTGGACATACTGTAAATAAAGTATGGACAGATATGTCTGTTGTCACTGCAAGACAAGCATTTATAGAAGATTTAAGTACAGGTCTTAAAAATCCTTCAGGCAAAGGCAAAAGATTTATAATTGCACACATTGGCTCGGATGAAGGATTTGTAGAAAATGGTTTACTCCTCTTTGAATCAAAGAGAACAGGAGATTATCATGAAGACATGAACGCAGAAAGGTTTGAAGAGTGGATGAGATGTATTCTCCCCAATTTAAAAGAAAATTGCGTTATAATTTTTGACAATGCTCCGTACCATAGTCGTAAATTGAATAAGCCACCTACAACTAATAGTCGCAAATTAGAAATGCAAAACTGGATGAGGGAAAATAGTATTGCATATGAAGAAAACATGGTAAAAGCAGAATTGTTAGCTTTAATTAAAGAACATTTATCTGGCCCTCCGAAATATGCTGTTAATGAATTAATAGAAAACACTAATAGAAAGGTACTTAGACTCCCCCTTATCACTGTGAATTAAACCCGATTGAACTAATATGGGCACAAGTGAAGGGGTATGTTGCGAGACATAACACCACATTTAAATTGGCAGACGTGAAAGAATTATTTCAATGAGGTATTGACAATATTTCTGTTGAAAATTGGCAAAATGCTATTAAACATGTTATTCAAACAGAGAAGGAAATGTGGGAACTTGACAATCTCAGATATACACATAGAGCCGTTAATCATTACAATTAATGATGATTGGTCTACATCATCTAATAGCGAAGAAGATACATGTTAAGAACGTTTTAGTGTGTCATAATTAATTCCTTTACTGTATTAAATTTTTGTAATATGTATAAAATTTATTATTTTTGATTATACCTATTTGTACAGTGAGTTAATTTTTTAGGATACTGTTTCTTATATAAATACGTACCAAAAAAATATTAATTATTTGTTTCCTTATTTTGTATTTATATATTACATAGATCTTCTTAAAACCATTGTGTATTTGTTATTTACTATATATAATTCTATATATTGGAGATGCATAATTTAATTCAACAAAACATACTTGAAGAAATAAGAAAATTATTTTAGTACTTATTTTGCAATTTTTATTTATGTCAAATACAAAATGAGGTTATTATTTTGATATGTTTACATGTGATTTATGCTGTGTGAGTCGGACATTTGCATTGCAAGGTTGCCATAATTTGCTACTGCATCTGTTCGGCGAGTCGAGTATAGTAAAGATAATTTGGTAGCCGACGTTTTTAGTTGATTATATTCAGACTCTAAAGAAGAGACTTTCTTAACTATTAATTTGCACAGTTTAAAACATGTGGATAAAGAAATTTATAGCAGAAATTTGATTTTAGAAAAGCAAAGAGATGATGAATTACAAGAGATATTTGTCAAAGTGAGGTTATGTAACTTATACAAGAGTTATTAGGATTTTCTACTTAAAAAACATAAATGGTAAAGAATTAATTGTCTTACCAAATTCACATGCCATAGCAATTATAAAAGATATTCATTTACGATACTCACATATAGGTATTTTCAAAATACACTGTTTATTTCGTGCAGCATTCATATCAAAGAACGATTAGAAAATTTCCAAATAGATCGTCAATAACTGTTCTATTTGCGAGGTTCGAGTTTTCCCTGTCTCTCCTTTTTCTCAAAAGGCCCAATATTTTCTTCTGCGCCCGGTACCTCAACCGACCCTAATTCGCTTCAGCATGTGAGGTTGTTAATGTTGCTTTCTAATACGTCCACTTCTTCGATTGATGCAAGGCGTAACACCCTGTAACTTATCTTTGACACCTGTAAAATGAAAGAAATCATTTGGTGCCCCTTGGAATTGGATTCAGATATTATAACATTTAGAAAAATAAATTGAAACGAATTTTGGATTGAAATAAAAAAGAATAACAAAACCTATATCATACGGCTATAAAAATGTTAATTCCTTTTGCAACATTAACTGTTGAAATAAATTAGCTTACTTAATTGCAACTCTGTTTGAAAATGTTGAATCCCAGTTAAAATATTAATGAATCATCAATGATTGCCATGTTAAATCGAATATTACTTCTACAATAGCTAGTTTGCCATGTTGTGCTCGATACGTTGATTACTCGTCTTGAGATATTCTTACGTGAATTACGTTACGTTGAACTAGTTTCACAGAAAAATTCTGAAATTTTTGATTCATCGAATTGTTGTATTAACAAGCTGAAAAACTGTAATGGTCTGTGTGTCGACGGTATAGCTGAAATGTCAGGAAAACATTGCAGTGCAGCAAAATGGATTCAAGAAGTCGATTCCTCTGACTTTAGTTAGGCAATGCGTCATACGTCGCCAGCACTTATCACCTTATCAGCCAGCAATATGAGGATAGATTGACAAATTTCCGGGATCGCTATTTTTCCAAATACTTTATGTCGTTGTGTTGGTACCTCTTTCGTATTAATTGACCGTAAATGTTAAATCGATATCTCAAATAGTCTGCTTTTGTCAAGCACTTAAGTCAAGTACCTTGATGTTTCCAATTATGGATAAAAACGAAGTTGGAGTGGTCATCAATTTTTTGTATTTGAAAGGGCGAACCGCAACGGAAATCAAATCAAGGTTAGATGGCGTTCATGAGGATCACCTTAATTTTCCACCGCGAGTTTTCGGATTTCGGAATGTAAGCGTGGCCGCACGCTGACAAGTGATAAACCACGCTCCGGACATCAGAAAATAGCTACCAGCGCAGAGATTGTGGAAAACATCCATGGTATGGTTTCGGCAAATCGCCGAATAGGAGTGTGTGAAATTGAGGAAGCCGTGGGCATCTCCCATGAACGACTAGTTCGTATTTTACATAATGAATTGGGTTTAATAAGCTTTCTGCAAGATGGGTGCAGCATTTGACCAATTCGGAGCAAAAACGCATTGGGACTCGAATCCCAAACGATTATTTGGAAGTGTTTACGAGGAATTCGACGGATTTTAGGAGATGATTCGTCATCGTGGATGTAACCTGGATTCACCAGAAACAAAAATGCAGTCAAAACAGTGGATTGCACGCTGTGAATCGGTTCCGAAGAAGGCAAACACCATTCGGTCGGCTAAAAAGGTGGATGGCATCGGTTTTTTGGGACGCAAAAGGAATTTTGCTAATTGCTTATGTTGAAAAGGGCAATAAGGTTACTGACCAATATTACGCAATTCTTTTGGACAAATTGAAAGCAGCAATTTAGGAGAAACGCCCGCGAATGGTTAACCTTCCTATACTCACGCATACGGTCTGTGAGACCGACTTATATAGTATAGTATACGTGTTTCATATTTTGACGTGAGTATAGGAAGGTTAAGAGAAAAGTATTGTTTCCACCACGCCACTCAAGTGCAATCGTTCAGCAAAAAATGACAGAATTGAAGTTCGAAATCTTTCCGCATTCGCCGTATTCGCCTAATTTGGCTCCGTCAGACTTCCACTTGTTTCCGAAACTCAAAACATTTCTGGGTGGAAAGAGATTTTGGTCGAATGAAGAACTGATGGGGACTGTAAACGATTATTTTGGGAACCTCCGAAGACAGTCACTT
Source organism: Chrysina gloriosa (assembly GCA_038088585.1). Classification (NCBI taxonomy): domain Eukaryota; kingdom Metazoa; phylum Arthropoda; class Insecta; order Coleoptera; family Scarabaeidae; genus Chrysina; species Chrysina gloriosa. The sequence continues at coordinate 8,611,963 of CM076089.1, read as the reverse complement.
TCGGGAGGGAATCAAGAAGACAAAAAATATTGATGTGTAATAAGTGTGTTCATGTTCGAGGAGGTCATATTGAAAAGTGAAATGTAACTTGCATCCGATTTATTTTGTTTTCATTGTTATTCTGTCAAGCTTGTTAACTTCATTAAGAAAATCGATATAAATTATAAATATTCGATTGTTTGGCATACTATGTCAAAAATTTGATGCATGCATGGGACATGAACAACTTTTACTACACGCAGAAGTACGATTACTGAGTTCTAAACATTTACAATGAATTCGAAATTGTTGACAACTTGTTAGAAAACATTCGATTGATTTCCTCAAGTTATGGTTTGCGGCTTAAGTCACGTTTGAAATTATAAAACATTACAGCTCTATAATGATTTTTGTTTTATTTCATGACGTCTTTTGTCTAGGATCATATCAAACGTATGTATTTCAAAAATATTCAACTATCTTTTTGTATATCAGAATTGGATATAAAATTGAGGTAGCTACAACGTGCGCGTTGCAGTATTGACCCACGCTGTTGCTGCACCCACAGCACAAAACGAAAAAACCTTGCGTAATGCTTTCGAATTCGCTTTCGGCCGTGGTAGTAAATTACGACAATATCGTATCCTTTTATTAATTGTTCGTGACGGTATTAAAAACAACGGCAATAAATAATGATGAATTGTTAGCAGCAACGCATGGCTTGAGCCGTTTAGGTGTTTCATAGTGATCGAACACCGACCGACACTCTCGTGCGCGTAACAAGACGAAACGTATAACGGCCCGAACGGCTAAGGGTGAATAATTCGAATAGTTGTGTGTCGTTTATATGTAACACCGAGACTATATATCTTGTAGAAATGTCCAAAGATTTAAATCGACCGTAATTTGTTCGCTTCGGTAAAGCCGCAGGGCCCAAAGCATTATTTAAAGTGCATTCGTTTCGATTTTTTCTAATTACCACTGGGCAATAATGCAATAGCGATTACAACAAAAGTTTAAAATGTTTGTGTATGAGCAAGTTTACGATTTACTACCAGCATTGAATAAGGAAACTATGCAGCAAATGCGTTAGCAAACTGTAATAGCGTTTAAACACGTGTTTATACATTTATTAAGTGAAGATCGCAAAACAAATTGATTTATGTCGGCTGTATTTATATTAGCAATTATTGCCAAAGAGATTCGCTGAGTTGAAGAAATTTATCCCGTTTTAAATTACTTAATCGTAAAACAGTCGAACCTCTCCTAGATCGAATTCTTATCCGTCATTCCAAACTGATCGACTTACGGAGGGTTCGACTTAAAGAAAGTCCATTATTTGATGTACGAGGCGTTTTGATAATCATGGTACAAGTCGAAATTACAGTAACATTTAGATTTAAAGTAAATATTTAATGCGTTCCCCAAGAATTACATATTTTTGTTTATTTCTCGACGTAATCTTCGTAACCGTAACCGAGATATTCATCCCAACTTGAATATCACCGTAAAGTTGCTTGTCAAGTTAGTTGAAGTAGTCAACAACGTCTTGCAATCCCTCTTGATCTGAAAAGCATTTCCCTACCTAACATTTCTTCAAATGTCGGAATAAGTGAAAATCCACAAAGACTAAATCTGGACTAAACAGAGGATGCTGCAGGACCTCGTAATTTCGCTCTGTCAACCACAGTTTGATTTGATTTGACAGGTGGGGCCTCGAGTCATCGGGCAAATGTTTAACTCCTTCGCGTACTCCTCAGAACCATTTCCTTCTTGCGGCTGTATATAATCTTCAGGAGTAACAACATATTAGACTCTCGGGGAGGTCAAGGTGAAAAGACCTAGATTTTGCCAATATCTTTGTATTGCAGCTATAGAATTTTCATCCTCAGATTAAGGGCATCCGCAGTGTACTGAAGAGGAAAAAATTTCTTAAGTTACGGCAAAAGTGATATTAAAGTCCCCACAAATCATTTGGAAAATCCATATTCAAAGCAAGAAAGCAACGAGGGTTGGCATCGCTGACTCTTTCCGGTCATGTTTCTTTCCCTCGCAATTTATCTACCACTTTAAGTCTGTCAGTCGCGGTGAGGTTAGAGTTCCCTCCACAGAGAAAAATTATTTTTCTAAATTTAAGGGTTTTCAAACTCGTTAACTTGTCAATGACTTCAATGAAAGAATGTCCTTCCTGTTAGTATCGAGTGAGATGTTGAAGTAAAGCACCCGTTCAATTTATTTTCTGTTCATCGGGGAGCACCAGATCGAGTCCAAACTTTGCGAAAACCTAAATCGGATATAATTTTATGAAGGCAAATCTTAGAAGTGCCAGTCATTTCAGTAATTTTACCAATTTTAATGCGACCATCTTCCTCAATGATACATTCGACGATTGCGCAGTTGTCATCCGTGCGTATGTGAGGTCTGCCTTCACCAGATCATCATTCAGGTTGAAAGTTTTTACATCAAACAATGACTTCTTCGGTGCTTAAAACGTTCGGATCATAGACGTCATCCAATAATCTGCAATAAATTTCGCTCTGATTTGCAAAAATTTGATAATTGCGCACACCTAATATTTCGAATGCTCGATGATTTCACGCTCGATGTTTGTTTGCCTCCAGGAAGCTAACTTGCATCGTGAACAATAGTTAGAATAGTTCCTAAAAAATTGTGCATAATTTTAGAAATTGAGGCCAATTTCTCAAATACGAGTGGCTAAAATCTTTTAAAAAGAATGTTTGATTAGAACAACCTACTAAAATTTCGATAAAAAATTTTAATATTTCAAGCAAATATATTTATCGAAACGAACAAATAGTTTGGGTTACCTTTGCATTGATGATCCGGATTACAACGTACGTAATGACAGAATTTTTTAAGGGATTATGGGTGAATCAGAATTGCTAATGCTCCGGATTATCGAATCATTACTGTACAAAAAGCAGCCGCTATAACCACGAACAAACGAAATTAGAGAGAAAGTTATTTTAAACTAAACCATGGGTGCTGCCTTAAATATCGATAAAACAACGTATTACTTACATATATCGTCTGAATAAAACGTTAATCCGTTGATATATGGATTGAGTGTAGATGAAAATTTGGTATTATTTACGTAGGAACACTTTTTGATACTGGAAATTGTTTGTGTCAGTATCACCGCGATTATTGCCAAATATGACGGCGCACAAATGATGTTCGACTTAAAGAGAGTCACTTACATACATACATGTATTTTGAATGCAAACGCCAGAAAAATAGTTCGAACTACAAATAGACAAGGAGATAAAACGTTGAATCGGAAATTGATCAAATCTTCACGGGCTAACAAATCAGAAATAAAGTTGAGGAAGGTCCTTTCTTTTGTAAATGACAAAAACTGACTTTCCAACTCTTTCTAATAAGTGTAAATAGGAAAGGAAGTAAAAGGTTGAATCGTAAATCCACCAGGTCTTTATGGGCTGACAAATCATGCGTATATTTCAGGAAAGTTCTTCCTTTGTAAATGATAAAAGCTGATTTTTCGACTTTTTCTAACAACTAAAAATCGGAAAGTAGATAAAAAGTTGCATCGGAAATTAGTCGAGTCTTCATGGACTAACAAATGAATAAATCAATTTCAGAAAAGTTTCTTTCTTTTGTATATGATAAAACCATATTTTTCTAATTGTTACGAATAGAAAAGAAGGTAAAACGTTGAATCGGAAATCGATGTGGTCTTCACGGGCTGACAAATCATACATATATTTCACACGAGCTTTTTTTTTCGTAAATGATAAAAACTGATTTTCCGACTCTTTTTAATAACCATAAATAGAAAAGGAAATATAAGTTTGAATCGTAAATCGAGCTAGTCTCCGTGGCCTAAAAAATCACAAATAAACTTGAGGAAGGGTCTTTCTTTGTAAATGATAAGAGCTGATTTTCCGACTCTTTCTAACAGCCACAAATAGAAAAAGAGATAAAATCGCTGTCAATCGAGAATGGATTTAGTCTACGTAGGGAAATAAATCCTAAATATATTTCAGAAAAGTTCCTTGTTTGTAAATGGTAGAACTTGACTTTCCGACTCTTTCTAATAAGTATCAATAGGAAAGAAGATAAATCCTTGAATCGGAAATCGCTCAGGTCTCTATGCGCTAACACATCGTACATATATTTCAGAAAATTCTTCCTTTGTAAATGATAAGAGCTGATTTTCCTACTCTTTCTAACAGTTACAAATAGGAAAGGAAGTGAAACGTTGAATCGGAAATCGACTGAGTCTTTATCGACTAATAAATCATGAATAAATTTCGAGAAAGTTTCATAATGATCAACACTGACTTTTCGACTCTTTTTAATAACTACAAATGGAAGAAGAGATATAACGTTGAATCGTAAATCTAGCAAATTTTCGTCGGCTAGCAAATCATAAATAAGGAAATTCGGAAAAGTTCTTTCTTCGTAAATGATAAAAGCTGATTTTCCTACTCTTTCTAGCAGCCAGAAATAGAAAAGAAGATAAAATCGCTGTAAATCGAGAATGGATTAAGTTTACGTGGGGAAATAAATCATAAGTATAGGTGGAGTATTTCAGAAAAGTTCTTTGTTTGTAAATGGTAGAAGCTGACTTTCTGACTCCCTCTAATAAGTATCCGATCGAAGATAAATCCTTGAATTGGAAATCGCTCGGGTCTTTCTTCCTTTATAAATAATAAAAGCTGATTTTCCTACACTTTCTAACAATTGCAAATAGAAAGGAAAATAAAACGTTGAATGAAAAATCGATCGAGTCTTCATGGGCTAATAAATCACGAATAAATTTCGAGAAAGTTTGTTAATGATAAAAACTGATTGTTCGATTCCTTTTAACAACCATAAATAGAAAAGGAGATAAAAGATTGTGAATCGGGAATCGATTAAGTTACGTGAGGAAAAGCCATCATTAAAGCAAATTTATTCCAGAGAAGCTCCTCCTTTGTATATGATAAAAACAGACTTTTCGACTCTTTCTAATAACTATAAGAAGAAAAAAAAAAGGAGATAAACCGTAATTTAATAAATTTGAGTTACAGAGTTCTATTTTAAAAGAAAACTGCATGCTAGCGTTCCATCCACCTGCAGAATTTGACGAAGGGAGAAATTCGAATTATGAAAGTTCGCGAGTGTGTCTTTCATGAATGTATAAAATAATTTTAGAAAAACTTTAAGAAAGTTTTTAAGTTAAAATTCAAACTATTTCCTAAATTTGCATGTAATTAAATAGAATTGAATAAAAACGTGGTTATTACACATACTACTCGGGATGGTGCCCGTAAAATAACTTCTACGTAAATCGAAGCTTTGCACATGTTGAATTGAAATGTCACTATTATATCGTTCGAGTTGCAACGAGCGGTGGTAAGGAAAACTTACGTTTGCCGTGCGTTTCCTTCTTTAATGACGGGAAACTGAAAGGTTAAATAATTGTTGGTGTATGAAATATTGCAATAAATGAGAAAAAAACTTAATGTGATTGAATGGGATACGAGAAGTATAAAATGCAGAGGAAATTGCTGTTGGAAAAAATAATCAGAATCATATCCAAATTATGATAAACCCTATAAATAAAATATCGAATAGACAATTTATAAGTGCGTTCGTTTTATTGAAGGAATTATTTCAATAGCTGGACCACATTTTGCAACCACACCTACAACAAGGATCTGGCAGAAGTGATATTGATATAAGAACTAAGGTATTTGTTATACTGCATAACATGCATTAATGTTAAATACAATATAGGGTTTGTTTCCTTAGAGAAGAGCACATTACGTCATGAAAATATGCGCGAAATGTGACGTTTCATTGACTATCGCTGGTCGGTTGCCATGGTAACGTATACAGAAAACCAAATTTGGTTCATTGCGCCGCTGACGTAATGTGCTCTTCTCTAAAGAAACAAACCCTACCTGAAGCAGATGAACATAACGATACAATGGATTTCGGTAATTGCCAAACATATTATCATTATTTTGTTTACATGTTTTGTTGGAGGAGGAATAAATCCAGACCTAGTGGAAGGACGCAGTGCAAGACAAAGAACTATTCAAAATGCTTTTGTTAATAATTAGTAGTAGATAATTAGATTACTGAAATAGTTATAAAACTTTTTTCTTGGTGCCACTTGGAGGAATATTTCGAAAATACTTTGAATTTTAACTTAAAAATTGTTTACTTTAAATTTTAACTTATTTCAATTTTAAATATATTACATTGGAATTTCTTCACATCATTCTATTCAGTTGCTGACAAGCTGTTTTCTCGGCTCTTTTGGTTAACTCTCCGATGATGGATTAAATGAATTGGAAAGCTTGGAGTTACTGAAGAAGAGACTTTTATTTCTACTCATTGGCTGCAATCCCCAATGGTTTTTCCATATTTAATTTAACTATAAATAATGTACATAATTATAAAAATACAAGGTACTAAAAGAAAATAAATACGATTTGACAACAATATGGCCGTTAAATTACGATAGGGAAGAAATAAGGGCTAGCTGTGACGACGAGTAATTAATTTTGTTCACCATAGAACCTAAATTAAAGGTATCCAAGGTAACAAAATGGCGCATGTCCGCCCTGTGCACAACACGTGTCAATTAATAACCGACGCACGTGTTCGGATAATAGATTAGCGTATACATTTTTCCCTCCTTTGTGCGCCGCAACAACAACATTAACGCGGTATAACGAAACACAAAAGTATTTCGATTCGAAGACGACGGATTCGTATAGAAAATGTATTTCGAACATAATGGGTGTCGTATTCCGTTCCAACGCCTAATAATTTTCGGGGAACATCAAAACGTCATGTTATACTAAAAGATTATATTTTTGGGCGCGACAAGTAAATGTATCCTATCGCGATCCTTGTCCGATATACGCGGGCATAAATTTCGATATCAGGAGGGTCTCGTCGAACGACGTAAGGCGAAAAGAAATCGTATTCGAAACGGATTTAAATCAGGCACCTCTTTCTTTGGGTGTTTTATCTTGAAGACCACAAATTTGTCTATATTTTTAACTTTTATTTTCGTGGTACGGGAAACAGCGGGGTGCTATTGTGAGGAATATTTACACCCTCACACCCTTAATAAATTATTCTCCGATTTTATCTCTCGCGCCGCTCATATATTCAGCGTTGTTTGTTATTGCCCGTGCGTGAATGCCCACTAAAGATATTTAGTCGCCGATTATTACACTTTAAATATTCTCTTTTTATTCTTGGCTCGCCTGAAAAAGCCGTAAGTACGTTATACAGAATTATATGGCTTGTCTGATGTGAACAGGAAAATTGACGGAATTTGTCTTATTATATGTATGCAGATATACAGTTGTGTGCAAAATAATAGCAATATACCATAAATGACACGAAAACAAGTTATTAAACTTTCAATTTGTCTACCGATTACAATAGTAAACGTAAAACAAGCATTTAAGGGATAACACCACTATAACAGCCTAAAAGGGCGCTTCCTTAACCTTCATATACTCACGTCAAAATGAAAGACGTATACAATACTATATAAATCGGTCTCACAGACCGTATGCGTGAGTATAGGAAGGTTAACGATTTACTTTGGATGGAAGAAAAGCCAATATGATAATAATATTCCAGGAAATTATTAAGCTTATATTTAAATATTGAGAAAAGAATTATCAGCGATAAATATTAAAAAATGGCGGCGGCCAGCACGCAGTGTAACTGGCGCAAATTTGAATTCAGAATAATAATTTTAAAATCCACCTAATCTACAAGGTTATAGCTAGTGAAAAACATAGGGGATTTTAAAAATATTGATTTCTGTCCGATTGGTGAGTATTTGAAGTAAAACTTTCAATTTTCGGCCAAAAGAAGGGGCAATCATTTGTTAATAACTCATGTTTAAATTAACTTATCGAAAATTCCATACCTATTTCACCAGATATTCTTATGCCAAAGATATGGTCAAAAATTGGAATGAAGAGAATAAAAATTGTTACAGTTATGTCGCCTGCCGTTTTGAAAAATCGTGTTTCGACAAATACGCGTTTAAAGTTTTGGAATGTGTTATAGACACAAGCAAATGAAAAGTTCGACTGTTTAGTTTTGGTGTGTTTCGCGCGTTCAGTACGTAATGTTCATTGTGCAGCGCTTTAGTGTTTTACAGTGTTCGTCTTGGAAATTAGCCGGATTTGCTGGTGATAGTGGATTCCCCAGTTTTTCACTGAGGATGGCAAGTTAGTTGTCGAAATACGTATCTGGATACCCTTGGTAAGGGTAATTTTAATTTCTTTTCAAATTTTAATCTTCTGTTTGTATTGATAAATTACATCGTTTGTAAAAATTTCAATAAAACCGTTCAACTAATTCTAGATGTTGCGATTTTTATGAAAGCCAGTATATTTTGCAGAGAACTGTACATGCGTGAGAGGCAAAAGGCAAAAGTCTGTTATAGCAATAATTCCTCCAGTGTACGAGAAAGTTTCGTTTATCTTTCCCAAAGTACGTTTACCGCTTTTTTGCCGAAACGGGGAAACGGTTGATTTACATGTTCACTTCTCTATATCTCGAATACCGTTATAATGCTATTTCGACCCATACATACCCAATTTTTGCGTTTCGTTCGAAATGAAATAACGTACCGGATGGATAATCTACCACATCGGAAGTATTTAATTGTGTTAATTATTATCGTTATGTTTCAAATGAGCTTCGTTAAACGTAAAACGTGCGGGTCCGCGATGCAATAAGTAATCGATATACTACCCTGCCATTAGTAATCAAATTAAACGTCGGGGGTACGTTTTGCAGCTGATGTTTGTTAGGATCTACGAAAAAATCGCTAGCGCGCGGCGATGAAATTTCGTAAAATTTAATTTAATGGTTGAGTAGTAACGAATAACCGATACCAATTTTATGGTGGATGTTGTTTCTTCGTTTAAAATTGAACGCTATAAATCATTATAAATGCCTCTTCTTCTGCAGTCTAATTCGCGCCGGCTACGCGTTGTAAGGTTCAGAAGTAATGACTCACTCGAAATGAAATACACTCATACATTAACATTCTTCAAGAAATGATATATCTAAGACCTGGGGTTCCTGTACGATTATTGATTAAGTACGATTTCGCGAAAACCGTCTGAACTTACATCATCGAGCTGATCTGATCACAAAGGTGTAAAATCTACGAATAGCGAATATTTTTCATATCGTTTACGAGAGACTTCTTGCCGCATTGCTCATTAAACTACGCGTTCTCAAGTCAATCCAATTTATCGCTAACAAAACGCCATAGTGATCCTAGATGAGCATTCGTACTATCAACTAGTTCTCTCACAGAACTTTAGCACAAGGACACGTTCCTTTATATCGTGATCATTTCGTTTGCAAACTTCGTTAATTGATGATGAAATATGTATATCTGATGGATATTAATCGGTATATTTCGATATTTACAATCACTTCGTAATTTCTGATGGGATTACTGCAATGCAGGCGTGTAACGAATGGCAACTTGGGAATTTCCATGAAGAAATGCTGGTTATATCCGTTCACGTTAGTCTGTTATTACTAAGGTTTGATAGATGAGTGGATGACGTGTTATCATTAAGTAGTGTAAACCGGTCTTTGCCTCTTCTTACGTGCAAGGTGCGACATTAAAATTCGGAGAAGTAAGGGCGTCAGTCCGGCTTACATTACTTAATGATAACACGTCATCCACTTAGTTAATTTTCGCAAAATTTTGTGTCCAAGAGTATCAAAATAATAGTAATAATAATCTTTATTTATTTGCAAATACAATCGCGATCAACAATGTTTTTGAAATATTGTCAACATTGCCTTATCCATTTACAATAAATGTACAGAGAACATAAAAAGTGCATACATTATTATGCAGTATGTCACTAGATTATAGTAAAACAATATATTACAAACAAGAAAACATAAATAGATAAACAAACATTTAAATAGGTAAAAGACTAAATACTTAATACGTTAAACAATATAAAATATTATAGAAATTTTCACGAAATAAACAAATGACAAATAAATTCTCACCAGGAAAACCCAAATCAACCCAAATCCCGTAAATCACCCTCCCTATTAATTGTTCTTTTACAGTCTTTTTACATATTTTTGGACTGTAGGCAGGGTTTTAGTTTGAAGCGTTAGATGATTAACCTTCCTATACTCACGCATACGGTCTGTGAGACCGATTTATATAGTATAGTATACGTCTTTCATTTTGACGTGAGTATAGGAAGGTTAAAAAAATTACATTGCATTGTAATAAATTTGTTTCTGGTATTTTGCAGTGAAATGCCTATCCACCATCAGTGTATATTTCTTATGGCGGGCTTCGTATTGGTATTCTGCCCCGCCGAATTTTACTTTATTTTTATAGGCTAAACATAAATTTTCGAATACATACAGTGATGGCGTTGCCAAAATTTTGAGTTTTCTGAACACATTCCTCCAGTAATCTCGAGTATCCAAACCGGTCATAATACGGACTGAAGGCCTTTGCACTATCAAAATGCATTGTGTGCTTTCGGAAGGACCCCAATATACAATTTTATATTTTACCACAGATTGAAAACATGCGTAGTCTTGTGCTTTTAAAATATCCAAATCGCAAAATTTGAATAATGTTTTCAGAGCAAAACTTACTCTTGCTAACCTGCTACCAAAAGAATTAATATATTCTTCCTAATTTAAGCGATCATCTGTGCTAAGGCCTAATAGAATAACTGAATTTGAAACCGGAATTGATGCATTGCATCGATCCTGGTATACCTGTTACCTAACGTATTTTTCTGAACAAAAAAGAATAACTTTTGTTTAGTCGTGATTCATATTTAATTTATTATTCAAAGTCCATTGCTGACTACATCTAAAAGCTGCTCCAAGATCAGTTAAAATTTCTTTCTCGTTTTGTCCAATTATTAAAACATTAGTATCATCAGCATAATTTACGACTAACATGTCTTCGTCTTCAATACAATACACCAAATCATTTATCTATAACAGAAATAAAATCAAAGAAAAATAGAAAAATAAAAATCTACATAACTCTCACTCAAGTTTATTGATTCGGCAACTTTCGCAGAAAGTCGTGCAAGGTTGTTTGTCGCGAAAGTGCTATACCGTACTGACGAGTCGTAATAAGGACGAAACCGGTCTACGGTTGCAGTCGGCGATAAACAACGCATAATTCCCTACCTTGATAATTATTGGTATATGCAATGCAGGCTATAAATAAATATCAGTGAGGTCATTTATGTAGACTTTTATTTTTCTACTTTTTCTCTGTAATCTTAACTCCTTCAAAGCCCTTGAAACTATTTTTCTTAGAAATAAAATCGGTCTAAGTATGAAACCCTGAGGAACTCCCACATCCACCAGGAGACCTCGAGATACAGAGGCATTCGCTTCCACATATTGAGTTCTACCAGTGAGATACGATCTGAACCAATCATGTGTGACTCCCTAATTCCGTAAATTTCTAATTTACTTAATAAAATTTCATCATTTTATGGTATCAAACACTTTGCTAAGGTCCACAGAGATCCATTGGTTACAGTTGTTTGGATATATGTTTCTAAAGCTATGTTGACACTTTTACCGGATATGAAGACAAGAAGAAGGGGGGTTGTAAAATAGTATATCGTGTTAGAAAGCTTAAACTCGCTCGACCACAACAGTCTCGATCAGCTTAGAAAAACTAGATACCAAGGGGATTGGGCGGTAATTCTCTAAAGATTCTTTATCTAGCTTTTATGAATTGGCATCACTTTAGTATGAATTAGTGCTGCTGGGAAGCGACCTTCCTCAAACGAACTCTATATATAAAAATGGATCGTGGTTGGTCGGATGCTTAAAACTTGAAAACGACTGGACCAAATGGGATACTTCCTTCTGCGGGTTTACGAAAAAGAAAAGTCGGAAAAATTGGGCAAAACAAAGTTTGTCGGGTCACCTAGTTGGTTTATAATACTTATTAAAAGCACTGCAACATAGGTGTTGATTCGATTAGTTAGATTGTTTATCGGCAAAATACCACAAAATCAAGGTTGTTCAACTTGAAGAGGCCTGCAATACTTCTAAAATGGATAAAGAAAATGTCAATGTTGTTAAAAATATACAAAACAAAGAATAATCAAGGAAAAGGTAATGGTAATGATCATTTAAAAAGTAATTTCACATTGGTTACAAGAAAAGCAGTGTCCTTGCAACTGCTAGTAGTATGTCTTCTAAGGGGTAGTAGTAAGTAAAGTAAAGTACTTCTATGTTTAGAATTCCGATCCGCAGACGTCCCATGATAAAGGAGTCTCTTAACGAAATAAGAATGGCTTTAAATCATTCAATATCAATCAAGTGCGAAAAAAATGAATTCCATTTTCACGAATGGACAGCTTCAACATTCTCGCACCCGCACTTCTCCCGTGATAGGAAGCAACATAATGGGCCTTGGTAACAAAGACATTTACATAATGGTCAATGTACAAGTTTTGCAAATTCTCTTTAGATTTCATTCACTTTCAATGGGAATTACACCATCTAGAAGGCGTTGGAGTTTCTTCATTAATATTGGCAAAAACTTTAAACTATTTTAAAGTGAAACAAATGAGTTAAGGTCTTTTTTCAACATAATTCCCTTCAACTTTAACCCTGCCGTTAGATTAAAAAAATACGAATCTTGTATTAAGAGACCAATTGGTTCATGCTACATAAATTCTTTAATGTAATTTATAAATATAATTATGAACCGTCAATAATTTAACTTGCCATCAATTTATCGGCTAATTGGGCGCTCTAATGTGTAATAGCTCGAGCGTCCAGCTCCAGCAAAAAAACAAAAATTGGACCAAATGGGCTTAATCTAACAGCAGTGTTAATGCACTTGGATCAACGATGCTCAAGATCTTTAAAATGCTGCTCTGTTGGTGCAATAAGTTCATCATCCGGTCGAAATCTCTTTCCAGCAAGGAAGAATTTTAGTTTGGGAAATAAGTAGAAATCACTTGGAGTTAGATCTGGGGAATTGGGTGGATGAGTCACAAGCTAAAAGGGTTCAATTTTTCGCGAACAACTTGACTGGTGTGAAACGGTCGTGTTGTCGTGATGAAAACGAGCCATTCCAGTTCGTTTCTCAGAAATTGATTTCTTCAATTTGTCCCAGATCTGATTCCTTTACGTTACTTTATGTTTGGTTTTCCAAAGAATCGCAACAATATGCACACATTAGAAAAATTGAAAGAAACAATTAAAGATAGTGTTAATAATATCTGTGTTGAACAATTAATTAATCTGTTGAACAATATGAAGAGGAAAGTTGATATGTGCCTCGACAGTGGTGGTTACCATTTCGAACAACTATTGTAACATTGAATTTTTTGCCTTTTATGGTAAAAGTTCCATTTCAGTAATTTTCACTCCAATTATTTATGTTCTTGTGACTGTGAACATTCGAACGGCCACGAAATGAAGCCGTGACGGCCATCTCATTGATATTATTTTCGATGATTAATGTAATCAGATGTACTTTCATGAGATAATAAAAGTTTAACGAAATTCTAGTCCATTCGGTGTTTATTCAATTACAAAATTCGGACATGAAAAGTGAAATATCCCTAGACATATCGTCTATTACTACAGTAGACAGTGGGAATCTTTAAATACGAGCGATACATTCCAACACAATAAGTTATGGAATTTGTGTTCGTTTAAATTCGGGTACATATTTGAATGCACGTAGGTTTGCTATGCTTTCGTAAAAATAACAACAATAAATAATCCAGGAAAGCAAATTGCTCGTTATTGTGTATCGCATACGACCACAATTACTTACACTTAAGACGAAATCTAAATAAGGAATTTTTGAAAGGTGTGACATAATTCAGAATTTCCCTTCCCTTTTTCTCATTCAATTACTAATAATTTGTCAAGTTAATTTTAACGTGCATGACTTATAGGAGAGAACAGTTGGACATTTGCTTACTTATTTGGCCACAAGGCGAACGCTACATATAAACCCGGTGTGGGGCATATGCAAATGATGAGCAATAAACAAAGCCAGGGCGTGTAGTGACAACCAATTATAACACGTTCCTGGTTTAATAATCTATAACCAGTCGTTAGTTTTAGCTCTCTACCTGCTTTTCGTCGTAATGCTTCACTTGCTCGACTCACCTGTTTCGTCGTCTTATTATTACAGGCTCGCGCTTTTTTCGCGTTGGTTTCCTTTACAAATTATATACCACAACGAGATGAGATTACGTTGCAAAATTATAAATCCGAGCGCTATGCCGCTTTTTTCTTTTGCTTGGGTTTCCCTGAAACAATTTATTTTCGTGTATACGCGTTCATAACTACGCCGACCATTGCTCAATGTAGTAATGAGCAATGTTTACAGAAAACACGAAATACCATTTTAGCTCGATAAATTTCCATAGGTGCTAGCAAGTTGAAATGCGCAGACGTAAACATGCAAGTAAATCCAGTATGTGAGTACACATGAAATCTTAAGAGTCTGTTATAGGTAATAAATAACTAATTTATTTCATTTTCCTTTAGGCTCGATAAACAGCGACGAAATATTTTATTTATAGTCATTTAAATATAGCGCCAGGAAGTCGTAAGAAATTATGGGGTAAATGCTAACAAACCAAATTCACAACGAGAAAGTTACCGCCGTAAGTTAGTAGCCTAAAGAAGTTGACAATTGAGAATAGAAGTAAAAGTAATATGTCGGAATTGATTGTAATTTTCGTCAACATTTTGGAGAACTTCAGACAAATAAACCGTAGTCAACTATTCAGCATTAACAATACGAAGATCATCCGGTGCTAAGATTCTGTATCAATTTAAAAGTGTAGATGAAGGTTCTACAAATAAAAACAAAACAAGTACTGCTACATTGGATACTACAGGTGAGACGAAAAAGGAGAAAACCAAAGAAAACAATGATAGGGGGAATCATGAAATCCATGAGAGCAAACAATCTAGAATCTAGAAGTTCAATGAAATAAACAGGCAAGAATGGAAATTACACATCGGACAACGTAAGAAGACGTTCTGAACAGATTAAAGGAAGAGAAAGATGAAGGTTCTGGTTGGTTTGGCTAAGATCAAGGAATCAAAATTCCGGTAGAAATATCTTCATTATCATAGATTCCTGGCGAAGCATGTAGAACGATGGCGCTGATTTGTTTGTTTGGTATAAAATTATGCAAGTAGCAACAATTTTCTCGGCTGTCAAAGGGTTTGTTTTTTACTCAGGGGCTCCTAATTTGTTACTTAAGGAAAGTCGACCACGTTGCAATCGACGAACCCCGATTAGCGCTTAATTCAAAACGATATCAAAGATCGTGATTGAAGTTTATTCTTTCTGGTCCTATTAAATCTCCTACCGAAAATCCATGACAATGTATCACGGTTATGCTGTCATCATCAGCAGGCAATAATTATAACAGGTAAAGGGGAAAGCCGCACGCCCAGTTACCGCGGGTAACGCTTAAAGTTGTCTCATATGAATTTTAACAACGGTTAATTATAGGATGCGCAATTAGTTGTACTTGCAGTATCACATTGATAATTTACTGTGCAATAATTATAGCTCGCTTTCTCGCGTACAAATTAAAAACGTAATCAATCTCTAAAGAAGGCGTTTGATTATAAATACAGTGCCAACCAAAAAGAATTTATTTTTCTTAGAATATATCTCTTTCAGTGGACAGTTCCCAATAGCGGACATCGCTCCTTACCGGATAAATTTTCTGGAAGCAAATATTTGGCTATCAATGCCCGCGTGTGTAAAATATACGTTCTCATTTGCGGATGCATCAAAATTTGTAACACATCCGATTGATGACTATGAACGGGGAGTAAAGTAAGCTGACGTTCAAGAACGTGCTGTCCAATTTTTAGGGAAGTTACCGGGAATGCTGTTGGTAAACAAACCAGAGGACATTTACAATGCAGATGCACTTCAGACCTCTGACAGACAAAACCTTTAACGGCGAAAAATGTGTAGCAGGCACAATGTTAAAAGAAAGATTAACCACATCGTTTTGTGCCAAAAGGAAAGCTTTTGGTAAGGAAAAGCTGCGCGACCGTGGGCATTAAAAATGTACCAAATGTACCAAATGTACATATAACATAGACTTCGACGAAACAAGTTTGGGTCACGAGATCTATAATGACTTCTATGATGGCTTCAAGGCTCGGATAAAGGAATTGGGGTTTTAAAAAGCAAAAAATTTCAGCTTTTCTGGACAATGCCGGTCATCAAATCCCAAACAAACAAGCCTGAATTAATTTTGTTTTTAAGAAATTCTATCTATTAATGCCACGTTTCTGTGCGTTTAGCAAGCTCCAGCAGAATTTTGAAGAAATTGTAATGAAATTGGTCAATCTTCTAAAACTTAAAACCGTGATGACGACTTCATTAATTTGTACCAAGGGCTCTTCATCGTCACGAACGTTGATGAAAATACGGAAATTGAGAATGATGTGAAGTACGAGTGCGATGATGAAGAAGCTTCTTCTCCCATAAATATCCACACCGATGCTTTAATGATGGTTGAAGAAACCTTGAAAGGTTCTCTCTATAGCACAATAATAAGTTACACTGAGTGTGTTAGTGTCAACAGTATTATGGGGTGTTTCGCTCTTTCAACGCGTGATGTTCATTGTGCAGCGCTTTAGTGTTGTACAGTGTCGGTCTTGGGCATTATCCAGATTCGCTAGTGATACTGAATTCCCCAGTATTCCGCCGAGGATGGAAACTTGTTGCCGAAACACGTACCCGGACTTTTTCCGAAAAGTGTGGTAAGGGTAACTTCATTTATTTTATATTTCATTTTAGCCACAGTCTCCTTATTCTTATTTACAAGATTTGATAGCAAAATATATACTAAATAGCCTGATGGAGGCTCTAGTGCGGTAGAGTGTCTAAATATGATGCAAATCTTCAGAATACCACACCTCGAATGTTTCAATTTGTATTTTGATTTCGCTGCTTATGCTGCCCCTTTACGGTGCGGCCTAATGCCGCCATTCCTCTGGTGTCATAGCACGGCACAACCCTGCGTGGAGACCATTTTTGGATGAACAGAGAAACAAAGCGATAATTCTCTCTGTTACAATTCAATATAAATATAAATACGTAAAGGCGATTAAAAATTGGATAAGTCACTCTTAGATCTTCAAGTTTACTTGACGTCTTCCGATTTGTCCAAAATTCACATTTCCATATACAAACTAAAAGAAAAATTTAAGTTAACATAACTTCGAAATACACGCAGCTATTGGTACTAAGAATCTGTCATCTTCTGCGTGCAAAGTTGTAATTGCATTCTCGTTAAATTATCAAATAAGTTACCCATCAAGTGGCACATTTATGTTAGTGCATGATTAAATTATCAATAAATTCGGAGCTTATAAGATCTTAAAAACGCCACTATTTCGCACCTGCTACTGAATATTCGAGCTGTTCTTCCTTATCTAAACTGGCACTAACATGCGCTTACGATTTACTCATGTTTCCAAATACGGAGTAATCGATTTGAATTATCGGGTGCAGCTTGTCCGTTTAATTTTCTTTATATTCATTGATTCGGGGTAGGAGTACCGGAAGAAAAATTGCAATTAATTTGTTATACATATTTTAACAACGCAAATGAGCGAGCAATTTTTCCAGTTAAAAATGACCACCACATATCATTTATGATTTAGCTACTCGAGCTGACGATACTTTCATTACAAATAATCACACATTTAAGGCTTTCCTGCATTTTATTAACAACGCATTTCAAGTACATATGTGCGGACTTCTGAAGAGAAAAATACTTTCCATCAGTATTTACGTATCTCAGATATTTGTCAGACTATAACATCGGGGTCTTATCTACAAGATGAGCAAGATTGTACCAGGAAACTTCTGCCAAGTACTTCAACCTCTTAAAGTAAATTCGGAATAGCTAACTTTGGAAGAAGTTCCATCCAATCTCAGCTGGAGTGCGGCAAGGGAGCGTCCTAGGGCCTCTTCTTTATCTATTCTACACCGACATTCTAACATCGAAAAAGACAGTACTATTGGACGTAATTTTAGTGACATCGCCAGAGTTTCCGATGGTGCAAACTCTATTTCGTTCAAAATTATCTCTAAAATCGGAAAGTCGCGAAAGATCTCAAGTACCTTAACACCTTTCCTACAACATGTCAAAATTTGAAGGCGATGATTTCAAGAACGAGACGAGTTCTGTACTTTTGAAGATAGTTCTAATAACATGATGAGAGTTTGCGATGGTGCAAGCTATATTTCAAGCAGAATTATCTCTAAAATCGGAAAGCCGCGAAATATCTCAAGCAATTTAAGATCTTTCCCACAACACATTAAAACTTGATGACTTGAAGAAAAACCGAAGTTTGTACTTTTGAAGCTAGTTCTAGTTACGTGATGAGAGTTACCGATGGTGCAAGCTCTATATCAGGCAAACATATCTCTAAAATCGGAAAGTCCCGAAAGATTTTAAGCAATTTAATGCCTTTTCTACAACGCGTCAAAATTTGAAGGCGATCACTGCAAGAATAACCGAATTCTATACTTTTGAAGGTAGTTCTAGTTGCATTATATAAGCTTCCGACGGTACATGCTGTATTTTAGGCAGAATTATCTCTAAAACCGGAAAGTGCCGAAAGATTCCAAGTAAGTTAACATATTTTCTACTATATGTCAAAATTTGACGGTGATGACTTCAATAACAACCGAATTCTGTACTTTTGAAAGTAGTTCTAATTACATGATGGGAATTTCCGATGGTGCAAGCTATATTTCAAGCAGAATTATCTCTAAAATTGTAAAGTCCCGAAAGATATCTGGTAATTTAACACCTTTTCTACAATACGTCAAAATTTTAACGCGATGACTTTAAGAACGCGACGAATTATGTACTTTTGAAGGTAGTCCTAATAACATGATGAAAGTTTGCGATGGTACAAGCTATATTTCAGGCAGAATTATCTCTAAAGATCGGAAAGTCCAGAAAGATCCAACGCATGTTAACCCCTTTTCTGCAACACCACAAAATTTGAAGGCGATGACTTCAAGAATTACCGAATTCTATACTTTTGAATGTAGTTCTAGTTGCATGATAAAACCTTCCGATGGTGCAAGCAATATTTCAGGCGGAATTATCTCTAAAATTGAGGTGTCCCAAACGATCTCAAGCAATTTAACACCTTTCCTGCAACGCCACAAAATTTTACTACTACTACTGATATTAAACCGTCGAAATGTATTTTGACAATGGATTTGTCATCCTCAATGGAAAACATTAACGAATAAATCGTTACTTTTTCTCAAACTGACTCTTCAACTCCTTCAGTTTCATATAATTGATAGTACTTACATGGCAAAGGGTAAACTGCCTTGGAATCTTTGGGAGGGATACATTTTTGCCTTGCAAAGCAATTTGCCACAGCGAGGTAAGCGAAATGTTCAAAGTAATTCTGCACAAATCACTAAATCGTCATCTGAATGCAAAGTCCGACAAGTTCAGATAAATAGGATTTGAGATCATGAAGATACATGTACTTACTTGTCTTACTTGTACATACTTGTCAAATCTTTGTTATATTCAATTAGGTGACGATTTTCGGTAATGTCGGTTGTTTCTGAAATCAAATCATCAAAAAGCCATTCAAGGAAATCGAGTGGTCTCCGCAAATTTATCTTGTGACTAGGACATGTCGGGTTGTGTGTCTGGGATTCCGTTTTATAATGTTCATTCTCAACGTCTGTTTCGGATATGTAAATGGTGGAAAACTTCGTGATCGTGTTGACTGGGATTTGAGGATAAACAACTACCGTGCGCTTTTTATAGATTCTTTCAGTCTCATCAAAGATAAAATCAGAAGAAATATACAAATGTGTTCATCAATTGGAAGCTCTCAGAATTTTCTCGATTTGCATCGGAGCTTCCTACCGAAGACAATAATTCGATATTTCAATTAATGTGAAATTCTTATTTCGCAAACATGGCTACTTACTTCCAAATCCACAAAATAAAAATTTGAAAGCGAGCGGCGCAAAAAGACCATTCGAATAATTGATAAAACGTCCAGCACAGTGATGTTGAATGAAGTTCAATCATCTCAATAACATGCTTCTATTGGCGCATGGTAAATGCCGGTCTTTGCATTTATGACGAGACTGAACTTATCGATATTTGCATCTAAGATACATTTTTAGCTTCCATCTACATTGGATCTATCGGGATTTGATTTATAGAATGACTATGGACTTTTTGCATCTTTAATCTTTAACTTAACTGACCTAGATTTGGCAAAACTGTACTTTTTCGGGATTTAGAATAGAGCCCAGAAAACCTAATAGAAAAATTTTTTCCGCACAAATTTTAAGAGAATATCTTGAAATTTCAAATTCTTTAAGAACTATTTTTCTTTGTTTCTTCAAATTTCAGCAATATTTAAACGTAGTTGACCTTACCCAATATTCCAGTGCTGAAACTAAGGTCTTTATTGTTTATCTTTCCGTAGACGAGAAATGGCAAAAAGGTTTTGACAAAAGCTAGTCATTAAACCTTGGATCTCCAAAGATGTGTGGCTACATTTTCACCTTTTATTCGAGATAAATTCAAGCTCCATCACGCCTTTCATTCGAACCCATACATGGAATTTCCGGTCAGTGTTCCTGTTGCTTTGATGTCCAGAAAACATAACAGAAAAGTACCTTCAGTAGGACGACTTTTCTTCGTTTCAAACTTCAGCAATATTTTAGTATATTTGGCCTTACCCAATATTCCAGTGGTGAAACTATGTTCCTTATTGTTTATTTTTCCAACGACGAGAAATGACAAGAAGATTCTGACAAAAGCTAGTCATTAAGCCTTGGGCCCCCAAAGATTTGTAGCTACAATTTCACTTTTTACTCGAGATGCATTCATGCTTGATCACGCCTTTCAGATTTGCACCCATACATGGAATTTCCGGTCAGTATTCTTGTTGCTTTAGAATCCAGAAAGGTATCTTCAGCAGAAATTTTAGGAGGATACATTAAAATTTCAAATTCTTTAAGAACGATTTTATTTCGTTTTAAATTTGAGCAACATTTAAGCGTATTTGACCTTCCCAATATTCCAGTGGTGAAACTAGGTTCTTTTATGTTTATCATTCAAACGACGAAGAATGACAAAAGGGTCCTGACAAAAGCTAGTCATTAAACCTCAGGCCTTCAAAGATTTGTACCTACAGTTTTACTTTGTTAGAGTTGAATTCGAAACTTGAATCACGCCATACAGATTTCAACCCATACACGGAATTTCCACTCGGTGTTCCTGTTGCCTTAGAGTCCAGAATACATAAGAGAAAGGTATCTTCGGCACAAATTTTAAAGGAACATTTTGAAATTTCAAATCCTTTAAGGACGATTCTACTTCGTCTCAAATTTCAGCAATATTTAAGCATATTTGAACCCATGCATAGAATTTCCGGTAAATGTTCCCATTGCTTTGGAGTCCAGGAAACATAATAGAAACATATCTTCAGCAGAAATTTTAAGAGGATATCTTGAAATTTCAAATTCTTTAAGATAACTTTACTTCGTTTCAAATTTCAGCAATATTTAAGCATATTACGCCTTGCCCAATATTCCATTGGTGAAACTAAGTTCGTTATTGTTCATTTCTCCAACGACGGGAAATGAGAAAAGGTGCTGACAAAAGCTTGTCATTAAACCTCGGGACTCGTAGCTACAGTTTCACTTTTTATTCGAGATGAATTCAAGCTTCATCACGCCTTTCAGATTTGCACCCGTACATGGAATTTCCGGTCAGTGTTCCTCTTGCCTCGTGTCGTGTTTGTCGGTTGTTTTCGTCTGTGATTATGACTAACTCCAGCTTCAACCGTCAAATACAGTTACGTAAGGAGTGTATCCTAGATTCGCGCGATTAGTGTAATTAGTCTGTAACGTTTGAACTTTTGAACGACGATGTAAAAGCCGTCGTCGTCGTTTTATTACAGCCGGGAGAATCAAGTGAGAATATCTTTTGAACGGTGTGTTGCCGTTCGGTGGTTATAAATAATAAAAAATAATTATAGATGTCATCACTCATCTAAATGAGTACATGCATACGATTATTATAAACCGATCTTAAATTACAATATATATATCTTTAATCATGTCAAACAGTACGTTCGGGTACTTCCTTGAAAGACCGCCTTCAGTACGATTACCGCGCGATAGCTCTGTAATTTATTGCCCCACACCCTTCCGATTCTATTACGATAATTTTAACACCTGTACTTAAAGTGAAATCGTTTTAAGCGACTATGGCCCTTAATTATACCGCTGGTTAAACGTGTAATTGGCGCAAGCCGTAAACATACTTCGTCCGCATTTTCATTAAACGCTTTACACGGTTCGATTCCGTATGCATTCATTGTTGTCGTCGTCGTCGTCGTCGTTGTTGTTGTTGCTGTTGTTCCTACACGGTGTGTTTTCGTGTGTTAAATAAAGCAGCTGATAAATGATCTTTTACTTATCGATTGTCCACTACCGAACCGTAACGATCTACGGTGGTAGCCCGATTCTTTTTCGCTACTAGACGTCATACGTATGTTATCTACTAATATTTATGATTATAATTATTATTTAGTCGGTAATGGTCTCGAGAACGAGCTCTTAACGAGGAAATATTTATTATTTGTATGGGAGTGATCTAATAGACATGACAGGTGTGAGTTATGTGGATATATGAACATTAACTTTGAAGAAACACCCTTCACGTAATAATAAGTAATTTCAACTTCTACGTTATATAAGATTCGAAGTTATCGTGCTTACATTCAAAGTGGCCCAGTTATTGATACTACACTGGGTGTTTATTTGAGAACCTTCACTGGGATTTTTTAAAGACATCGTAAAATGCTCGAAACCGTTTCAGTAGTATGGAAGATGACCTTACAAATATGGTGTCACCCCAATCCCTTGCTTCCCAATCGCTCTCACTCCAAAATGTTAAATGGGATGTCTCATCGTTAGACAACTGTTGAAAAATGTTCTACGTTCATACCACGCGAAGGTAATCTTGGATTAAATCAGTAATAACGTGCTCCTGGCATTATATGGAATTAGATAGCTCACAATAGTCCCTACCATTGTGAGCTATCTAATTCCCGATAACGCCAGATAATTGCTATCAATTTAGTACGACTTTTACTTACTTACTTAATCCTCAAGCCTGTGTAGAGTTGAGTTCTCTATATTGTATTCTTGCATATTTCCCTCCATCTCTTCCTATCTGGTATGGCTTGTTGCGCTTCCTCCCGCGATAGTCCTCTTTTACCCAGTGCACGTCTCAGGTTCTTTAGCTACGTCCGTCTGAGCCTTCCTCTTGGCCTCTTTTTGTTAGCCCTGTCTTCAAACACCTGTTTCCTTTGTTGCGGCTTCCTTTTCACGTGTCCATACCATCTCGGCTATGCTTCTTCAATTTTTTCCTCCATTGATCTAGGACGTTTACATAAAAAGATAAAACATTGTATTTAATCAATTATTCTTCTGTTCTAAACCGTGGTATAACCGATTTTGTAGCTCCCTTTCAACGATTTGAGCTTAGCTCTCGGAATTGAACGACATTCTCGAACAATATGTTTACGTAGGTCCTCAAATTATTGCAGGTGAGGTCTTATAAACCACCGACTTTAAATTTCTCCGGACGAGAAGATTCAAAGGCGTCAAATCTGCCGATTTTGTTGCCCATCGTATGGGACCCCTTCTTCCGGATCCATTGATAGGAAATTTGTGGTATAGGAACTGTCAGACAGGCTATACGTACTAGTGCTCTGGCCCTGTTGAAAATGAACTAATTGTAAGTCCTCACGCAAATTCATGTTTCCATTCACGTCTCGATGTTTCTTCATATCCTGTACGAAAAGAGTTTCGGGCGTATTTTGCAATAATTGTGAATATTATAGTCTTCTACAGTCAAATTTTATTCAATACTGGGAGGACCAATTACTATAGTTCCAGAAATGCCACGCGGTTTAGTTTCTGGTGTTGTTGTGCACGTGTTTCCCGAAAAAGATGTGGATTGTCATCTGAGCAATATCGCGAATTATGTTTATTGACCAGTCTATTCTACGAAAAACGTGCATTGATCGCCGAAACAAATATTTTTCACCAATTCAGAGGTAAGTCGAATTTTCATCTTGTCATCTCTTTACAAGACTGTATTCGCCAGTCGTCATTTTATTAATATTCAATCGCGCTATTAATCGACGTGAAAAAATTCCATATACCGAAATTTCTGAATTTACGCAGAGGTTTCGTTTTTAAGAAGTAAAAATGTCCTTAACATCCTTTTCAGGCCAAGCAGGGAGGCATCCCAAAACATTAATACGAGATTCCAAAATTTTTGATCAATTATTATAACAACAGTTATGTGAAGTCAATCCGGGTACACACTGTATATGTATAAATAAATAGACTATACCCACAGTTAAAAAAACTGAAACTCACTACATAAATGGCAAATGTTATCCATATATTCAAATAAAAACTCTTCATACAGAATGATTTGAACAGGGAAACTATACATTGGGTACTTCCTGCGATCTGAGTAAGGCGTTTGACTCCGTATAGCACGAATTATTGTTTAGGAAGCTAAATAAATATAATTTCGATCATCTAAGCATTTGCCTTGTAAGATCGTATTTATATAATAGAACCCAACTTATAAAATGCAAGAACAACGTGTCGGATAAGTTACGCATCCCAGGAGGTGTACCGCAATGATCCGTGATAGGACCTTCTTATTATTTTTATTATTTTATTTATTAATGATCTTGCATGTTATGTCTCTTGTGATTCTATCATATTTTACGCCGATGACACTACTATGATATGTTACGGGAATAGTAAAACGCAAAGCGTAGCAAAGAGTCGTACAGCACTTGCCAAAGCCAAATTTTGGTTTGCATGCAATGATCTGAAGCTAAATGCAGAAGAGACAGCTTCTGCAGTCTTTTCACTAAACAACGTGAAATATTTCGTGAATCCCGAGTCCGTGTCGTTCTAGACCTTTCTCTTCTCATGGGATCATCATACTTCTCTTCTGGCCAAAAGACCGATGTGATATAGTATTAACCAATGTGAGAATAAACTTTAATGAAACCATTGAGTAATGTCTCCACGATCGAAGCCGTTTAGTTGAGAGTCTAAAACCAGTGGACTTCCAGAACCACCCAGGCATTGACCAATAGCTACTCTTGAAATCAGGAAATTCCCATCATTTGTGGAGATAAGGATTTGAATAGAACAAAGGGTGTCTGTGGTACTGTCCCTTAGGCAATTTCTTCTCCACTCAGCCGCTGTACTCGTCTTCCAAAAGAAATTTGAACGCGTTGCTATATACATCGTTTGAATGCTATCCCCAGATGGGGACGGTTTATCAATCATAAACTAAAATTATTTAAAGCCCTCATTACCCTGTTTATGATCCGACGATATATTCTACTTTCCGTAATTACTGACCCAGAATTATCTTTGCTTAGTATCAATGAAAGATATTTTTC
This sequence comes from Chrysina gloriosa, assembly GCA_038088585.1. Taxonomy (NCBI): domain Eukaryota; kingdom Metazoa; phylum Arthropoda; class Insecta; order Coleoptera; family Scarabaeidae; genus Chrysina; species Chrysina gloriosa. The sequence continues at coordinate 8,586,379 of CM076089.1, read as the reverse complement.
AAAAAATTCCAACCATAAGGAAGTTCATCCTAATACTAGGAGGCGACAATCGACAACATACAATAGGATACAAGTCGTATGATAATATAGTAAAATAGCACATACGAAAAATAGATATATTGCAGCATGCGTAATTATAATACATCTCGCACGTGTACAACATGGTAAGCGAATAGGTATGTGTCTCGCGAGGGTGGTTCAATGAAAACCATTGCAATATTGTTGCATGATTTGCCAGCATGTGGTCTCCTTCGAAGTAATGTATCGATTTGAATAACATATCGATGTAAGTGAAAGTAGAAGTTAGTTTTATTGCGCAGGTAGATAAATCCATTAACGAATCTGTAAATATGGGGATTTCGTAATGAAAATTCAATAAAATCGTTTAAATTCCAATAATTGCTTATAATGAATTAAACTGACAACTGTTTACTAAATTGAACTCTTTGAATATTACTTCTATTCTCTTTTATCTTAGCTTCGTTTATTACGGAAAATTAGTTTTTTAAATAAAGTTTTATCTCCAATGCGTCATATGTGTCTTGCACGACAGCAGTATGAGAAAAAAATTGGTTATTTGACATATTTAGGGCAAGACACAAATGAGGCATTGGAGAAACTGAGTGCTTGAATAAAGAAAACTTTCGTCGTATTTGTTTATCATCTTTACGAAGATTTTTATCAATCCCAATTTGATATGAAGCGGTACCAACAGAGTTAACGAGAGGCATACAGAAACCACCGAAACTTCGTGTACCCCAACTGCAAATCCAGTACTAGGACTACAACCTGTAAATCCGCGCAAATTTGCCATTGAAATCTCTGGTACTCTGTTTGGTCCAGTAGCAGCCTCATACTTTCATAAGACTCCTTCATGTTGAGCATAGGCAGTGGGAATAGAAGGATTTCCATTTCCACGATGAAGAAGAACAGCTTTAGAACTCGTTTTGGAAGAGGCTATAAAGAGTCTCCGCTATTCTTGATTGTGGTACTGGCCCATTACCTCCACTACAGCGTTTCCATCATTATAGAACACCAGGTCATCTTATTTTGATAATAAATGCTGCAGTTCTTACTGCTTGCTACGAAATGTGCATTGTCTTGTCCTTTTATCCAATCCCATTCTTTGAGTCTTGATGCTATGAGTTCTGCTGGATTATTTAACAGATTCAGATCACAAACTGTCATTTAAATCTGACTGGCTTATTTTCTAGTGGGAATAATATAGGAAGATCCGTAGTATTATACATCACAGGTCTTATAAATGAAGCGACGTTTGGATATTTTACTTCAGTTCTTGACTTATTTGATATGCCACCGATTTTAGTTGTACAAAGGTGGTAGTCTGAAAAATGGTCCGTCATCTCTCTCTATATCGTTGGAACTGCAAACGACGTGTAACGAGATTTTCCATTCAGCCAGGCAGTGAGCTGGGAAACATATAAGCAACAGATATGTGGAACGCAGAACTTATCTTTTGATCAAAGCACAGTTCATTTTTGATGGGTGAAATTAAATTTGTTTTTCTGAGACTCGAAAGTTACGTGTGATAGGTTGCACGGTCTTGTTGAAACCAAACGTCATCAACATCAATTTCATCCAATGGAAGCTGTAAAAGTTGGTTCCCATGTTGTGATAAGAAAGATTATTGATGGTAATTGCATCGTAGGTTGCATTCTCAAAAGAATACGGGCCAATCCGCCAGACCAAAAATCACACCACTCGTGGTAGATGCATAAGTTCCTGACGGATCACTCGTGCATGTTCGATCTTCCAAATTCGACAGTTCTTTGTTGATATTTGCGTCAAGTTAAAATTGCGCCCGATCGCTAAAAAGGCTTTCTCGAATAAAATCACCATCGACTTGTTGCTACTCCAGTATCCAATTGGATAAATGCTCAGCCCTGCGCATAGTCACTTGGCTGGTCTTAGTCGTTGTGTAAGTTGAATCTTGTAAGCGTGCATATGCAAGTTTTTAATCAAAATTCGATGCAAAGAGCTTTTGGACATGTTCAATTGTTGAGAACGATGAGGAATCGAATTGGATGGGTGTACACTTTCCCTAACTGCTACAATGTTTTCATGCGGCCGACGAGTGCGAGAACGGCCATCTGCTTTAACATACTGAGCTAACTCAAAAGTCTTACTAAGTAAATTCTTGAATTCTTGAATTCTTTCCAGTGGGCCGAGATGGTGTGTGATGATGATCGAAAAATGTGCGGTATTTTCCAACCATACCTGCAAAGTTCTCACCATTCCGGTAGTGAATTTTTACAATTTACATACGTTGCTTGACTGTAAGATGCTCCGTGAGTTTAACTCGAAGTTTGCTGATGACAACTGCGAAATATCCGCGTTCCATGTTTGACACAACGGAGGCAATTTGAAATTCAAAATTAAAGTAGGTTTTAAGACACGTTTTATAAGGAGCAAGATATGCTAATTTGGAGATGAAACATACAATTAAGAAAGACATGGTAAATGATAAAGACAAATTCTGATGGCATATTCGGACGCAGCAGGCAACATACGTCAGAATTGGTCCTGTAACAAACTTGTTGTAGACCACTATTATAGATCGAGCGAATTTCAGACTTTTTATTGCACAATAATTTCAGGACGAAGAAAAGGAATATTGCACCTGTACACTTAACGAGAATTTCTGATTAAATTACTGATCATCATCGTAGATTTTGTATTTAGAAATCCTTACCAATCTGTAAGTTTACGATTCAACTTTGATCTGTCAAAAGAATTCTGTTTCATCTTGAGACCGCCTTGTAATCTTCTCTTTAATGCCAAGATAGTTAAGTACAAATTTAAATTGGATTTGACAAAATACCTCTAACGTTTGTGAAACTAATTGATTATTTCAGCGTTTGAAATAGACAAAAGCATCCGTTAAATTCACACATGGTAATGATTAACTGACATTCGTGGAAACGTGTGAAGCATAAATCACCGAAGCACTACGACGAAATCAATCTTCAATTTGTTAACAAACCGGTTACACGATCTTCCTTCCATGGATGGTAGATACATACATACGTAGCCTTTAAACAACGCGCGTATAAGGACAGTATTTCACCGTTTACTTTCTAGGTTGCCCGCAGCAGCCTCCTCGCCAAAAGATTTATAGCCACCAACCGCCCCTTGTATCGGGGCCTTAACTGGCATAACAGTTTTCGTAAATGATATAGCGTGTGGTCATCAGATTAATGCCCGTGGTTCCCTTTATATCATATTAATAAGTTTTAATATTTAACTCCTTTCTTGTTTGCGTTGCACTTTACGATTGCTTGGCACGACTTGTTCTTGTTATGAACTTTACAGCCCATAAACACAGAAATGCTTAAGTGAATTAATATTTATGGATTATGGTCAGTGGTGCCCATAAAACAGCGATCGCCATTCGTGCAACCGTTGAGTTTTGAAATATCGAGAAAATATATATTCATTATTATCGTAAATCGTCTACGTATTCTTTTAAAAAGTAAATTAATGCCCGGCCCTATATGCGATTGTTCTTTTTCTCTATTTCTGCGACTTTCATATCGAGAGAAACAACCTACTACACCTTGTTAAGAATCGACGCCAATGTATTGCGTGTAGTGCGAAAGTAGACACCGGTTGATGATTCGAAATCGAGAAATAATTTATTTTGTTTCTCTCATCGTAAGCCATTTTTAAGCCAATTCCTTTTCCCATCCTTTCCTCCAGATTTTTCCTTTTGTACGACATGGGTGATGGGTTCCAGCTTCGTACAGATAATTTCGGCTTATCGCTGCGTTTTGCACTGGACGATACATTCCCGTAACTAAACGGAAACATACGTATACGGGTGACGAGAATAGAACAAAGTTTAGTAATTTGCAATTTTGTCACGATAGGTAACCGAAGAGCGCGACTGTTGCAACGTAGGTAGTCCACTTCTGTAGAAGCAAATAGCTGCAAAAATGCGTAATGCGTAATACGTACATAATGTGAGAATTCATGATCGAATGCCTCTCATAGATATAAACATCGCTCAACTGAAGTTTTCTGGATCTATGGTAATCCACAATCCTCTAAGTGCTGTCATCTATGAGCAAGATGTAGAGTCCTTTCTGTTCGATATCCGGGCGGCTTGCAAATCTAGGTTTCCAGGATAAACCCCGAAGTTATGTAAGTCATTCCTAGCTAAAGCATGCCCCATCGGGAGATCCACCTGCTTCCCCTAACTTGGACCTGCTCAGGAGTAGCAGATCTGTAGCTAGTTTTTACATGAATTATGAATAGAGAGCTTGCCATGTCTCTTCCTAGGATAGCTTCTTCCGTTTTGTTGACCATTCTTCCCTGTAGTTGCAGTAGTTTATTCCTTCTCTTGCCAAACATTTAGAAACTAAAAGAGTTTGATTTTGGTGAGAGCAAAACCCTCGTTGATCCCTTCTTGACAAGATGGTCTACACCAACGTCGCCAGCAAATACGTCAGTTCGTTTTCGTACAGGTTGGTTGAAAAGTTTTGAAAGTAGAAACGAAAGAATGAGCATTTTTTAATGAAATTAGTTTCTTTTTATTCAATATAATCTCTCTCAACTTCAACACACTTATTCCAACGATCCTCCAATAATTTTATACCATCTCTGTAATGATTTTCCGGAAGCTCTGACAAACACCGTTCCACGGCTGAAATAGCTTTGTCATTCGACGAAAACCGCTTTCCACGAAGAAACTGTTTCAAATTTCTGAAGAGGTAATAGTCGGAGGGAGCCAAATCTGATCACTTCGATGGGTGTTCAAGTAATTCGTACTTCAATTCGTTCAATTTAGCCGTCGTCAAAACACTTGTGTGAACACGTGCATTGTCTTGATGAAATATGATTGTTTTCTTCCGTAAGCCGGGTCTTTTTCAGGATTCTTTTTTATCCAACTGGTTGAAAAGGTTGCAATAATATGCAGAGTTAATTGTTTTACCTTTTTGAAGATAGTCAATTAACAAAAGCCCTTTTGCACCCCAAAAAACTGATGCCATAACTACCTATTTTTGCCGATCGTTCCGACTTGACTTGTTTTGGAGCTGAACAACCAACTTTAGTCCACTGTAAACGTTCTTGTTTCAGTTTAGGATCATTATGGTAGATGCAAGTCTCATCCATAGTTATAAAACGACGCACAAATTCGGTTTTATTCTGATTGAAACCCTCCAAATTACGCTGAGAAATTTGTTTTCGGTTCAGTTTTTGTTGAATAGTTAACGAATGCGGCACTAACTTTTGGAATAGCTTTCTCTAATTCTTCGTATAAAATATGGAGTACTCATTGACCCGAGATGGTATCAGAAATTTCACGCTTAGTCAAACTTGGATCTTCACAACCAATATCGTAGGCTTGCTTAATGATTTCTGGTGTTGTTGCACTTTTTGGACGGCCACTACGTGGTTCATCTTGAACGCTTGTACGACCACGTACTCTAAAACCCTTCCATGCACAGTTGGAAGTGAAGGAGCAGATTCCTTTAAGACTTTCAGAATTTTTGTAAGAATTTCTGTTGCTGATAAACCTTCCAGGACAAAGCATTTTATCACCGCACCATCTTTTCATTTTAGTAGAATACACTGACACGTCAACTTCAAATGGCTTGTAAACAAAGAATGTATTGGCAGATCGAAATGGACTTTTGTGTGTGTTCAAGAAGATGAAATATTAAGATAGCGTATAAATTTTGATTCCGGGACTGGTTAATAGGGCTCGCTTTCAAAACTTTTCAACCAATCTGTACAATACTTTGGACACAGCCGAGGTATCTCGCATAAACATCCATAGTTTTTACTAATTTAACTTCCCTTCAATGGAGGATGGCAACATAGATCTTGCCCAAATGATGTCCTCGATCGAGCAGCTGAACTACTCTTCATAGGAAAAGAATATTGGATTAAAAGTGTAATGATGTGTCCATGTGCATGTACACTTACCGTCCGTATTATTTCGGACACTTGATAAAATTTTGTAAAGTATAAATATTCTTAATGACTACTACTCCTTTAAAATGTAAATTATATTACAATATGAAACTATTTATGAAGTTTCTATTTCGCAATGTACAAATATCTTCAGAATTTCTGGGTAATGACCTTTGTTTTTTAATCCCTCAAAGTTTTGTTTGAACACTTCACCACTGCTGGATGGATTTATATAAACGGTTTTATTGATGTCTCCATGCAGAAATACGTCAACCACGACCATTTGATACACTAACAGCTTCATTTTGTTTGCCATTGCCATAAATAGCCTAAATGTGGGTAATCTTGCTACTGGAGAATAGACGTGTCCATGTCACAATGACTTTGCTCAAAATCTCGAACTACTAAATGTATATCTAAAAATTTCCTCTCCTAAAGTTTTCAGTTCTTCTTCGAATGCTCTTATCGAGGACTGTTTATTTTTGCTTTGCATGGCTTCCCTATATGTAGCTGGTTCATTGTTAACAGTTACGAAAGCTGTATCCTAATCTTGTAAATATATTGGTTTCCTCACTTCTCTCTTTGGTCATTTTTCGCCTTCTTCGTTTGCATTTTGATCCTCTTGTTTATTAGCTTCTTCATCTGATTCTGAGATTATAGTTTTCGGTTGTTCTACATTGTCAAAGGCTGGCATTAATGGAATTACTTTCTCTTCTGGCTCATCATCTGTTTCTTTCAGGAGAATATATTCTATAACATATCATTTAGTAGTTTCTCCAAAGCCAAGAAAATAGCTTTCTTCTCATTTAGAAGCTCATTTTTGGCAAAAAATAGATAGTTAAAATTTACAACATTTTAATCACACTTGCGGAACAAATGTACGATGCGTTTATTATGTTTATTTTCGAGGTAGAAATATGAGTATCAGACTAATAAATAAGCTTAAGGTGTTTACATTACTCTGTCCTAACAATGCAGCATACTACCTATAGTCAATATTTGAGTTGGTCGACAAACGTGCTTGGACGTGTATCGATAGTAAGTGTGCATTGAAGCAAATAATTTTATTAAAAGTGTCCAGATGCCGAGGGTAAAGCCAACGAGCCAAGAAAAACGTGCTATTATAATTGCTTTTCACCAGGAAAACTATTCATTGCGCCAGATTGCGGAAAAGACGCCTGTGAATAAGTCAACAGTAAGTGATATCATTAGAAAATGTGTGAGTCAATATACCTAATGCAATGCTTGAAAAATTGTTAGAACGGATACCTAGAATTGTTAGTGCCATCCTTCTGCATAAAGAAGATTTCAGATTGCTCTTCTTCCGATTTAGCAAAAGTGACCGAATAAGATCACTTCCAACGGTTTAAACGATGAATTGATCTGAAATTTTGACAAGTGTTCTTCGAAAGATGGGGTTAACAGATTTTGCGCCGATGGCAACACAAATTCTCGATAATCCAACACCAGATAAATGTTAAAAGTCGTAAGCAACTGGGTGGAGGTTAACTAGAGAGAAATCATTCAAAAGCAATGGTGTAAAATCCATAGATTTTCCAAGTAGTCCAAAAAAGTAAGGATTCACATGGCCCTAAATGTCCCAATTCAAATCGTTCCTTTCATAACTGAATGCTGTACGGTTGTGCCCTAAATTAACGGAGAAGTATTAAATTTCATTCAATTCAATATTATTACAAATACAACTCGTTTGATATGCAGCAAATTACCACAAGTAAAACAGCGCTAATTCTAGTATTAAATTTAACGACTTTTACTGTAAGGAACAATAGCGGTGCGTATTGATATTGTCGATAGTTCCTATTGTTTGGCGTCCCCCAACGCGATCGTAGTATCACGTTACGTTCTGGCATATTTAAATTGAAATGTTATTAATTTGCGATACCAAAACAATAAAACGAAGAACGGGAATGGGCGGAAGTCCTTAGGGAGCGAAAATTTCAGTCCACCGACTCGAAGTAACGTCATAAAGCCGAGTCTCTGGTGGATTTTAACGCTTTCCAGAGTCCTCGGAGATTATAAGCCACCTACTTAATCTGTTTCGGTGCGAGTAATTTTATTGTATTTTAAGTGCCCAGTCTACGATGATAGAGCTGAAATGTTGTTGTAAAGATCGGATCTGGGCCTTACAAGTTTATTTCAGTTGACTAGCACGTCGCAAGCAACGAAACGTTTCCGATTTTACTGGACAAAAATAATTTGTTGAGAAGGTACGATGAATAACTTTCGGCATTTGGGAAAGTTTGAAAACAAAAGATCTCGAAGATCGATGGTGGTGGCGTCGGTTTACTTTTCAGCAATTTATACCACAGTTTCCTACTTAACTTCGAATTCGGTACGAGGAGTGTTTTATTAAAGAGATCCAAAGCAGAAGCAAAGGTAATATGCTACTATTATACAGTGTGTTTCAGGATTGACTTCACGATAGGTAATTTGGTTGATTGAATTGAATTAAGGTTGATCAAAAAATTTTAATCTGGTTTTAATGTTTTGGGGTGCAGCCTTTATTTGAAAAGAATTTCAAGCACATTTTTACTTTCTAAACTGCCATTCCCATCCAATAATGCGGCAAAATGTTATTGAGCAAAGAATATGAAGTAATTTCACAAATATCGAATCACTTTGACCAAATCGAGTCCTCTCTTAATCTTGTATTTTTGCACTGTAACTACTGTGCATAAGTTGTCACGAAAAAGAATTAATGTAAGTTTCTAATAAAGTATTTGATTCAATAACAGAAGAAAATACGTAACAAGTACTCAGTTTAAGTTCCTTCGCGATCTTCACATTTTTCCATTCTAATTCAAAACTTCTTAAATACTTTTGACAATGTCCTTGCGTTAATTTCATCTGTAGCATCCTTAATTTTCTGTGTTAATAATGAAAATCACACCTTTTGTTCCAAATAACGCCATAAATAAACATCTGAAAGGGCCACATCAGGCAACCTCGTTGGCCAATGTCTCGGACCGTATGGTTCTTGAAAGTGCTAATTCACAAAATTTGTAATCACACGAGTTGAATCTGCTGAATGTCCGTTTCGTACAGATTAAAAATCTTCTTCTGCTGGACATCCGTTTTGTTTAAAATAAAAATCTTCTAAATTGACTTCCTCCTTCTTCTTCTGCTGCTGGTCGTTGCTTTTGTTGAAAAGAGAAATCTTCTAGATTGACCTCTTCCTCCTTCTTCTTCTTCTTCTTCTGCTGGACATGCGTTTTCTTGAAAATAAAAATCTTCTAAATTGACGTCTTCCATGGCAAGTAAAGAAAGTTTTTGACCACATCCAAATGAGAATGTCGGTTTGAAGTACCTAGTGTTCAAAAAGAAAGGGTTCCATAATTTTATCATATCTTATTGCACAACATACATTGACTTTCTTGTAACTTTAGCTGTTAGCTATTATACGAAAATGTGGCTTATCCTGAAACGGATACCTACAAATTTGAGAAGACACGGTGCAATTAGTTGTAAAAGTTAATTCGTAAAAGTTATTTATTTTATAAAAATATGTGTCCTCTAAAAATTGTTTCTTTAATCCATAAATAAAGCAGAAGTCTGAGCAGTCGTTGACCATCGTCTCCAGCTTCTAATTTGTGATTGCACATGGGTTCGAAAGATCGAATCTTATTTTCTTTTAGGAATTCTATGTATATGCGATTTACTTATTGATAAGTAAGGTTTGTTTAAAGAGTGGATGACGTGGTATCATTAAGCAGTGTAAATCGGTCTTTTTCTCTATTTACGTGCAAGGCCCGACATCAAAATTCGGAGAAGTAAGGTCCGGTTTACACTACTTAGTGATAGCACGTCATCCATCAGTCTTTCATCAAACTTTATTGATAAGTGAGTAGATCGCTCTCTCAGTGATAGCTAATTATTCATGTTGACCGATTCCCTTAATCTTAAATAATCTTACATGATAGATCTCTACCACTAATAGGTCAATAAAACAAGGCTGGTTTGAACGATAGTTATATTTTCAGAACGTTTACAAACGTTTTCGGAATACCTTCTTCAGTGAAAATATAACTAGATAAATATATAAACAAACATTTGTTTTTTATTTGGGAACTATCAACAAAGTGACTAATGACTAGGATTTCTTGATATAGAGGATGTGTAACCAACTTTTATATATATATAAATTATAAAAACTAAATTAATGTGTAAACATACATGCAAATTAAGTAAAACCTTATATCAAAAAATCTTTGTCGAAACCTTAACAATTCTGTTCAAGGACTAGGGAAAACCCAAATTTAAAAACCTAGCCAAAGGTTTCCTTCTTAAGAAATGCAAATGTCATTTTAACAAACCAGCCTTGTTTTATTGACCTATTAGTGGTAGAGATCTATCATATAAGATAAGTATAAAAGGTCACGAAATATATATATATAATCTTAGATAATGACAATTCATGATTTATTTTATGAATAATAATTAAATTGTTTATGTATTATGCCAGTTTTCGTTAATTAAATTAAACAATTAAAATTAAAAAATGTACCGATCGTGGAGGAATTCGAATTGAGTAGTTGTCATGTATCTTCTTTTTTTGGAATAAAATACTTTATTGGAAATCTACATTAATTTTTTACTTGACAACTTATACAGAGCACTTGTTTTTTCTGCGGTTACAATGCAAAAACACAACAAACAAATTCTGATTTAGTCAAAGAGATTCGATATTTGTGAATTTTTGAGTCATAATTTCATATTCTGAACGATTTTACTCGACAACGTTTTGCCGTGGTATTGATAGAGATGGCCTCCACTTCAATAGAAAATGTCTGTTTCTTAGTGGTCATGGCGGCTTTGGCTTTTAAAAAGTAAAAATGTGCTTGAAATTCTTTTCACACCAAGCAGGGTGGCATCTCAAAACAGTAAAAAGAGATTCAACAATTTTCGATTAATTATGCTTTTTTTTTTAATTTTTAAACTTGCCATGAGCGGACAATGTTTGTTCTTCTACAACAATAAATTACTAGAAACAGTGTATAAAAATAAATATAATTTCTCATACAGAAACATAAGTTTCTATGATCTAAAGTTTAGATCATAGAATGGTAGATCCTAAACGTTTTTAAAAAATAAAAAGAACGTTTATTTAAGAAGAAACTGTATATTAAGATAGAGAAACACAACAAGAACTAATTCAAATAATGGTACTTTACGAAATCATCCAAAATATAATTCTGTTTCTGTTTATTTTTCACTAATTGATCTTCAAAATGCATCGATAATTCGTTAAACCTATTGAGTGCCCTTAAATCATCCTTTTCCACGCAAAATCTTTTTAAACTCCTAATTTTCTTCTAACTCTCACAATATGAAGGTGTAATTTGTTCGTGAATGGAATTGCTTGACAAATGTACCTCATTTTCATCTTCGTCCTCATTGGCTCATCATCCAGAGCATCACCTTCCATGTGTAAATTATTATCGACATTGACAAGCTGATTCGCATCATTTTCAGTTCCCAGTTTGATCATTAAATTACACATTTCGACTCTTACGGAGAAGGAAACTTTATCCTTTGGGTTCGAACCGATCAATTTCGTAATCTTCAATTAGGATATGTTTGAACCGGGGCTTTTTAAAACAATTCTTCATTGTTATTGAAGAAACGACATCTCAGGCTTGTTTTAATAAAGTAGATAGCGTCTAGCACATTAATAGATTTAACAAGAGTATTAACAAGACGGATTCCAAGCCCTCACTTGGCGCTAAATATGTTTTAATGTTATAAACCGGTACTATGTTTTTGAACATTTCTATGATGCCTTGATCCAATGGTTGACAATACGATTGGTAAGAAGGAAACGAGTTTGACGTGTTTTTAAATTATATCTTTTGAATGTGAAGTTGCATTATCTCAAAATAATTAAATCTGATAATAAAAAGGTAGGTCATTTACGAGGTACCCCATAGTCAGTGATATCAGGACCAGCAACTTAAGCAAACATAAATAATTAACATGGTACACGCTATTTCACTGTTACATTAGGGAATTATGGTTTATATTTTGTTTTTTGCTGTTTGCGATGTTGACAATTCCTTTTTTATCGTCGTTTGAACGTTGTATATCTGTTCCTTAGTTTTCTATTCTATTCTATTCTATTATATCATTTACATATTATTACAACAACTGATCTTTTAATAACCAATAGATTAGGCCTCAATCGCTTAGTAAGCGGTCAAAACAACTAGTTACTTCATTAATCGCTTATTTCGAACCAAAAACGTTGAGAACAACGGACTTTTATGGCTATTAAGTGCAGTGCGAGACGTAATTTATTTAGAATTATTTGATCCGTGAAATACAGCTGTCCTTATTTTTGCTTATGTGAAATTCAGTAAGAATTATACGTACATATATGCAATAAACTTCAAATCATTATTATTAACCTCAAAAAAATCAAAGTTAGACTTGGTTTGGCAACATGGTCTTGCACAATTATGACGTATGTTGATGACGTGCTTCGTCTGTTATCGTAAATGGGTTAAAGGGAATAATCAAAAAGCGTACGCCAATGACAAATAACAATGAAAAATAAGTATTTTTTGGGAAATAAAATACATATTGATCTGATAATAGAAATCAAAGTTTGCTGCTTTTAAAAGTTTACTTTACATACATATGCAAATTATTGATCTTTAAAGGTATCTTCCTGGCTAGAAGGACGGCCGAATCCGATTTAAATAAAAATAAGTGCATATTTACACGTGCAATTCTCATCGCGACACGACGATGATAATCACAAGTCACGACACAATGTAACTGTCTCAATTACCAGATATTATCCTGTCAGCAGATGATTTATATACCACCTGAAATATATTGAAATGACCAAAATTCGTCGAGTACGGTTGATCTATATTGCTTTCCATAGGCGGAGATCCTCAAAAATAACTTCCCCGTACTAAAAACAGCTGTCTGCTGGTGGAAACCTGATACTTTTAAGAGACTGCGTCCGTCCTGCTCCGACCAACAGACGTAGGATAGATTCGTTCCTTTTGCTCTCATGGCAGAAAAACAAACACATTAAAATGAACAGCGCTGCACATTGACAATGCCTATAAATAGACCATATACTTCTATATGGGTTTTAGAAGAGTGTTATCGTACTAGCATCTCTTCTGGACCCCTAGAAAACGGTCTACAGGATGTTTTCATTCTCTACAGCGTGGACCACCTTATATACTGTTATCCCTCTCTGGTGCGGTATAATTTATAAAGATAAAAGATTATCTGGTGAGTTGGAATTTTATTTCTAAAGGGGGATTAAAATAATTATTATGTCAAGAGGACTGTTCTCCTTTTTGACAAATTCTGTTGCCCTTTTCATGATCCGTATTTGTTCTCTTCATTGTCTATTGTTTCTTAATCTATTATTTCCTCTTACTTTAAATGTGTCGGTAAAATGCCCTCCGGTTTCTTTTATTTTCAGCTTGCGTAACGACGTATAATGTATGTACTACATCCATATGTAGTTTGTATATTTTATAGAAGTGGAACATGTACATTATTGTATATGTATGTAAGTGATACTTGTGGATGCTTCTCAAAGTGAAACTTCTTGAGATAATAAAATGCTTTTGTTATTGTTCTTTTCTGGAATATACATACATAGACGAAGTCCCCATTTTCACCGTAAAAATGCTATCTTTTTACTTCTTTCTACCACTAATAGATCAATCAAACAACAACACTGGAGGTGATGGTTATATTTTAACTTTATTACAATATAACTATTACCTCCAGTGTTGTGTTTTGATTGACCTATTAGTGGTAGAGAGAATATCTAAAAAGATAAGTATTAAGGAGGTCACAAAACATATTTAATTAAGAATGTTATCTTAATAGTATTTTTGCCTATCAAATAATCTCAACCAGTTTTGTAGGTCAGTTTGAGAACGATTTTGGAATTAACAGCTATATTTCAGACGTTCTCCTACACCTTCGTCAGTTAAAAGATTACACTGATTAACACATATTTTCGTGCCGGACTTTCTTTTACTGTTTGGCGCCTATTTTATAATATACTCGAGCGATCTATCGGGGAGATTTCCCCGCTTCATTAGTAAAAAGTGCGTGGTGGCTAGCATCTATCCAAGCGCAATTCGTTCGGTCAGCAATGTGTAAATAAACCAATTTTTTACTCACCACGCCAAAAATATAAAATACATTATATCGCTATATTTCTTATTTATCAAAAATAAACATAAAATACTTATTTGATAATTTATTTATTAAGAATTAAATACGTCATAGTTTAGAAACAGAAAGACTACTTCTGAATCATACATTACAATAATTTTATTGATGTTAATTATTTATTTACACACATAGATTCATTAACTAATGAAAAATTTCATCTTCTGGAATGCAGTCTCCTTCGGCATCAAATGGTCCTGTACATTTTGTAGGTGACTTGATGAGGTGTCTTACTTTGCGCACCGTAAGGACATCTAGCTCCTCGTTGTATTCGAATTCTGTTTCTTGTTCATTGAGAGTTTCTGTCAGAGGGATTTTTGGCACAGGCTTAGCAAGTTCCGGGTGATACCCTATTTTGTAATATCTTCCATTGTAGTCTTGGAAAGTATATCTTCCGCAAAATATCAGCTTGTCAGTGTTGCTCACTTTTCGCACAGAACATCTTGTACTAATAACAGACTGTATAATTACTAGAAAAACTACGAACCTAAACGCCAGATTTTTTCAATCAGCTCGTCTTCAAAAGATGTGAGCACGTACGTGTATTTCGATACTCCTATTCCTACATATAAATATTGGTTCCAATACAACCTATAAAAACGCACAAATTAAATATAATATAAACAAATATTTACAAATATTATTCCCCAAAATAAGTATTTACAGCAGTCGGTAACTAATTTAAAAACTTTCTTTGGAGCACGTTTCTTGCGTATGTCTGAAAGGGTTTGTACTCCAGCAGTAATCGGCCATCATGTGTGTGTTCCATCTGCCCTGGTATCTTTCGTCCATTATTCTGATATCCTGGTGGAATCGTTCGCCCTGCTCCTCACTAAAGTCGCCAAGATTTGCAGCAAATCTCTCTAAATGACCGTGGAGGTAATGGCCCTTAATGCTCATATGGCAACCCAAAATTTTAAAGTTATTAACCATACCTTCCACTAGTTGTTCGTAATTTTCAAACCTGTAATTATCAAGAAAATTTTACACAACTTTAACTTGTAGAAGTCATGATTTTAATAACACTTCTCGAACAAACACACTTGCAAGAAAGCTTAAGTTTCCACTTAATCAATGGTTGACACGTAGATATCTTTATAGATATTTATACAGATATTATTGGAGAGTAATCCTTAAATACCAATTATATCGCTATTTTCATAAATCCTTGATGACGTACATTCTTGAAAACTATTTATTGCATAAACACATTAAAGCCGGTATTCTTGGAAACCATTGGGGTTAATTAGAGGAGTTTAAGATGATAAATAAATAGTTTCTTACCTAGAAAGATCGGGGAAGTAAAACACAACTGTAATAAACAACTAGAATTGAAAAGAACGTCTGTTCAGAAGGTTTATTGTAGCAATATGAATGAAAATATATGAAATATTTAATTTTTGTCTATCTCAACAACCAGAGCTGATACAGAAAATATAATGGTATTTTTGGAATCAGAGTTCTTGAAATATTTAAAATCAGCTTTTTTGTTAATGCACATATCGGGCTGTGTTATTATTAAACGTTCTAAAATATAGCTATTAATTCCAAAATTCGTTACATAATTGATCTACTTATAAAAGTGGTTGGAATTATTTAAAAAATAAGTACAGAATATATACCTACATACACGTTGAATAATATTTTTTGAAACTTAGTGATTTATTGGAATCGATTATATTTATACCACCACAAAGACAACTGTATTAACGGATGCGAAATAAACGTAGTTTCTGGGATCTTTTGGATACAACAGGGAGAATATTCAGAATTGAAGAAAATCAAAGCTGACATTTCGTAAGGAAGTGACAAGACAGCAAAGAACTAAACGTGGACTAGAGAAATTGACAAAAAGCGAGTATCTCAGAAAATAATATTCATTATTGCAAAACGGTAAAGAAAACCGACATAAGAAAAACAGGAACTGGGGAATGAAGTACTCAATGAACCTGAAATTAAAATAAATAAGCAAGAAAGACGACGCGGTACTCATCTTGCGCTAATCTCGTTCGTACCCAAATGATCATGGAGAGTTCGGCGACTACTTGTTAGACATGACGGCTAATACCATTTCTTCAATTATCGTATTTCTTTGAGGCGCTATCACTTCGGTTGGCCGACCGGAACGTTCATCATCTTCAAGAAAACATTTTGCCCACTTTTTCGACCATAAACGCCGTCTAAACGTTGTCTAACGTATGCCTTTCTTCCGCTAAAAGTTTAATGATCGTGCGGTACTCTGTTTTCGTTAGCTGCGACATTTTCATGCACTAGTCACGTTCTCCGGCTGGCTATTAGAAACTGCTGCTTTGCGAGGCGTGATATATACTTTGCCCGTTTTAAGTTTTTACCTACGTCATTGTTTTATCGTCATAATCGAGTAGATACAGTCTATTTAGTTGACTTTCTCAAGTGCTGCCGATGAAAAGAGAAACACGATTGGTGCTTGTCTCACAGACATAGATCTATGGACAAAAATTGATGACGTAGGTAAAAACTCTAAAGAGACTAAGGATATATAGCGTAGGCCTCGCACATATGCAACTATGATGCAACGAAGTTTGAACCCGCGTCAACCTGTATAAGCATGACAGGCCGAGAATTTATGGCGTCTATCTCGTATAAGAAAGTTTGAGGTTTTCAGCTTCTTATATTCGAGAACAAGCGGTCAAAGTAAGATTAAAACGGATTCACTTGATGGTGCAAATACGAAGATGTGTGGTAAGAATTATTTTGAGTTTAGTGTCTTTTACCTTCTACTCTATTTTCGCGAATCCGTATTTGTATTGACATGTTTCGAAGGTATCCTTAGAGAAATACACTAAAAACCAAAAATTTGGTAAAGTATAGTAAAAGCTTATATATTAGGTCGGCCTGAAAGTTCTGGGCGTTTCGTTATATAATCCTGGAAGTCCTTTCCCACCCAACACACCCGATATAGTGTCAGAAATTGCCATATGTCATTTTCTAAAGGTTGTATCGAAATAAAAGCTTTGATAAATACTATGCTACTATTGTTGGAAGAAATTGTGAGGGAAGGAAGGAAGCTGGGTTTGGAAATAAATGAAGAAAAATCAAAAATAATGCGTCCTGGTAAACAAATGAGCAAAAGCAAATACACAACAGTGGCAGAATATAAGTTCGAAGAAGTCGAAAAATTTAAGTACCTGGGCATTATGATATCTAGTGATGGAAGTAGAGTACAGGAAATTAGAGAAAAGATTATAGCAATGGACAGAGCGTATCACACAAATAAAAAACTCTTAAAAGATAATAGTTTATCCAAAAAGGTCAAGATGAATATATGTATATAAAACAATAAGACCAGTTATATTGTACTCGGCGGAAACACTCACAATGACCAAAAAGATGAAGAAGACCTGAGAATACTGGAGAGGAAAATTTTGAGAACAATAATGGGACCAGTTAAGGTTGGAGAAAATGAGTATAGATAAAGAATGAACCATGGGCTGGAAAAAGAAATTGAAGAAGATATCGTAAAGAAAATAAAACAACAAAGGGTAAAATGGCTGGGACATGTATGGAGGGCGGAACACATGATAATAAAAATAATATTAGAATGGGAACCGGGAGGAGTCAGAAGGAGAAGTAGACCGAGGACAAGGTGGTTGAGGTAAGTGGTAAAGGATCTGAGCAAAATCGGAATCAGGAAATGGAAAGACAAGACAAAGGACAGGAGGGGATGGAGAGACATAAGCCGGAGAGTGTGACCATGAGAGGACTGGATGATTGGAACTGATCCGCCCCTAACGCTGGATTTAGAGAGCTCCTAGAAAGCTCACACTCTAGCCACAATATATATATATATACTACTATTGTTATGCCACTATTTTCGTAGCAAATTTCCTACCCTACAACTTTATACGTATCTTCACTCTTTCCTTTTTTTCAAGAGATAATGGTTGCATATGCTCGGTAGCTGATGTCATTCGTTATAACTTTTCTTAGATATTCTCTCTACCACAATTGGGGCAATCAACGAACCACACTGGAGGTAATAGATATATTTTCAGAACGTTAAAATAACGTTTTCGGAGAACTATCATCTGTAAAAATGTATCTACATGTATGAATAAATAAAAGTTGTCTCTGAAAACATAAGTTGAAGTTCTGCCTCACACACCATATTCCCGGATTTCTCGTCAACGGATTATCACATTTTCAAGCATCTCTATAACTTCCTGAAAACTAGAATCTTCACCAATCAGGACCGGATAAACACGACATTAATCGATTTCTTCGCATCCTGAGTATCCAATCTTTAGGCTGATGGAATCAATCGATTTTTATAGTGTTGCCAAAAGTATGCTGATTCTAATGGTGTTTATTTCGATTAAATTGAGTAAATATTTGATGAGTTATTCAATTTCAACGTCTAAAACGCTCAGAACTTTAATGCCAACCTAATAGAATGAAAAAACTACAGTCCATCAATGTTAAATAACGAAACGAATGAAACATACAAACAAATTTGATTGTTTCATGTTATATCGTTGGATCCCACATAATGTTATTCTGCTGGTTCGGGAATGTCGGAGAGTGGCTATTTACAGCACTCTTGCAACAATGTATACGCTTGTGCAGAGTTAGTTGTGTTAATCACTTAACGCTTCCGTGGTGGTCAAAACATCATTCGTAGTATCTGTACGTGTTTTCACAAGAAAAAAACAGAGCAAATAGCAATAAGTTTGTGCTAAATGCGTCTTCTTGTACGACCTTCCGGTACGCATACTACTCAGGGCATTACTTTGTAAAGTTTCTGTTGCAGAAACCGTATACCATATACTGTCGATATTAGAGCAAAAATTTAATACACATCTGGTCTAATTCTTTATAAATAAGTTAATAATTATTTTACGATTAATTTACCAGACCTATTTCTCGCTTTTAATTCTCATTTTTGTCCGCGCTATACAAATTGGTACAACTCCGTGATCGTTCTTATCAGTTCTATGTTTTTAAAATTTGTGAGGTTAAATCCCCGGTGAAGAATCCTTCCCTTCTAAAAAAGGTGCTTTTTCTTAAATTAATGTTGCTTACAATGTGAGAGATGTTGCATATATTTGTTTAGTGTTCATAAAAGATTTGTTTTATAATTTACTGGGTGACCCGGCAAACTTCGTTTTGCTAAAAAATTTTTCGACTTCTCATTTTTCCTAAATCTTCGCGTAGCAATTACGAACAAACCTGCAGAAAGAAGTATCCAATTTGGTCCAGTCGTTTTGAAGTTTTAAGCATCCAAACAAACCACGATTAATTTTTACATACAAAGATTAATAATAATTTAAATCTTATCCAGTTGTGTAATACGTAGTCCTTTTTTTAATCTCCAAGTCTAACTATTGCTAGCTAGTTATAAGTTTAACTTGTCCTTAAAATTGAAAGGTTTCTTATGTTTTTTCTTCTATCTAATCTACGACATTAGTGTAATACCAGATATCTGTAATCAATTGATATTTTCCTGCTAAAAGTGTATTTACTTCACGACGGAAATATGCCTTCTTCGCATACGATACGGACCGCGCATTGAAGAAGCCACCGAAATTCTTAAAACGTTCCAGCAAGTTTTCTCCTTTCATCAACTTATACTCGTCCGGAGGAACGGTACGGTACGGCGGAAAGATGTTACGGAGGTCCGATGATTAGCCTGTCAATGGGCATTAGTTTCAGAGAGCTTTTGTGTGGCCTTCTGGTCCGTTGCTCTCGCCGAAAGAACCCCACTAATTCGTTTGGCGTGGTATTTAATAAATTAGACGCAGAGTTTTCTACCGGTAACGCAGGCACTCGTGTACGTTTTTGTTTTAAGCCGTTCTCGAACAAGATTAGTATCTAATGTTGGAAGATTACTTTTAAGATCATTTTTCTGTCTTTCAGCTTCTTAGATTTAATGTACCACACGTGTTTTAATATGTTCGATAAGTCGATTTAGAGAGAGTGTGGGAGATCGTGGAAAATGAATCGAAGGATGAATCTGATTTTGAGTTGTTGTGAGTAAGTGATGATAGTAAGAATTTACTTCTTTTAGGATATTGCTGTAAACGATTTAAATTGGGAAAGGTGTTAGTACATATTTATCGTATACATATATCGAGAAGTACAATTGTAATCGTTAGTTCGATATTTTTCAAATTATGCTTAAGTGATGGTGTAGGACTTTGGAAATGAATTATTTAAGGCGGCGCAAAATCGAACTAACGACTAGTTGTTCGCCTGGTATCGGTTAATTTACGAATGACTCTCATTTATCAAAAGCTGGAAGCGTGGAAGCTGTTTCTTTCTTCAACATCTATAGACGCTGGTGTGCTTCCAGCATAGCAACTTCGAAATGAAAGCAATGCTTTGAAAAGTTGTTGCAATTTATACAAATACATCGATTATAAAGGAAAATATTTTAGAGAAGGTAATATCTTATCCCGAAATTTTTGCAGCGTCCTCCATAACATGAAAATATAGAGATAGCTTAAGCTTTCTCTCATCCATGACTCCGCAAGACTCGTGCGCCCATTTTAAATATTCCTGGCATTTATACGAGTCTTTTTCATTCTCTGTGTACTTGGCCCCATAGACGATAATTTGTGTCATCATCAGTTGTACTGATGTTAGACTTATTCCTACAATTTGAATTGTTTGCATTTACAAAAATGTTTTGTATATGAACTATGGCCGTCCAACGCAACAAGAATTGAGTGCTGCTTCGACGGTCTTGTTCGCTCAACAAAATATTTCATAAAATTCAAGAAGACGTCACGATCCATCCGCCGTTTGCCTTGTGGGAAATCTGGACTTCCATCAGTTGCGTGGTCCATTAACTCAGGTTTCATTCTTTTTCTGGGAGAAATACAGATAGGTGCCAAAAAATGTCCACTTCCACTCAGAGAACTGACAATACTAACATTTACTCCTCTTTCGGCACTCGTCAGTGTACCCACCTGCTTTTTACCTTTTCGAGCAAGATTCTTTTTCCAATTTTTGGGACGGTTGTTACGCTGGTTTCATCGACATTCCATATTCGATCGGGAGTAAGTTCATATTTCGCGTAGATACCTTCAATATTTAAAAAAAAAAAGGCCGTACGGCATTGTGATTCAAGCCCGTAGCTCTTGTATATGAAATTCCATTGCCATTCTAGTGTCTTTAGAGAATTTATTAGGAATCTTCTTTGCATTGGCAAAATCAAATGCCAATCGACGATGTTCTTGGTAAGTGGTCTCAAAATACCGCTTTTCCATTTGGACAATATATTCTAGAATCTCGTTTTCTTGTTCCTTAGAGAGGAGTCGCCTCAATCATCTAAGATATTTCTCATTTTCTGAAGAAAACACAAAAATTTGGTATATCCTTATTGAAGGCCGAGTACAAAGGCAATGAGTTTCAAATCTCCGCAAAGATAGCACTTCAAACTGAACCATCTGCTTTGATCGAGGAGCAAAGACTAACCCGCAACAATGGTAAATGCCATTGAAGAAACCTGATACCTGATGGACAATTTCTGTCTACGAATTTTGAATCAGTGCAATATTATTATTATCTTTTGGTGGTGAAACATAGGATATTTTCTAAAATGTGTGTTTACATGCATACTTTTATATTTGTAGTAATTTGGCGTTTATAGATGCGTAATATTATATTGAAAATTACCTGCTTATTAGTTTATTTGATAGAGCACATAGATTGCTATTCAATGCACTTGAATTATCGAAAATACACACAATATTATTAATTGTGGATTATTTTTTATATTATGTTATCATACATATAGCGGGAAACAGGAAACAAATTGCATTTGATTCCTGTTTCCTGATTTCCTGATTTCCGCTACACATGCATACTTAATCGCAGTACTATTTCATAATTCACATGAATGAAATCTAAATTCATCATCCCGTCGTGGTATTGTGAAATGTATTATAATTATATCTCGAAATAGATGTTCTAACTGTAGAGATGTTTTGATAATTGATGCATAGATTGATCTTCTAACAGTCCATTTGAATTGCCACTTCATTTAATACGTAGTCAAATAATGCAATCACAAGTACTGTGGTGTAATTATCGGTATAGCTTGCTGACGCATACTTAGTAGCACTTTATATTCAATATGGACTAAGCAAGGTTAAGGAAACTTATGAAATGATTGTGCAACACTTTGCAGTATAAAAATTCTTCTTCTTATTCTTACTCTTATACCCTTTCGTACCATTGAATGTCGGAGGAGGGGGACACACCGAGCCCCAGTGATAACTAATTGTTCCTCCAAATACTGACCAAAGCAATTGTAGTTTGATTTCTCATTGGTTAAGTGTTGAAGATCTGAAGAAAGGTAAGTCCCCGGAGTTTTAAGTTCATATCTGCTTATTGCAGGACAATTGCTAAACAGGGAGGTTCTGCGATCCATACCGCAAATAACTTAGATACCACACCAAACCTTATCGTTCATCATCATCAAATGGTCTCGGATCCTGTACGAATCCTGTACGAATATGGTGCCTATTGTATTACCGCACAGCCACTGGTTTTAGGTCTATAAATTAATTTTCGGCCTATGTTGTTTATTATTAAAAAGGATAGGTAGGTAATCACTTTGCCTTCAGAAGTAATCTTCCTCACATTCTACACATTTTTGCCATCTTTCGGGTCACTTTCGAATTCCACTCCACAGGGGAGAGGATGGCGATGTTGACTCAATGTTGGTGCCAAATCTGAAGGATACGCCGCGTCTCCAAATTGGAGATGACTTCCGTAGTCACTTTTGCTGCATGGGACAATGGGTTGTTATACAACAAAATCACCGCTCGCCTTCTGTATTCTTCCAAGTTTATGTAATCGTGCGGAAACAACTGGCCAACTCGCAAGTTATCGTTGCTTCCAGCAGGAATTCTCATCCGGTAGAAGCTCCAGTAGCCCCTTCATCGATTTTTCTTTTTTGATTGCCTTATCCTTGTCCCGCAGAGCGAAATTTCCATCTGGAAAGTTTGCGAAAAAGAGGGCAATGCCTCAAATGCTGCTTTCCGGGGACGTCATTGCTTTTATTATTCTTTTCCGACGTGTTTATATCACCATTATTAGTATTAATATTAATACCAAGTACTATAGCGTCCCTTGAAGTTGGAGGATACCGCCTTAAAACAAGTATATCAATGTTTTTATTTCTTGGACGCTGAGTACTGTCTCTTATGTATTTTCCGATACTGATTTTGAATCCGTAGTCAGAAATCGTTCAGTTTTCCGCAATGGCATTTTCCATTGTTGCGAGTTAGCTCCTCTGGAGTAAGTATGAAATGTCTTCTACTATATAGACAAAATCATTATGTAAAAACAGTAGCTACCCAGAAGACGGCTTGTTTCAGGAACAAGAAATTTCGTCAATCAGCCCCTGGTGGATCCCCAGAATTTATCAGAATTTGAAAGGAGATAACAATTTTGAAAATAACTTCTTGCTTCTTCGACGTCTTAATAGGGCACAAGTAGGATGGAATATTTAAAACTCCATTACCGTAAGTTTCAAAAATTAAGGATGGGGGAGAGTGGTTAAAAATGGGACAGTATCCTGAGATGAGACACGTTTATAAATTAAAAACTTTAGTATTACAGCGCCATCAAAAAAGAAAGTTACTGAGAACGGCCATTACAATGTATGTAGTTCGCCATAAGTTTACTTTACATTTGGCATGTTGCATTTTTAAATTAAGCAACATTGTTAATTGTTATTAATTATTAATATTTTAAGTCAAGATGGGACATACTAATTGCGGATTGCGGATACCTCGAATGGATCGTTATTATAAAAGAAAAACAGACCATGGAATAAGGTCGGCTCATTTGTGGACGATTTAAGCAGGTCTTCTCCTCCTCTGAGGAGGTCAGTCCGCCTCTGGTGGATTCCCAGATAGTCCACCTGCCGTCTCTACACCTTAGACTCGGATTGTTAACAAATTTTGTTAAAGGAATTCATAGAAACGGCGATGGTTTTAGCTTTCTAGAAAAGAATTTTTACGGGTCAGTGACGGAAAAATCAACGAAGACATATTCGTTGGCCCTCAACTTCTAGGATTTATGAACGATCCAGAATTCGATACCATCCTAAATGAACAAGAAATGCAAGTGTGAAACTCATTTAAGAATGTAGTCCAGCACTTTCTTGGAAAAAACAAGGCGGACAACTATAAGGCCCTTCGAAGGAGGTATTACTTCAGAACTATAAAGCTTTTGATTGCAATTTGCCACCGAGGATACATTTTCTTCATCGACATTTAGATTTTTTCGCTGAAAGCCTAGGTCACGTCACTGACGAGCATGGTGAGCGATTCATCAAGGAATCGCGTTATCAAGACAAGTTGGGCTCAAAAATGCTGGCTGCTCACTGTTGGCTGTTGAAAGGAGATATTCCCGCTGCAAAATATAAAAGAAAATTATGTAAAACTGCCACTAATATAAGAATTTAAGATGTTTTAAGTTGTAAGGAAATGTGAATACATGTGGCACACAAATTTGGAAATACTGAAATCAAATAGGGTCACTATAAAAGTGACTCCATTTGATCAAAGAAACACGCAAAAAGTAAAATGTTATTTACCAGTGTTATCGACAGTGTAATACTACGTGCAGAAATATCCAGTAATATGACACCTTTCAATCCGAATTTATCAGTATTTGAAGTCTAAGAAGGAGGTAACAACTTTAAGAATAGCATCCTTCAGATTTTTCGACGTCCTGTGATAGGGCAAAAATAGGGTGAATAATTTGAAAATCCATTACTATAAGTTTTGAATCGAGTATCTCTTATAACGTAAGGTTCTCTATTCTTATTGTTCGTTAATTCTATAATTCGCTCGCTGTTATGTTAGTTATGCTTATTAGTAAGTACATTCAGTACAGATATCGGTGAATATGGGTATGCATTTTTATTGGAGGTCGGCGGTCGAGATCGTCGAAGCGATCACGTAATTCGATCCGGTGCGGTATAGGTAAGGCGCATGCGTTGCGTACTTCCGGTGCCGTATCGAATTTCCGCGCATATCGGATGTCGTGCTCCTCCCATCGAACGCGACCCCGTACAAAAGCGAACTCATTGACTAAAATGTAAATGAACATGTTATTTATGGTGTGCGCCGTATAATGTTTAACTACCATCACCGTTGGTACCCCAATAAACTGGAACCCTGGCAAATTAGCGGGTTCGCTTTTCGCGTTAATTGGTCTAATAAAACCCAAACGAAACGTCTGCCCGTGGTCGACACGTTACACACAGTGAATCGCAAAACTATTCACAAGTCTTTAGAATTTTAAATTCGTTGGGAAGACGACTCGTATACGATAATAAATGATGTCTCAAAACTTACTTTAACCTTCCTATGTTCACGCATACGGTCTGTGAGACCGACTTATATAGTATAGTATACGTCTTTCATTTTGACGTGAGTATAGGAAGGTTAATTTAGTTAGATGAAGAGTAACTGGAAAAACTGCCTAAACGAAATAACTGAACTTTCTTCGAGAAACATCAAAAGAAGTTAACTTAAATATTTCGTCTAGACTGCTTGCCCGGTAATCTTCTTCTTACTGAACTTAACTGGTACAACCGTACTTCCACCTTACTTACTTTAATTTAGTCCTTTTAATAAAACACACATTCCAGTAGAATTTTGGATATGTTTTGTTTAAATATAAAATACAGTTATGGAGGTTAGATGTGGAACACAACTTCCGACGAATGCCCGCTTCTCTTACTTTGTTGGCTAACGCTCACCATTATCACGAAGTTTTCAATTACATAATTGCATAATTGAGGATGAATTTCGTCTATAACTCGTTGAATTTCCGTTTTGATCGCCGAAATTGTTTCTGAATGGCTTGCATACACTTTTCCCGTCTAAAACGTCCAATGGTGTCAAATCACACGATCTTGATGGTCAATTAACTTCTTTCCGTCGCGAGATAAACCTCGTTTGAAATACATAGCTGCATTACTTCAGCCGCTATGTGACAAGTTGCACGGTCTTATTAAAACGAGATCTCATAAACATCAATTTCACCCGATGCTGACCATAAAAGGTTGGTTAACATGTTGCGATAACGAAGACCATTGACGGTAACTGCATTCGCGAAGAAATACGGGCCAATGTATCAGTATACCCAAAATCCACACACACACAGTCACCCCTAGCAGATGCATAAGTTGCTGATGAACCAATGTTGGATTTTCGGTGCCCCAAATTCGACAATTTTATTTGTTCACGTGCCCGAAACATACGAACACACGCTAAAGATGACAACTCCTTATTCTTAATCGTTTTTCTACATTACGCATTCAGATACCGGGTGATCAAGTAGAACTGTCATTTCATTTAAATTTCGGCGGGAATTAACCAACAATTTGTAGTGGTACCGCAAAAGTATACCTTATCTTCATTACCTATACCAGTGCCGTTTCTCGTTGTTATTTTATGATGGTCTTGTCCTTGCTAGTGTCGCCTCTTGATTTACTCAACATCGATGTCTTTATCTCTTTTATTTGACGAAAGAAATCAGCAATTTCCGGAACAGAGTTGTTAACCGATTTTTGAATACTGGAAACGTAAGTAAAGCAAAACACACATGCAGGGCGGCACTTTAACAGAGGAAGTAGTCGTGTGGAAGATGTTTGACATGGTTTACTGCAAAGCCCAAAAGGTTATACGTTAATTATTACGAGAAACAGTTTGAAAGGTGTAATACAGCATAATGTAATTTTTAATATTCATTAGGCCCTTCTTATAGAAGCTGTTAAATGATCCCAAAGAAGAAATTGCATACAAAGCTGTTATCCATCAATTACAGCCTCATGATCCGATACAGCGCTTTCAATATTGGCAATGGTTTAATGCAATCATTAATAATCGTCGGTTCAATCTTGTTGAACGATAATATTAGTGGGCAAAACATAATTTAGTATTGCAACCATTTATTGATCAATTGCATGATGGCGAATTGCAAAGAGGCTACTTTGAGCAAGACGAGGCAACTGCCACACAAGTTACTTAAAACTTAAGGTTCTTAGAAGTATATTTTCCAAACAGAGTAACTAGCCGTAATTGTTGACCAGCTCGTTAACCAGATCTGACACCACTTGACTTCTTTTCATCTAGATACTTAAAAATAAAATATTCAAGAATCGCATACACACGTTGGAAGAATTACAATTTGCAGTCACTGAAGAAGTTAGAAATATGTGTTGAATTTTTGCAGAATGCGTTCTATAATATGAAACGAAGATGTAACGTTTGCATACAAAATAATTGTAGTCATATAGAGTAGCTAGTGTAAACAAAATTTTATTTGAATGGTTTTCTTATTACTTTTGGCTCCTAAATAAACTTGACATTTTGTGTCATTTATTTCTATGCGAAAACAGCTACACTCCCAAAGAAAGAAATCGTCGTATCTTATGCTATTTAATTTCAGTACGATATAGTTAACTCAGCTTCTTGGACTTAGGATTTTTGCACCTAATCCTATTTTTCATCTACTGAACCCAGTGATGGATGAAATATTTTCTTAGGTCAATTGGTGGTACAACAGCTGCTGGATTTTCATCGTCTTTTATACTCCAACTCGTCTTGTAGGGAAGTAGTTGATGAACGATGTTTTTTGGACGATCTTTTACAATTTTGCAAAGGGTTTGGCTAACCTTAATTTTTTAAACCTTGTGTTAGGTTAAGGGTTTCATACTTTTTTTCTAACTAGACTTCTCTATACAAAACCCATGCATTTACTATAGTTGTACCAACCAAGTGATAGAAGAACTCAAAATACCGTTTACTTCAATATAATTCTGTATCGTCCGATATGGTTCCCAAATAATAAAAAAGAAATAGTGATTTGAGATTCATGTCACCCAGAAATTCTTTGTCTTGTACGACAAATATCATTATAATACCTTCACTGCAGAATAGATTTCGTTTTTCTTAAATTCTATGTATTTAACTTGCACTAACAAGGGAACACCGGCAAGCCGAGCTTTCCAACAAAAATTTTGAAATTTTGTGGATTTGTAAAGGAGTCCAAAGTAAGAATATACGGGTCGAATCGCCAGCAAGTCGTCCGTCTTTTAGTGCCTCTCAAACAATGAGGAACATGTCTTAACTGCCTTTCGATATATCCAACACTTTGCAAGATATTTGCAGACATATGAAGGGGCTTGGAAGTCCGAGTTCCCAGTATTCCCTTGCAAAAATTGCGCATCTTGTTGAATTTGATCGGATGCATTTGTTACAAAA
Source organism: Chrysina gloriosa (assembly GCA_038088585.1). Classification (NCBI taxonomy): domain Eukaryota; kingdom Metazoa; phylum Arthropoda; class Insecta; order Coleoptera; family Scarabaeidae; genus Chrysina; species Chrysina gloriosa. The sequence goes on along the minus strand of CM076089.1, from coordinate 8,557,928 downwards.
CAAGAACAACATCAATCGGTCTTGGACAAGTCGAAATGTTCTACATCATAGCAGCAATATGAAGGAGTGTGCGTTCAAAGTTAAATTTCCATAAATCCTATTACTGTTAACATCTCGTTTCTCTTTTAATTGGAAAGATTTTACACGAAATACCTTATTACTTATCTAATTAGTTCGTGTATATAGTAAACGAGAAAATTTATAAAATCCATCTATTCATGATTAGAATACGGTTCTAAAGTCACGTACGATCGTAAAACGGTCTTGAATTTTCACATGAACAGAATTGATTTTACCATTCCTCGTTTATACCGAGGATAAAATAAATTTATTGTTATTGAAATTCTTAACCTTACGCTGGCATAGTGTTGGAGCCTTATTAAAAGAGCCGAATAATTTATTCAATTAATTGATTTATTGTTATAACTAAAGGTGTTATGCCCTCGTCATGGAGATGTAATTTTAATTTCGTTTTGCCTTCAAATTAAAATACCATACATTTTTATGGTTTTATTGCTGTTTGAACGTAGTATGGCCGTCTCATCAATGCGACATAACTCGGACGACACTATAAAGTTAAGTCAGGTATAAGTCATTGGGTAGACGACCGAACTTGGATTTGTGGGTTGAATAATCTGACAGAAAAATTATTGTATCATGTAATATAGTTAGGACCAAATTGTACTATATGTAGATGCGCAATATTATCTAAATTTCTGAAAGAAAATGATGTATTTTAGAATTCCAATTATTGGAACAAATCCCTTAAAATGGTATGAAAAATATTGGAAATACAACAGTTGTTGCCTTTCTTCTTGGACTAGTAAAGCCATACACAATATATGAACGAAGCACATTTATCATTTTCGATTCTGCTTTACAGTCAAAGCGTTCGTGTGGAAAACAAAACATTTTTGCAATCTTCCCGCGTTTGGTTGTTTCTTTTTTGAATCGCCGACACACGTGCAAATAAGAAGAAACCATTAGGTTCCAGGTCTAGATTATATGGCGAATAACCCGTTATTTCAATGCTTTGGATATTTAAAATTGAATACTCATTCGTTCGAGCAGTAGCGCAAATGTTTGAGAACTTGGTACATACCAATCGTAGTAAACCATTTAAGATGAGCAAAACTCAGCCAGTACTCCAGTACTAAAGTGGAAACGCGTAACATTGGCTCCTTTCATAAAAGATCCTTCTTGAAGTCGACTCATTCTCAAAACACTCAAACTTCCAATTATCGTTTTTATCGAGATCAATGTATAGCCATGGTTCATGATCAGTAATGATATTGTACATCAGATGGGGCGAACCATTATCAGAACGATCTAGTACAGATCTGCACCATTGGGGCAAATCATCGCGGATTCAACATCTGCGTCTACGAGGAAATTAATAGCTTCTGGATTTTGTCCCCAACTTCCTCCAGTAATAAAATAGTATCTGCAAAACAATGAATTTTTTTGTGTGGTATAATGGATTTAATACTTGTAAGCGTTCATTTTTGGTCCCCTGTTATTCTCGATATTGATGATCGACTTGTCCAATAATAATCTAAACTGCAGGTGCTTCATATATGCTGATGATATCAAGCTTTTGCTGAAATTTAGTCCATTGCTCATTGTCAAAGGTTACAATGGTAATAATTAACTTAAGAGGAGGATACTAGTACTGGAGAGGGGGGCAAATCGTCGCGAATTCAACTGGAACAAAGCTTACCTATCTTCAAATGCTTGTATAAAATGCTGGTAATAGATTCCACACCAACCTTTTAAGTTGCTTGAATATTCCTCACAGTAACATGTCGCTTCTCTTCAATGATGTTCCAGATAAGACCAATATTTTTCTTGGTAATGTCCGTTTGTTGACTTCAAAATTTATGAAAACTAATTTAAGGAAAGAGGGCCAGGTTGGAATTCATTCAATCGACCACCTGCGTCATGGTATTCTGCCGAGAAAATTATTAGCTTTTGTCCTCGAGTTGCTGTAGTAATAAAATAGTATCTTCTTGTATCTTGTATTGTAATGAGGTGGGGTCTGGCCCAAAGTGGCCCTTTGCACTGCGTCCACGTTGATCTATTGTGCTTCCTCTTGTTTGTTTTATTTATTTATTTAATACGCTGAGGAACAGGATCAGCTCCTTCAATGGGAGTGTAAATAGGTCCTCCTCACTCAGCGTATATGCATGTAGTAGTCTATATCTCCTGTGGCCTAGTGCCCCACAGTTAGTGATCAAGTGTTCCATTGACTCCTCTTCTTCACCGCAGAATCTGCAAGTGTCCGTGTTGGATAAGCCCATTTTGTGAAGGTGCTTGTTACAGGTATAGTGGCCTGTGAGTGCCCCTGTCAGTGTTTTTAAGCTTCCCCTGTCCAGTTTTAGGGCGAATAAAATAGTGCAAGACAATGGCATTTTTTGTGTGGTACAATCGGTTTAACACTTCAAAGCGACCTGCTCGCTTGGATGCTCCACAGAAGTTCATTATTGGTTTCGTGTTATTCTCAATATTGACAAACAACTTACCCAATAATAATCTAAACTGCGGATTCTTCTTATATACTAATGATGTCGAGCTATTTTCTAAGATTAAGTTCATTGCTCAACGTTAACGGTTAACAGCGGTAATAATTAACTTGTGAGTGGAGTATTAGTAATAAGCTTTGGCTAAATATATCTGTATTCTATTCGGTGTGAGAAGGAAGTATTGGGCCGCGATTTTGTAATGGCAATTGACTGCTCTCTTAGTGCAAGTGGGGTATAAATGTTTCGTACCTGTCTTTTAAAGTTGTTACAGAAACTAGGACAGAAAATTTCAAAATTCATCGCTAACAAACGCATGACTACGACGAATTCTGCAAACCAATTGTAAACAATCGTCTCTTTTTGTTTGGAACTGCTTCGTAAACGAACAACTTTTGTGCGATTCAGTTCTTCTTGAAATATCCAAAGAGTGGATGTTTGTTTAGTTTCCGGTTCATACGAATATGTATAAATAATAATAAGCCCTATCAGATGTTGTAAGCGGATTTTGCAGTTCCTCGGTCGAATGTTTTGAGCATTTCTTTACACCAATTAACAGGAGCCTTTTGTGAGCTTCAAGCAAATTATGCAAAATTCAACGGGAACAGATCTCTTTCACAGCTAAATGCTCATGTGAAATCGAATGTATTGTAAGTCCCATGCCCATCTTCTTCAAACATGTTTTCAAACAGCCTTTTCTGATGGTGCTTTATTATCGAAAGTTGAATGAAGGAATTCTATGCATTGTTGTTGAGCTAGGCCTTCAGTAAAATCGAAAAATATCATCGAACGAAAACCTTCGCTTGAAGTTTCCATTCTTTCACAAAATTACTTTTTAGACGGTTACTGTAAACAATCTAGTCGGTCAATTACTAAGCTGCACAATAAAAATATCAACTTTTATGAAAATAGTAATGCTACATCTCAATAACGCCACCAGTTCTAAGCGGTCATTTGTAAAAACATAAAAGGCGCCCCTCGTACTAGGATGAAATTACCGCTTACATACAACTGTTAAGTAAATGACATTGTATTAGTTCGTCCAGGAATTATCAAGAATATCAATGTGTCGTTTGCTGTATCCCTATGAAATTGTTGTATAGTTTTGTCCAGTAAAATCTAGATTAGAGTGTGCTGGTGTTAACTGTAATCCGTTGGATGAAATCCAAAAATTTTTATTGGACAATGCCTGAAGATATTTCTTCAGAAGCTGTTAGTTGTGTTCAAAGCTGTTTTACATTTGTATTAGTTTTGGGCACTTTTCAGATGTGAAATGAATGAAATAGTGATTAAGTGTTGATTTGACACTATTTTTTATAAATGTGATGTGAGATTATAAAAGGAAAAAACGTTACGAATCCGGCCATGTAACGAACGTGAAATGCTAGCCATATCTTTTAAATAAGATTCCCATTTGATATTATCCATTCGATAAAAGTTTCTACAAATATTTAGGTCCACAGTTTTTGTCTACCAACACAACACTTTTTAGGTCATTATTAACGTTGCATTGAGTTCACAGATTATTGTTATATGAAGAACTTTCCAAAATTAAGGTAGTGTTTATGGTAATCGAAACACACTTGCGTGGATAAGAATTTCATGTCAACATCGTTAATGACTTCTAACTGCTCTTCAATTGCACTAGTTGAATATATTTCATCATTAATCGTGCCTTTTAAACTCAACTTCTTCCTTTTCCGAGCCCTTATGAAACGATTGATGCTGTTGTGGTCCATACGACGTTTTATGTACGTATTGTATGTTATGTACGATTTCTCCCCAAGAGTATGTTCAAATTCATTTGGCCCCTGGTGTATGATAGCTTATGAACTCAACTAGTTACCAAACAACCAATTGATTTGCTCGCACCGTTGCTAATGGCTTAAACCATATCTGAAATCGTGAAAAATCACACCTCACTTTAAACCTAAATATTATAACATTTAAGTATATTTGTCAACGGTCACAATTATTAATTAATTATGTAAAAAGACTACCTTAAAATGTCAAAGAAAATACTTTGAATAATATCTTGGCTCATCGGAAAAAGAACACACCTTGTAAATTGAAGGTGTTCTACGCTATTTCATAATTATCAAATTGTTCAAAAATTCAAAGAATTAGAGTTGGAGTAGATTTCATCAAAGTAGGAACCTCTTTTATAATGCGGTTCAAACTCTTATACGTACTTAACATGTCTGTGTACACCATTACAGTTTTACGACTTTTGAGCTTCGTTTTTCGTTTCGAAAAAGAGGGCAAATTGACCGACGTAATGTTCCAGATATCTTTCAGCTTTTGTTTCAATTAAATCACACTTCATATTTGACATACACAACATCTTTTAATATTTCGAAAATCAAGCCGTGTAGGTACATAACCCTAATCCGAAGACCACAATAGATTAAGACAGATTATTTAGGTGACTTCTAAAGTTTCAATACGTCAGCCACATAGGATGGCTTTCTTTAAGTCGACAATAATTGGAATATAAATCACTTGCTGTGAACCGATGTATTGTATTACCAAAATGTGTATAACACATAGGACCTGTCGGTTAACATTAAATCACCCCAGTACCAACATTCATAACAGGAAATATCTTTTCAGCTTTGGAGTGACACGTTTAAATGTGTGTTATTTTAACCCCACATTGAAGTAACAACTGAAGGAGGAAAACACCTCCGTCTCGGAGCAATAAAGTTTCGTAAGTACATCCAGACGCGTGCATAAAAGATATGTATGTATGTATGTACATATGTTGCATTTACACGTGTATGTATATGCCTATAAATTCCGCTTTCTAATATTTATTTTATTAATTAGTATTTATGAATATATTTACAACGATGAACAGACATATTTAGAATATGCACTGTTCAAAACAATTAACGGATACTTTTAAAAACTGCAGGTAGAAGATGTTGCCATTGCCCATCGATTTTTAACATTTTTATGATTATTGTTTCTCGAATTGGAATAAATCTTTAAAAGGTTTGTTCACAGATTATACACCAAATTGTTCACCTTCCCAATTTTCTAATAAAGGATGGCAAAATGAAACTTAAACACTTTTAATCATTCTCAATTCTGTAAAACCAAAAATGTTGACGATCTTATATTGGCAATTGGCAATGTGAATGCCAAATTCATACCATTGAAAAATGCGAAAATGGGTGTATAGAAAACTGTGAAATCCATCGTCTACCGACCAAAACTCTGGTTTCTGTGTTGTCAATGCCGCCAATACAAAAATGACATTTCTCTACTGTAAAGGCAACGACGTTTTTGACAGATAAGATAAATTAATGCGAATTCAATCATGTTCAAGAAATATATACGAACAATTATCCTGTTTTATCGTATTTACACGTTAATCTCAGATTTTCAGACAACGTACTAAAGATGATATTGAAGTTAGTAATATTAAAATTGACCACGGCAATCATATAGCAACAAAAACGAACGCTGCTGATAGACACTAGTTATATTTGTAATAGGTTGCGAAGTGATTTATCACATGATCTACATGGTGTACACAGACATCGGTGGTGTACACGGACAACCGCTAGGATATTCTAAATTGATTTCTCGAGGCGCGAAGCGCCGAGCGCAGTCAGCTGGGAATTTGCGATTCGGGTAATACACGAGATTGATAATTGTTGTCTCGTGCTAGCGAAACACGTGTCACCGAATTTATTATTAAACAATTACGTGATGAGAAGTTTATCGATGTGATAAGGTGTCAATCTGTTTATAATAAATTCAAATTCAAATCAAAATGCTAGGTGTACACATACATGTATGTTTCAGAAGAAATGCAGGAAATTTTTTAACCTTGAGCAACAGAATTTTACGAAATCGCCCATAGAGTAATACAGAGAATATCTTATTAAGAGATAAGGAGGATAGTGATCGAGAACATGATTTGCTTCACTTTCTTTATTCATTTACTCCTGATATATGTCGTTCTGTATAGAAACTCTTGTAAAACGCACTTCTGTTGTACAGTCTTGGCCGTAAGTAATTAGCACCCCTTGATATAAGCGTAATGCAACAATAAAATGAAACTAAATGTTATACGTTTTCCTCTCTTCGTCTCTCTCTCGTCCATTTGCATAAGAGCTACACTCCCATGATACTACCTTAGAGTGTATGTCTCTGTGCTGCATGCATATCTAACTTTTCTGGCCATCATTAATATCGAAAATGTATTACGACGACGAAATGGGAACTTGGAAGCTTGTTACATCGAGCAGCTTCTGATTTTACCCTTAACGGGGATAATTTTCTAACCTCCGGCGTATGGGTCTGCAGATCTTGTCCGAATTGGAAAATGTTTATATAGACTGACACCCTATTTTGAGGTTGCCTTTTACCAAGGCTTTGCCCGTCGAGTTCCTAAATCCTTTTTTGGAATATTAAAGAAACTTCTGAAAAACATTCTACAGAAGTAAGGATTAAGTTCTTCCAAAAGTTTACTTTAGAGTGTTCGAAATGTATTCACAGTTGTGACGCGTAGATTTGATATTCAATATTAGTAATTGAGATTCCCATTTTAGGGCTTTTGTTTTTCTCTTGCTTAGAATTTCTTTGCCCCTTTCTGCAGAAGTAAGGCGCAAATTCTTCCGAAACTTTAGTTTAGACGAGTTTTCCAAAGATATCCGCAGTTGTAGCCTGTAGATTTGACATCTCATGTTAGTGATTGAGATTTCCGTTTTAGACCACTTGTTTTTTCCCTTTCTCGTAGTTAGTTTGTTTGGAATTTTGTTTCCGAAAACAAATGACGAGGTAATATCGAAAATAAGACAAATCGGAACTATTGCTGACATCTTAAAATATTCCAATGGTGATTTTCTTCCATGAAAAAGAAACACTTATTCTCATAAACCAAACCCTAAATGTTAGATACATAAATCCGGATGGTAGCACGAAATTCAAATCACAGAATGATGCTTTCCCGTAATTACGATTCGTATTCAAAGCTGTTCCCGATTTTATCCCTCCTTAGCTGTTTTTTTAAGAACATCTTCGCCGGTTAACGTGCTAAAAGCAATACCTATAAATGAATGTAACACTTTCATCGAAATCAATTCGCACTAAATCCGGCGATCCCTCAGAAACTTCGGATATACCGAATTGAATGAAAACAGCGAAATAAACATCGTTTGATAATTTACGTATATTCTAAAAATACGAATATGTGAGTCATCCAATAATGATGAGGAAATTGCTACGGTGAACGATTTTCCTGAGAAATTAAACACTTTTTCGGCTATTCACGAAAAGTATGATGTACACTTTGTCTATTTCAACCTTTTACCTACGTCATTGTTTTGTCGTACAAGTAAAGACGATTTATCTATTTGACGTAATCTTTCTCAAGTGCTGCCGGTGAAGAGAAAAGCGCTATACGCCCTTGTCTCATGTACAGAAATATATGGACAAAAATTGATGACGTTGGTAAAAGTCTCAATAGACTTAATATTACAATATCCAATTGGCAAGAGAGCAAAATGGAAATACATGCAGAATATTATAAATTTTAATTTTAAATATGGTTTTCAATAAAAATCATTACGTAGGTCATGTACCTTGTGGCGCGGCTTGCTTTTCAATTTAATTGCTAATAATAATAATAATAATAATAATAATAATAATAATAATAAATTTTAATTCAATTAGTCAATTAGATCGGGTTGAATGAGTTAGATACACACATGGATACTGTTTCAATCGAACGATGTTTTCTGAAAGTATGCTGCTGATTTGATCAGATCTTATCACTGTCTAGGAAAGATGTCGTCCATATGCTACTCCTCCAAAAACTTTCTAGAAGGCACTTGCGTAGGAATTAGACATGAAGACAGAAGCTAAATAGCAATCATCTGTTCACATATACATACGTAGATATGTATTCTACTTTTACATACTTGAATTTCTATAAGGTATTTTAAACACTGAGCTTTATATAAAACTACAAAGCAGCAATGCGTCGTAAAATCGCACTATAATAAAAAGCAATCCTCCAGGAAAACAAGTTTAACGTCTTCCAGCAATATCGAATTACGAAAAGTATAAAATTCGGTAAAGCCAACCGTTCAAAGACTGTCCGAACGAACGTAGACTTCGCTATTAAAATTAATCGCCCGTCGTAAATTTTCCGAATATAATATTAATTTAATTTCTGACGGAATTGCAGAACTTTGCGCGCGCGGATACCGAAACTTTTCACGGCAATTAGAACTTTGTGTATGATGAAGTAGCAGTCACGCGAACCACATACTTGGAAAACAATTGAAATAAATCAAGGGCTAATAAAACGGTAGGGATCCGCAATTTCCACAAAACTAATGTTCCAGTAATGACAGTCCGCACTATATATCAATTCTCAGCAGACAGTAAAAGAGCAAAACTGCAATAATGTATGATAGATATAAAGACGAACTTCTCCAACCAAGAAAGTTTCTACAATATAAAAATAATTTTTATATACCTACGTAAATTGTACGTACATATGTATCTAATTATATTGTATTTCAATTCTATGCTAAAGATAAAGGATACGAAAATCCATCTTTGATAATCCTAGTTTTAAAATAAGTTTGGTAGGTACACCATGCAACGGCGTTAGATATAGGAGGATGATTATAAGAAGCGGTACAAGCTGGTGTCAAGCCCCATTGCCACAAGTAGCTATTATAGCCTCTCTAAACTATTATCGGTGGTCTCTGTGGGGTGAAGTGCCCTATTTCAGGACCGTAACGAAAAATATATCCTATTTAAGTTGCATCGAATCAATGTCTTTCGACAATAACAACCGGTGCCCTAGACGGGCAGAAGCATAATGTGAAAGAAGAGGAAGACTACAACAACAACGATAATAATAGTATCTAATAATAATAATAATAATAATAATAATAATAATAATAAACCAATGATAATAATGATGCATAGGAAAAAGCGAAGAGTGAAAATTTCAAGAAAATTAAATTAGTTAAACTGGCGAATGGTGTAAGTTGATTACCACGTGTAATTGTGCCATATATCAAATTATACATGTACCTATAGTCCATCTCAACCTTAACTACAAGTCTTGTGAGAACTAATTGCGTGGTTGCCAAATCATCTCATCATCATGTTTGATGTGTTTAATCGCAACCGGATATAAAGATGGCGTTATTGATCGATTATCGCGATAGTAAAAGATGCAAAATCTGGGTTCAATCACTACAACTAAAATTTGAGACGGACTATAGTCCTGAATCCGTGCAAATTGCCAGCTTTATTAATGTAAATATTAGTTTAATGCAAATTATGACAGAAGCATCATCAAAGTTTGCGTTCTACAATAGGATCGATTTAATATTCCTCTAGTTCAAAAGAGTAAATAAACTATTCAAGTAAAGGTAAGGATTTCATCTTCCTATTATCGCAATTGAGAAATAAGAACTGACACAATGTCTTTCGGCGTGTTTCGTGCAGGCGTTCATTGTGTGATGTTCATTGTGCGGTGCACTAGGGTTGTACAGTGCTAGTTGCGTGATGTTCGTCTTGGACGTGAACCGTATATCGCTAGTGGTACTGAATTTCCACAGTTTTCCACTGAGGATGGCAACTTATTTGCCGAAATACGTATCTGGAATCATTTCCGAAAGGCGTGGTAAGGGTATTTTCTTTGTTTCACATATCATAATTGGGATTAGCGAAGAAACTCCACTGGGCGCCTTTTTCTTCCTGGAGGAGCTATGAGTCTTCGAAAAAGAAGTCGAAAAAGAAAAAGAAAAAGCAAAAAGGGAAAAAGAAGAAGAAGAAGAGAAAAACAAAAGTTTAGTCTTAAACGATTCGGTTACACCTAAGATGCTTATTAGCAGTAATATATGAATACTTTCACATAATTATTGTATGGTGAATTATAACGAAAAAGACGAAAATTTTGCAATAAAATTCTGCAGTTTACCTGCAACTCTAGTGGCGAAATAAGAAAATACAAATTAAAATAATTCTCATTTACTTTGGACAAAAACTATTCGTTCAGGACGATCGGCCAGAAGCTACTGTAATAGCTGATAAAGTTAGAACAATATTGTAGAAGAAAAACTGACAGCAGGGTTTTGGATTTTCTATTTGAAGGGCAAGTAATCGAAGTAATCGAATTGTACCTGCCCTAACACTAATATTCATTGTCCTTCCTTCCCCAAAACTCTTTTATCTCCGACTGTTAGGTCCCAGAAACTAGTTTTTCAGTTCGCAAAAGTAAACAACATTTCTCGTCGTTTTAACCCAAGCGGTTAGTGTTTGTTAGTTGAATCAATTAATGAATGGCTACCATCTCGGTCTTTGCACAGGAGTATCAACTTCAATAGGATGTTCAATGGGTTTTAATAAAATAGTAATAAACAGTCTCTTTGACTTGCTAGAAGAAATAAAAGCGAAATTTAATTTTTCTGCAGATAAAATATCAATCTGAACTCTTCACGAAACTCTCTAAAGTATTGTCCCGGATAGAAACGCGAAGAGTGTGCTTGTTTAGCTTGCTTATGTGTGCTGTGAATACAACTGGCTCATCCATACCACCAGTTTTAATTTCTTCCAGGATTAGAGAAAAAAAACGATTTTTTCCATCATTTTTCCATTTAATACTATAGGACTATATCAAAAAAGCGAAATAGATTACTTCTACAATCTTGAAAAAAAAAAGTCATTGAAAAGAATTTCATCATTAGAAGACTCTGCCTTGCCTAATATAATATAGTATTAATATGCTCGAATGGGTGCACACAAACTAGGCAAATTTTATTCCTAAACCTATATTCCAGCTCCACAAAGTACCTACTTAATTAAATTTAGTATATTTGTATCTTGTGACCTATTTGAATAGTTCTTCTTTCGTAAAAGTGGGGCAATATTTGTTTGTTCTTTTCTTCTTTCCTTTGCAACAGATTCCTACCAGAAAATCGAAGCATTCCAGTTGGCACCTCGCAGCTTCTAACATTCTTGCTAAACTACATAGGGTGTATAAGTACATGGTCGATTGCGTTGATTATTCTTCCATCCGATGACGACCATATTCTTTTATGTATTTGTTTTCGTCTTGATTGAGTGCTTTGTACTACCATTTGTCTCTCCAATGCGAATGATACCATTCTATCTCCATTGTTGTTCTTATGTTTATATATGCTATGCTTACATACTGTGTTATGGTATATATTTATCTTCCTTTCCCACCATCGCGTTGTAGTCGCCCATCATAGTTTTAAGGCCATATTTTTATATTCTATCCTACTTCTTGTCCAGTTGCAATAGGAACTCCAAAAACTACGCTGGCAAAACACCTGCTTATAAGAAGAGGAACGGGAGATCCAAAGGAATATAAAAGAAGATGGTTTAAGCTGATCTGGAAAGAAATAAAAGAGAGTGGAAAGGAATAACGGAGTTAAGGGCCTAAACGGTCTGTGTAAAGATGTTACTGACTTTAAATATAAAAAATTAGATTATTTTGGCTCAATTTGTCGAACTTTCCTATTTGGTAATAAAGTTCCCGAACACGGTAAATTAACTTACGGTAGTTTACCTAAAAAACTGCAAAACTGTAGTAACATAGTAATTAATATACTATAATATATAAACAATATATAAATATAATATAATATATAAACATAGTAATTACCGAATTTATTATAATATCCTCCAAGTTCTTAATGAAGTTGTTTGCTTACCAAATGAATTCACAAAAGCATCTTTTCCTTAGACTACTTTTAAGATTGTTAAATGAGCAAATAATTATTTATATATTTTGTTCATTAAGTAACTATGCCACTAGCAGTTGCAGAAAATACCAACCACAAGTACCACACACTTACTCCGTCTAATATAATTAGAAATTGGATACGTTAAAGATGTAGAATTAAATTAACGGTAATGGCGATGAAATTCACAGTTTATTTTAAACTGGTCTAAAATGCTTTTTGCCCAAAATTGCAATCTTCAAGAATGTTCTGGCTAATTAATGTTGTGCCTGTACGCTTTTAAAGTTTAGATAACTACTATTTTCGTGAATGAAGGATGGAGATCTAGTCTTCACAATGATCTAAAACGTCCGTGTACTCCCATCGAAAATTAATAATGTTGGTTTTTACTTCTATTGTTCCTTTTCGAGCATATCACTTACTATAAACATATGCTAAACATTGAGAACAGGCGGTAAGAAGACTTTTACTTCAGATGTTACAAGCATATTTCATTTATTTGCTACTGGCGTCTCGTGATTCGCGTATTTTTTAAAGAAAGGAACGAACCGAGAGGATCTACATATGTACGTATAGTTCATTAACAATTATACCGGTAATGTGGGCACTTATGTGTTCATTAACTTAAGATGCTATCGATACCAATTAAAATATCGGCGATAAGATTGCTGATTTGTATGCATAATTTCACATTAGGAAGTGTATGATAATTTGCAATCAGTAGGCAGCTTGACGACAGATTGCAATCACGAAATGACATTGCTGCCCGTTAATAGGAATGTATCCCATAATTATCTCCGGTATTTTATTGACTCGAGCAAATGTTTTCCTCTTAAGGGGGACTACTTGATATTTTGCAGTCAACAGATGACCACTAGAATCGAAAACTAACACTAATTTGTAGGATATGAATCTCGAAGAAATAAATATTGTATGCAATAACATTATTATCATGTGGAAAGTGAGAGGAATAAGCTAGCCATATTTTCAATCTGAAATATGCATCACATTCAAACATTAAAAACTTAAAAAGTTGGAAGTATCAAATGAAGTATACAAGCAAATACAACACGACTTTGACGTCAAAACTCGTGAAATTTGCTTCGTTTGGGTGTTAGAGCGTATCAAAGCGATTAGTCCAGAACCACGTTTCATTTTCTCATTGATTATTTTCTCAATGAAACGTCTCTCGTACCCGAAATTATTTTATCTATAATCTGCACGAGAATAGCTTTAATTTGATGTGTAATAAGTCGTACTTCCGACCATTTCGATTTTCTTCGAAATTTCAAGGGGTACCCTTCTGAAACTTCACAAAAAATTAATATGTTCTAAATTAGACGAAATTCTGTGTACATATGTTTTCGAAGGTGCAGAATGCGATTTTGACGTCAAAACTCGTGAAATTTGCTTCATTTGGGTGCTACAGTGTACCAAAGTGATTCGTCAAGAATCACTTTTCACTTTCTCATTGAGTATTTCCTCAATCAACCGTGTCTCGTACCCGAAATTATTTTATCCATAATCTGCACGAGAAGAGCTTTAATTTGATGTGTAATAAGTCGTACTTCCGACCATTTCGATTTTCTTCGAAATTTCAAGGGGTACCCCTTTGAAACTTCAGAAAAAATTAATATGTTCTAAATTAGACGAAATTCTGTGTACATATGTTTTCGAAGGTGCAGAATGCGATTTTGACGTCGAAACTCGTGAAATTTGCTTCGTTTTTGTGCTACAGCGTACCAAAGCGATTCGTCAAGAATCACTTTTCACTTTCTCATTGAATATTTCCTCAATGAACCGTGTCTCGTACCCGAAATTATTTTATCCATAATCTGCACGAGAAGAGCTTTAATTTGATGTGTAATAAGTCGTACTTCCGACCATTTCGATTTTCTTCGAAATTTCAAGGGGTACCCCTTTGAAACTTCAGAAAAAAATTAATATGTTCTAAATTAGACGAAATTCTGTGTACATATGTTTTCGAAGGTGCAGAATGCGATTTTGACGTCAAAACTCGTGAAATTTGCTTCATTTGGGTGCTACAGTGTACCAAAGTGATTCGTCAAGAATCACTTTTCACTTTCTCATTGAGTATTTCCTCAATCAACCGTGTCTCGTACCCGAAATTATTTTATCCATAATCTGCACGAGAAGAGCTTTAATTTGATGTGTAATAAGTCGTACTTCCGACCATTTCGATTTTCTTCGAAATTTCAAGGGGTACCCCTTTGAAACTTCAGAAAAAATTAATATGTTCTAAATTAGACGAAATTCTGTGTACATATGTTTTCGAAGGTGCAGAATGCGATTTTGACGTCGAAACTCGTGAAATTTGCTTCGTTTTTGTGCTACAGCGTACCAAAGCGATTCGTCAAGAATCACTTTTCACTTTCTCATTGAATATTTCCTCAATGAACCGTGTCTCGTACCCGAAATTATTTTATCCATAATCTGCACGAGAAGAGCTTTAATTTGATGTGTAATATTGTATGTGAATGATCTGCCTACCATTATTACTGATCTTACTATCTTATATGCAGATGATACGTCATCAGTCGTTAGTGAAGCCAATATCCAGTCCGTCATGACTAGGACTCGGGACAATCTAAAAACTGGATTCCTGGTTGACAGACAACAATCTGAAATTAAATGTGGACAAATCCACCTTGCTTGTGTTTGGTGATCGAATTAACGATTTCAACATAATCTGTGATGGACAGATGCTCACCAGTTCGCAGGTAGCAGTCTTCTTGGGAACGAAGATCGACTCTCTCTTATCTTGGAAGCCGCATATTGAGGACTTGGTTGGTAGATAGTGTAGATATAATTACGCCTTGAGGATGTTATTCGTAGTGTCAGTGCATCGGCAGCATTGAGTGCTTATTACGCGTACGTACACTCATCACTCAGATACGGTGTGTTATTTTGGGGGAATGCTGTAGATGTACAGAGAATCTTTATTCAACAAAAGGCCTGTATAAGAACATTGTTCCATTTGAACCCTAGAGACTCGTGTAAGACAATGTTTGTAAATAATAATATACTTACCTTGCCGTCAATTTTTGTACTAGAATGCGCACTATTCGTGAAACACTCATATAAAGCCAACATAAAGCCAATTCGGCAAGAACCACTTTTCACTTTCTCATTGATAATTTCGTCAATGAACCGTCTCTCGTACCCGTTACAGTTACGGTAAGGTCTCTTAAGAACTATTCACTTCAAAAACTTTACAAAAAATACAAGTTTAATTAATTCTTAATGTGCTCATTGGCAAACCAATTCATACAAAGGGATATATCATATTGCTGGCAAATTTGCTTTGTGCTTGTTTGGTTCTTGTGCACAGTTTGCAGTTTACATGCGGTGTACCAAAGGTTGAAGAGAGTAACCTACATGTACATATCTTTTTATTTCGACTACCTCTACCCCGTCTCGTATTCTTATAATAGATTTCTTTATGTTTCTTACTTTTCCCTCGTTTTTAAACGAATACGTCCCTGCACGCAGAGATGATACGTGAATTACACGGGTAAGCGACAAGGGTGCTTTGCGCGTACATCAACTGTGCGGAAGTCAATAACCGTTTTTGTGGATGGTTTTGTTGTTAAATTATTATTGTCGACTGTGTGACAATGCTCTTGTTAGTGCGCGGTCGTTTATCTTTTCGGGATTTCCCTGGATGGGTGAGAGGAGCGTCGAAATAAGGCGAAATCCTACAAATTACGACTTTATTGTTCGAACTGTCTTTCCCTCATTGCGTAAATGCGAATCGGTTTATTTTTATTATTGCCGTGACAAATATATCTTCCGGCATTGTAAAAATGTACGTTTCAGTTCCTTTTTCTTCTCCTCCTTTTTGATGAGAGTATCTCTATAACAGACATACATCCTCAATGACGATCTAATCGAATGGTATAGGTAGTACCTGGATTATATTCAATTTTTCAGTTTATTACCTGCGCGGATTACAATTACAATCGGGAATAATTCAATGTCTGCAGGTAATCCAATCAAATCCAATTGATTTCTATTCTCTCTTGATTCAACAGTCTTAAATCCGTCTCGGAGTGAGAGAATATTATATGACAAATGAAATGTACAGCTAAATATTAACAGAGATATAATTGGTACCTATTGTTCACTGCCTACATGCGATTTACTTGTAAATTTAAGCAATTGTGCGAATTCCATCGAAGTCTGTTATATACTATTTAGTGGAATTCAGAATGTAATTAATTATACAGTTTATTTCACTAGTATACAGCCCCTTTCCTAGTCATCAATTTAATTGGCACGCGACAGCATTATGTCTTTGATCTGGGTGTCAGGACATTAGGACATTAAAGGCAACCTAATTGTCGATGAACTAGATAAGGATGATCCGAAAAGAAACATCGTAGGAACAGAATCTGAAGGCGGGATAACGAAGGATTCCCCCAGACGAGATATCTAGCAATGGGTTGAAAAAGAACATTCAAAGAATTGAAAATTGAGGGAACGTTCAATTCCAAACTGAGACGCTGTTAGCTAGGCTACAAGCCAAATGCTTGCCTAACCTTTGGAAGAAGATTATTACCGGCCTACTGACTGTACATTACTCCTTGAAAAAGTATCTATGAAATATGAAAATGATAAACGAATATATATATACATATAGGAGATGTAAATTACAGGACGAAACCAGTATGCATATTATCTGCTCCTTTGAGGAACTGAAGAGCCTCAAGCGGAACAATTTCGACAAAAATCTACAGGAGTCAAGGAGAATACTTAGACTTCCTTTAGGCAAGATTATTGTAGGGGTCAGGGGGTTGCTCAAACGGAAGTGAGAGTATCATTAAGGATTTGTATAAGAAGCCCAAGTAGCCTGTTTATTGGTGACCAACCGTAAAAGGAGTCGATAAATAAATGAACCCTTTGCTACTTCGTCAATTTTGATTTTGAGAACATACTTTGTCTTAATAGTATGTAGTAGTAATCTCAATAGTAGCAAAATATATTGAGAATATACCTATCGATAAGATGAACGAAGACACAGATAAACTTATAAAGTGTACACCAAAATCAACCTAAAACGCCAAGAAACGACTTAATGCAGCTTCTTTGTTATGGAAATATCAAGTTTTGCCCAAAAATTTGGAGGATGAAGGTAAGGCACTTATTTATATATTTATGTATTGATTTACTAATGGGATATCCACGAAGGTCAGACATGCCTCATTTCAAGCGTGAACATTGTGATTGAAATTGAAATTTGAAAACCAAATATATTCCATAATCGATTTGACTAATAGTTAAAACTGATAGTTGCCTGTGCATCAGAATGAACTGAAACCAATTAGCTCTTACTCTTTTCCTTTGTATTTTTCCCTACTAAACCTAGCAACCTATTTATCGAAATACGTATTTCCTCTTGTTCCCCTTCTTATTTGCACATAGTTTTCCATATAAGTTAGCAATTGCCTGTTTAATCCCAAGAAGTCTCCTCCGAGGACGATATTCAGGGTTGTTTCCAGCGTTTTGGTGATTATTCTCGTGCCCTTCTTCCCATTGGCGTGTTGTCTCTTACGGTTTTAGCTGATCGGTTCTGTCTGACCTTCGTGGATATCCCATTAGTAAATCAATACATAAATATATAAATAAGTACCTTACCTTCATCCTCCAAATTTTTGGGCAAAAACTTGATATTTCCATAACAAAGAAGCTGCATTAAGTCGTTGCTTGGTGCTTTAGGTTGATATTGGTGTACACTTTACAAGTTTATCTGTGTCTTCGTTCATCTTATCGATAGGTATATTCTCAATATACTTTTCTACTATTGAGATTACTACTACATACTATTAAGACAAAGTATGTTCTCAAAATCAAAATTGACGAAGTAGCAAAAGGTTCTATCCACATATTTATTCCAGAATCGTCTTCTTTGTCTTTTCAGCCACATCTTATATGCCACTCTGTTTTATAAAAAGTCTTCGTTCCTCTTTCTGTCATACGATATTTCCGCTTGGATGATTCTTCTGACTTCCATCTCTACCGTACAAACCCTTTGCGCAGTCTTGGTGGTGTCCGCTCTTGTTTCAGTTTCTTTGATTTGTTTCAGTTACATAGGTCAATGTAGGTTTTTATAAATTCTTTATTTTGACCCGATTTTTCCCCCGCACAGTTCGTGAAAACCAACAATGTCACGCATGTCCCAAAAAACAGCTTCTTTTCCTTTGAATGTCCACCAATGTCGCCCGATCAAGCATTATCGCAGCAAAATCAATGGAATAACGCTTGCAACAGAACAGGCTGCCAATGGCATCGAAGAATTTCGACCAAACATTTAATCCTGCCACCAGAAAAGTCACGAAGGGCTCTGTAAATGGGTACGGAAGGCATTCCGAATAAGCTCTATCACCAGTAGGCTAAGTATCGTTTTCCAAAAAAATACAATACAATAATTTAAGTCGTATGTCACTTGAAGAGTTGAATAAATTTGTTCATCCAAAATATTTCATATACTTGCTCCATGGCAGTTATTTTTCGCCTCATGCCTTATTTACAAAAATACAGTCAAGAACATTGAATTTACTAAACAGGGTAATTTTATTAAATAAAACATTATTCGCTGTGATCTGTTATCGTTGACAAGATAGTCGGTTAAATAGTTAAAGATCAAGAAATGCAAGCTTTCGAAAAAGTGAAGATTTCCATACGTAAAACGTACCTCCTCAAAGCGATTATTACAGAATTTGATGCAATGCTGCAAAATAATAATGAAGCACTAAAAAGCATATGATTTAAAGCTAAGCAGCATAGATTGGAATAACGTGAAAGAAATGTGATAAATTTTGTAAATAAAAGTTGAACTAACAAAGATGATCTACATTCTTTGCACCCAAATGTCAAATCTGAACTTCCCTCCCTTCACCCGCAATGCATTTGTAGATGCAAAGTTAATTTGGAATATAAAATTACTTTTCAAAGGCCGAGTGTTTAAGTACCTCTCAGAATTATAAGTAATATACGTTATGCCAGTGCAAATGCTAGGAATTAAATTACTCCAAACGATACATTAAAATTTGCAGCAGTTGATAGTAAACATAATAAAATATAACTTTGTGAATAATAAAATTTTCAAAGCTTACATTATTTGTGGATGATCGTTTCCTTGAGGCGATAAAGATTATTATTTATATTTTAAATAATCAATATCAACAATACACTGACCCTAATTTTTGTTAACACTTCAAAACTTGGACACATGACATGATAAATACGTACGTATGTCAATATAAAGACTAGCAATCAAATTACTGCAAGCGATACATTAAAATTTGCAGCAGTTGGTAATAACCACAAAAGATTATAACTTTGTGAGTAATGAAATTTTCAAAGCTTCTATTACTTGTGGACGATCGTGTCCTTGAGGCGATAAAGATTATGATCTATAATTTAATTTTAATTTAGTAAGCAATACGGACAATACACTGACCTTAATTTTTGTTAACACTTTAAAACTTGGATACCTAAACATGATACTTTTGGAAGTAATCGATACGACACGCATCTACTCGCACTTGTATATCTATGCACACATCAGTATTCGCATTCAAAGTTAAATCACTAAATATTAATAAAGAATACCTTGCATTAGCTTGGTTAGTGATATTTTGCTTTGCTAGTATTTACACTACAGACTTCAATATTTGAAAATTGCCTTGCTGATTTATACAGATATCTGTTTGTTACTAATTTTCGTTGATTTATCGATTAGTTTTTGCAGTTCGTTCAAATCTATAGCGAAAACCAGGAATCAAACGAATTACGTTAACCTAAAAGTGCATTATGCCTAATGTGTTTTGTAGATCCTGCATCAACCTTTTCCAACATAAACTGGACAGAACAGCGAAAATAGTTTCGTTGTTCTGTCAAGAACTGTGGGATCCACCGACTTTACAACCTTTCTTACACTCACTTGTTGGTGTAAAATCTTGTCAACTGCAGTTGATTCAATATCTAATTCCTGCTGAATATCCCCCTACGTATTATGTTCCGATTTTTCTTAGTTAGGATTTCAACAGCCGTAATATTTTCAGTCCAAGACGTACACCAACCATGTTTGAAGTCACGAGGACAATGACTAACAAGGCATAATGAGTAAGGATTACTATCGCCAAAAGTTTCCAATCAATTTTCATGCCATTGGCCGCTAAGTCAAGCTACTACAAGCAAGGTAATCATAAGAAACTATTGCTATAGCAAATTAGAATACGCGTCGCAAGTCTGGTCTCCTCATTATATCTACCCTCAGCTGTCAATTGAAAGGATTCAGCGTCGTTTTCTTAAATATTTATCATTTAGGATGGATGGCATTTATCCCGATCGAGGAATTGATTACAATTCGTTGCTGGCGAGGCACGGCTTTAATTCTCTGGCCTTTCGACGTGAATGCAGTGGTGCCCGTTTCATATGGAAATTGGTATATGGAATCATTGACTGTTCGGCTCTGCTTTTCCAGTTAAACTTTTATGTTCCTAGATTATCGTCTCGTTCTCAGACTACTTTTTTATACCATTTTCTAGAACCAATTTACTTAGCGCTTCGCCACTTGCTACAATGTGCCGATCTGCCGACCTGCATTACACGGATATTTTTGTTAATAGTATTAATGATTTGTACTTACTCTAATATTTTGTATGTTTCTTTAATGTATGTATCTAATTATTATATTTTTTTGCCCTATTATTATTGGTAATTACTGTTGGACAATAAACTATTATTATTATTATTATTATTATTATTATTGCTTGAAAAGCACATCGCTACAATTCCAGCATTATCGCTCAACTATGTATCTCTGCAAGATTCTATGGCAACTTTTTGAAGTTACTACCACAAACTCTCAGGAGTTTGAAATTTAATAAAATCCAATAAAAGAAGTTTAAAGCAACGCGCTTATAGGTCTAGCAGCAAATGAATTACATCCAAAAAAAGGGACATTATTCCTATTGCGCTTTTATGTTGACGTAATACTTCCGATTTCTACTTTCAGAGTTTAGCCCGCAAACTTTGGGCAAAAGTTTTCATGAAAGATCCGTGTGGGTGATTCAATATAATCCTTTTGATTTAACCTTAAATATTGTTTATTATACGCACAACATATCTTCGTAAAAAGAAGTAGTAATCGCCGGAGTTCCGTTACATACACGCACATACTAACCCTCAAGGGGATAACCGTGACGTACAACAAAAATAATTAGAATTATTTGACACTTTGTTGTAGCAATCTTACAATGGAAGTGGGCAAATCGTACACTTTGTTCCGAAATTTAGACCGACGGTCGGTCATTCATGGAGACGTCAAGAACGGACAAGGGTTTATAGGATTAGGGAAACCGCATTACCCCCATTTATGAACCCCATGCATATTCTCACGCATGTATAACAAGATCTCTTTATTATTGTTATTGTACGTACCGTATGTCAAGTGAGCTCGCCCATCAGGAAAGTAATCCTCGATGCAACGCTACACTGCCACCGTTTGTTTGTTTGTTTTGTGGAAGCGATATTAGGTAAGGGTTAGAGGGAACGACGCAGACTTTAAGATTATAAATACCAGAATCTGTATGTTAACTGGTGATGTATGTACTATACATATGTAGTACGTGCAAGCCATCCAGGAATCGTATCGTCGTTTTTATCAGCTAATAAGGCTTTGTTTCTCTTTTTTTTTTACCGTTCACTAACAAATGGTATTGTATCATTCATTCTTTTATCTCAAATTTGCGATATGCACGTATAGAACTAATATGAATATGAAACTGATCAAGGGTCATCGCTGATCGTGAATCTGATTCAGCAAGCATTCAATAATGAATGGAGAATTTATATCTGGCGTATCGCGACAAAGTAAATTCAAGGCAGTTATTGTTTCACCTGCGTATGCATTATAATTGTCTTGATACAGTTCTTTAGTTATTTTACCTGTAGTTTGTAATAACGTATTGTTCCCACATTCCTAGAAGTAAACGCCTTGCTATATTTAAGAACCGACAGATAACACTGGTCAACACATATTTTGCTGCCGGACTTTTTTAACTGTTCTGAACTAATTTTGGTGCACTGGATCCAAAAATACTATTAGATTTTCTCTATCAGCTCGTCTGCAAAAGATGTGAGCGCGTATTTGTATTTAGCCAGTCTTATTGCTGCATATACATATTGGTTCCAATACAACATATAGAAAAGGCACAAATAAAAAAGAAAATAAGTTTATTCTATAAAACAAATATTTACAAATGTTATTACCCAAAATAAATATATACAATAGTTGGTAACTAATTTAAAAGCTTTCTTTCCAGCGCTTTTCTTGCGTATGTCTGAAAGGGTCTGTCCCTTTTAATACTCCAGCAGTAATCAGCTCGTCTTGTGTATGTTCCATCTGCCTTTCTTCCATTATTCTGATAATGCTGGTGGAATCGTTCGCCTTGGTCCTCACTAAAGTCGCCAAGATTTGCAGGAAATCCCTATATATGACTGTTGAGGTAAACAAACTCACAAATTTGTTTTCTACTCTCTCGTAATATGTATTCGCCACGTATGTATATAGCAAAAATTGTCTGGATGATCAGCACAACTACGTCTGCTTGTAGAAGCCATGGTTTTAATAAAACTTCTCGAACAAACATACTTGCAAGAGAGCTCAAGTTTAAATTGAATCAAAGGTTGACACGTAGATATCTTTATAGTTATTTATGCAGATATTATTGGAAAGTAAACCTTAAATACCAATTATACTGCTATTTTAAAATGTATGAAATATTTAATTTTTGTCTATCTCAACAACTAGAGCTGATACAAGAAACAGAATGGTATTTTATGAATCAGACTTCTTGAAATATTAAAAATTTATTATTTTTGGTCGTCGAAGTCGCCGTCTATTGGATACACTACCACTTGTTTGATTCTTTTTCACATCATAATCCACGATTCTATGTTTCAAATTCAGTAATTTGGCAATGTCTAGGTTTTGTTGTGGTATGCCACTGTTTGAACTCGCGTTTCTATCGATAATTCCTTTCTTACCGGCCTTACTTTAGCGTTACTCGCTGTTTTAAAATATTACACAGACTCTTCACTACTCACTGCTTGCAATACAAAAGCTGAAGGCAAGCTAAATTTTTCATTACATTGAAATGCGTGTGTCATCTATTATCATATTGTATGATGGACGTAATAAACATTTCCGCTATCTGAACGTGCCTAGACTGCAAAAGGGTCGTTTACGATATCTCAATTTCAATCTGCTGATTAGGTACACACCAGAACGTTACAGGGGTTTATAATCTATCTCGCATTTGCAGTTTAATAATACAAATACTTCCATAGGCGATAAAGTGTCGTTTATTTGAATAGTCGTCAATTATGGAGGTGGGTAAACATTTATGGCCGTTATTGTACGTCTTGCAATAGTTGTATGTTCTGGAAATGTTGCTGTTGAAGAAATGTTAATTGATGAAAATCGGAGCACAGCATGATTCAGGCGGCAGTGAATTAGCTGCAGTTGATGCCATTTTACACCAAGAGTTGGGTGTAAGAAAGGTTGCGAGTCGGTGGACGAAAGAACGAAGACATTGGAGATAATACACTACTATGTTAACGTAATTGGTTTAATTTCCGTTTTCCGCTAAGGAATTGTTTGAAAAGAATTATACACTAGTTTTTACAGATCAACTAATCGATGGATTCACAAAGAAACGTGTCTGTATAAATCAGCAAGGAAATTTTAAAATATTGGAATCTCCGGCATAAATACTAGCAAACCAAAATCACCAACCAAGTTAATGCAAGGTGTCCTTCGTTAATATTTAGCGATTTAGCTTTGAATGCGAATTCAGATGTGTGCATAGATATACAAGTACGAGTAGATGGGTGTCGTATCGATTACTTCTAAAAGTATCACGTTTAGGTATCCAAGTTTTAAAGTGTTAACAAAAATTAAGGTCAGTGTATTGTCGGTATTGCTTATTAAATTAAAATTAACTTATAAATCATAATCTTTATCGCCTACAGGACACGATCGTCCGCAAGCAATGGAAGCTTTGAAAATTTTATTACTCACAAAGTTGTAATCTATTGTGGTTACTACCAACTGCATTTTAATGTATCGCTTGCAGTAATTTGATGGCGTACGTACGTATAATTTGACGAGGTAAGTGAAAGAACTGGTATTTGAAAAGTAATTTTATATTCGAAATGAACTTCGCACTTGTAAATTTACGGCCAATGAAGATTTGAACTTCGGTTGCAAAAATTGTAGATTATCTTCTGTTCAAATTATTTAATTAGTTTATTTATTTTTTATACATTGGCAATACAAAACTCCATAGTAACAGACAACGATATGTAAACAATATAATCAACAAAAAATTTATATGAGTATAATTGTAGTTAAAATAAAGTTACAAAGAACCAACGAAAAATACAGTTCATTATGTCGCAACAAATGGTCCCCATTTTCTTCTTTGTTGTAGGCATGACAGGTATTCGTTTGACCAACGTCTCCAGAAATGTTGATTTAATTGCTGCAGTAGTTGGAACCGCGTCAATCTATTTATCTGGACATCCTTGAGACATGGATCTGGTATAGTGATTAAGGGCTTGCCGATTAAAAAATGGGATGGTGTCAATGGCTGAAGATCATTGGGATCAGAAGATAATGGATGGAGCGGTCTTGAATTTAATATTGCTTCTATTTGCACAAGAACAGTTAGAAATTCCTCATAAGTTAATGTTACATTAAGTAGAACTCTATTTAAATGATATTTTACTCTTTTTACACCTGATTCCCACAAACCTCCAAAGTGTGGTGCATTTGGTGGTATAAAATTCCATGAAATGTTTTCATGGACACATATATTTATAATATCATCGTTTGAATTTAAAATAAAATGATATAATTCTTTTAATTGCATTTGTGCTCCAATGAAATTAGTACCATTATCAGAGTAAATGTGTGCTGGATTTCCTCTTCTTGAGGCAAACCGTCGCAAAGATGCAATAAACGAATCTGTGCTTAAATCGCTAACCAGTTCAAGATACATGGCCTTACTTGAAAAGCAGATAAATAAGCATACATAGCATTTTGTTACCTTACAACCACGACCCTTGCGATCCTTCAAATTGAAAGGACCTGCGTAATAAACGCCGGTAACATAGAACGGATTCATGGCTGTTACTCTTTGTTTTGGTAAATCTGCCATGATATACGTTATTGATTTAGGTTTGAATTTGAAGCATTTTACACAATTTCTAGTAATAGCTTTTACAGCATTCATTCCTGAAGTAGGCCAATATGTCTGACGTATGGTAGACAACAGTAACTGAGGACCACAATGTAATAATCGTTTATGTTCATGAGTGAGAATCAACTTAGTCAGTTTATGTTTACCACTTAATAGAAGAGGATGTTTTGAACTGTAATCTAATTCTGAATGTTTTAGTCTACCTCCTACTCTTACTAGATTATCAGAATCAAAAAAGGAATTAGCGCCTTTAGTTTGTGTTTTGAGTTTAACCCTTTTGATTTTAACAAACTGATTAACAAGTTTTTTCATACTATTTTCTAATTCGTTAACCGTTAATGGTCCACATAATTTTGTATGGGATTTTCTTGAATTCGTTGTAAACCTTAGGCAGTAAGCTACTATTCTAAGCAGTTTCTTCAAATCAGAAAATTTTTCAAATAAAGACATGTTATTAATAATTGTGAAAACTTGCTCTTGTCGTTTTAATTCTGGAATCTCTATATTCGATTTGAGAGAAAGTTGTGGCCAGTATTCTTTTGATAGTGATAACCAGGATGGAGCATACCACCATAGTTTGGATTTTATTAGCACATCTGGAAATATCCCACGTGATGCTAAATCAGCAGGATTTTCCTTTGTTTTGACATAGTTCCAATTGTTTATGTTGGTGTTTGTTTGAATTTCAGATACACGGTTCCCAACAAAGGTCTGTAATAAATTTGGTTGTGTTTGAAGCCAATATAAAACAATTTGTGAGTCACATCTTCATTAGTTCAACTTCCATTATAGATTATCACATTTCTTTCGCGTTCTTTCAATTCATACTTAAGCAAAGCAAAATCACCAACCAAGTTAATTCAAGGTACTACGACTAGTGACAGTTTATTTCAGTTCGATGGTTTAATTGGAAATCAATCTTGGGTTTATAATTACTATAATCTTTACTACACGCAAGTTAGTGGCGTGGATGTCTAAAAAATGAAGAGGGAGCCAACGAAAGCTGTGCAGGAGAGAAAGGTTAACATATATAAAACATTTGTACAACATTTGTTTCTATTTGGGCACTATCAACAAAATAACTAACGACTAGAATTTCTTGATATATCCGATCTGCAAAAAAGGATTCTCGTATCAAGAAATCTTTGTAAAAATCCAAACTAATTCTATTCAAGGACTAGGGGAACCCCAAAAGAAATACCTCCGTTTAATAAAATGTAAATGTCATTTTATTAAATTACTATATACTTTCCTGAAATCTGAACATCGGTTCTGATATCAATAGATTCCTATTTTAGTCTTTTTTCATCATCATTCTCTTTTGTTAAAATAATTGTCTTTTCAAAATCAAAGTAATGACCGAAATCTCTGTATGTTTTGTTACAGCGGTCATTGCACAAAAGTCACTATTTAAAGAATTCTTATGATCTACATAATCTTTTCTTTAATTATTGTTTTGTCGATGTAACAACCATCACAATCTTTACAGTTTATTTTATAATCTACATTGCCTTGATTTTATTTATTTATTTTACATTTAGTGTTAGTGAAAAGGGATGTGTTACTATTATTTGGAATTTTGATCTTCTCTTGCCATCCGTAGACGTACGTTTCGCGGTTATACCGCTCGTCAGTACGGCTTTCCAAGAGCTGTAATTTCGTATACAAATTTTATGTATATATCGTCTGAACATTGATGTTTGTACATGTAAGAGGGATTCGATATGAATTCTCTCACAATGCACGTATTACGCATTTTTACAGTTATTCTTTCTACAGAAGTGGACAACTTGCGTTGCCACAGCCTCCTGCAGTAACTGCAGTCCCGCTATATATACATAAAATTTGTATACGAAATTACAGCTCTTGCAAAGCCGTACTGACGAGCGGTATAACCGCGAAACGTACGTCTACGGATGGCAAGAGAAGATCAAAATTTTGTAATTTGCATTTCTCCCACGGCGGGTAGCCGAAGAGCGCGACTGCAGTTACTGCAGGAGGCTGTGGCAACGCAAGTTGTCCACTTCTGTAGAAAAAATAACTGTAAAAATGCGTAATACGTGCATTGTGAGAGAATTCATATCGAATCCCTCTCACATGTACAAACATCAATTATTTGGAATGAAAGTTATATTTATATTGGTTTTATTTAACGCTTTTTTTATTTGTTCGCTTAAACGTATTCTTTAAATAAGAAATGGCATTCCAATTTTTGTTATCATTAGTATGGGCAAATATGCGGTATGATGAGTCATCTGCCCTTTGTCCTCTATAGTATAATATTACATTTTGAAAAGAACAGATGACTTATGTGTATTATAAAACCACATATTTGCTCAGTTTAATTATCATCATCTTTAATACCTTTATTATCTAAGTTATTTTTTTATATATATATAATTTTTGATAATTTGTTCTATTTGATAATTATTTATATTTAAAATTTCTCTAAACTCTCAATTAGCTAATCTAATTAATTTATAAAATGTTCTAATAATTGCAATTAATCAATAGCAATGATTTTCCTTTATATTTTACCTTAGAATGTCATATTGTTTGTATATTGTATAAAGTGCAAAAATTATTTAATATACATCCAGAGAGCAATTATCTAAACCTATTGTTTGCATCATCTTTAAATTTACACGAAGAATTCGTTCTTCATACATTAACATTCCGTGGTGCGCGCATAGATTTATGCACAATAACCCTACGACTACTAATAATAAATATAATTATTTTGTGAGACATTTCATCATATTTGCATCGTAATCGATTTTCCAAAAACATATTTTCCAATTATTATTCGTTTGCTTCGTATGATAATGGGCATCACAACGCTGACATGTCCAATAAATAGTCGTACTGGCACTAACTAAAAGCAACTAAAATAATTAACGGCACTATTCTAGCTATAGTTTACGACTTCCGTATGCATGTAGATACGTACGTGCGCAAATATTAAGTATTGTTTTCATTTCAGGAGAGGTTCTAACTGTTAAACGGAACGCAAAATCAATTAAATAATAGTAAAACCGAAATAGACGCATAAATAAAACACATAAATGCCCTTTACCGTTAAGACCTATAAATATTTTAAATGACACTCTTTTAGAGCTGTTTAGGAAGGATTTATTATCTCTATCTGATTGGAAGTTATACATAGAAATCAGAGCAAAGATACGAGCGAAAGGTGTGAACCCTTCTCCGTTATTCCGCTAAGCTTTGATCGGATTCAAGATAAGGTCGTCAGATAAAGCGATACGTTAGAGGTTGTATGCGGAAAAGGGGTATTAAAAGTTTGAGCTTTTTTTTTTTGATAACTGCAACTCTTTTATTTCCTGTTTGTCCAGTTTAACTTATGCCTCCATACGGTTTGTGAAAGGCTTACTAGATACCTGAAAATAGTCGTCTAGGAAATTCCTTTCAATTTTTACGACCGCTCACCCGTTCAGTTTGGTCATCTATTCTTATACATAGATAATCGTATGTATGTATCTACATTGTACATAAAGTGTATATTACGCAGCATATTCTTCCGAATATTCCCAAGAAAATTGCAAATTGATGTTAGGCAAAGAAGGATGTGAAGTCTCATTGCGATAGCACAAATTATCTCTGTCACAGCATTACATACATGTACGCACATACCTCTACTTTATTATTCTGGCAAAACAGTGTTAGACATTTCCTTTCCTTGAAGAACCTACGAAAGAACGGAATGTATCATAAGAACACGATAGTAGATATGTTTTTGCAACAGACTCTGGGAGGAAAGTATGATTTATGGCTCTAATATTTTCAATGTAATTTACTAACTCCTGATTGTTGATGTTAAAGTCAAGATTGTGCGAGTTGCTACATCTTAAATGAAATATATAAGAAATAGAAATTGGGAACCTTCGGCGATCATTGAAGTAATTGTACGGACGAATTTATAAATGTAGCTTAATGATGTGCAAATTATCAGAGTCTGCAGCTCCTAAAAGCGTTATTATAGCTTATTTTGTGGTTTCCACACACTAGAAAGACGAAGAATGGATTACAAACAATGATGAGCTTCACTGTACACAGATGACACTGTTCTAATTGCTGATTCACACAAGACAATGAAAGATTTGATTGAAGCATGGCAATATGACAACGGAAATGAACGTGTCAGAATAAAATAATGGTAATAAATGAAGCAGTACGGAATAGTGGAAACCAATGGACAGCAATTTGGAGAACGGTACAACGGTACTTGGGGAGTACTTTGCCACATGTCGCAACAATAGGCCTGGAAGCGGTCAGCAGATGAACGAAAGCGAATAATGGCATTAGTAATACTTATAGGGAACTATAGTGGTGAATCAAGAAACAAGAAAGTAAATTATCTGCTATAGAAATGAAAGTCCACAGGAGAATAACAGGAAAGATAAAAAGGAATTGGGAAAGAAATGAGAAGAAAACATAATAACAAAGATTGAAATTAAGCGTGAAAATCGGTATAGCCATATTCTGAGGATGAAGAACGACAACTCCGTGAAGAATGGCCTAGGAACAGGAACAATTGATAGAAGGAGAATAGAAGAAATTATAGAGCTAGCTGAAAAAATCGTCGAAGAAGCAAAATATCTGGCAAGAAAGATAGATTAAGGAATGGATAGGAATATATCCGATACCTGTTGAAAAATAAAAGGATAAGCGAAGAAGAAGTACACGCACTGATTAATGAAGCATATAGATTGGTATTGACATATTGTGGGAATTAAGGACAACAACCCGGTAAAGTAATTGGTAGAAGCAGAAGAAGAGGTAAAATTACAGAACTAGCAGAAAAAGAGTCTCTGAAAAAGGAAAACATTAAGATTAGAACGTACGGAAGGTGGATTAAGGGATGATCGAAACACATCCGACGCTTGTTGAAGAATAGAAGGTTAAGCGAAGATTAACGAGAAGCATACACACTGGTTAATGAAGGTTAAGAGAAAGCATATACATACGTAGATATATTGTGGAAATGAAGAACAATAATCCCATGAAAAAAGTGGTAGAAGTAGGAAAAATTGAATTGAGAAAAGGAAGAGGGACAATTAGAGAACTAGGTGAAAAAGTAAACTAGAATTTTCGAAGAAGTAATACATTTGGCAAAGGATCGGAAAGTGTGGAAGACGAATTAAGGAATGATAGAAATATGTACATTAAAACCTGTTGAAGAATAGAAGGAAAAGCAAAAAGAAGAAGTATATGTACACGCTGATTTAGAACAGCATCAATTAACGACATCAGAATTATAAAGCATTAAATATTTCAGCTTCATGTAAACTTTCAAACATTTTGTAAGCTTCCCAACAAACGAACCTCAGCGGCAGATCGTTCTTTGGACAGTTATCCAAAACAATTTTTTGTATTCGTGCTTTGATAAGGAAACTTAAATTTGATGAATACATTTGTAAACGTGCCTATAGGAAATATCTGTTCATAAGTTTAAGTAATTATCTGTCGTTCACGTTTGACAATACTTAATGGAGAAATCTAAAAGCACATACCAACATTAAAGATCCTTATTACAAGATTTTAGCAAAATTTTCCTCTCTGAGACCTAGCGGTTAGGTAGTTCTTTGTCGTATCCAAATTCTCCCCGCGGGTAACTAACTGATGTAATCCTAGTCCCTTATCTGCTTTCTTCAGAGCGAATTTCATTATCACTAGACCCCGGACGGGTTGACCACCCTCCAATTACGATAGTAACGTGCGTTGCAAGCCCTGGATGAATCGCATTAACACGCCTGCGTTCCAACCCTCTGCGGATAGATCTAGCTTCATTAGTGAAGAGGATGGTTTACTTATCAACTACCCTAAGTTTTCCAGGGTCTAATTATTACTTTTTTCAGAACTAACCAAATTGTTTCGTACGAAATTTCTACTGCCGATTTGAAGGTGGAGATGAACGTAACGTTTGAGATGCCCTGTATTTTCACATTAAATTACGGACCTACTTCTTCCGTGCAATAAAATATTTACAACAAACATGATGAGCCCTACAGCAGAAGAAATGTTATCGTAAGAATAATCGGAGACGGATATAATGGTGGAAGCAGAATTATCCAGGCTACAGCGAGAGTATCGCATTAGGGATGATGATAGAAGGGCGTTTGAAGAGGAATCTGCAGTTCAACGTGAAAAACAAAATCTTCTGGAAGATGCACAGACCGCCAATTCTGAAACTAACACCAGAGAAGACATGCAATATTTGTAAAATATTGAATAAACGAGGACTTATAAATTGCACAAGTGGTCGAAGAATTTTTGCGAAAAAAAAAAATCTATTCTTATGTCTCAAGTATGATAGCCCTAATAAAAATGACTAAATTTATTATTTCTGCAAAATCTTATTGGTGGACAACAAATTGGCTAAACCCTACAGTCTAAATAATCTGTAAACCTAATAGTTCAAGTGTGATATCAGCACAATCATTGGATTTATTTGTATAGTGCGGAATACGCTGAAAATGTGTTCAGTAGTTGCCTCATTTTCGCAGTGCGATGGGCATAAAATACCATAATTGCCACGCATATTGAAATTTAAAATTTAGCTGAGAAAACGTTCGCCTTCAACATTTTCTGCACATTCAACACACCGTCTTGACAGTTTTAAGTTTAATGGACTGCCATTCGGATTGAGGCTGAAATCCAGAAATATTTCAGGAAGAAGCTGGGAAACTATTCGAAGGTACTAAAGGAGTTCAAGTTCAGGCAACAGGAGATAAAAAGAAGCATGATGAAATCGTACAAGCACTTATAAATAAAGTAACTATGTATGGGTGTCAAATTAAATTCCGAATAGATCCAATTTAAAATTGTGGAGGTCAAATATTTGGGTTTTGTGCAGTCAAAAAGAAAGGAAATGAAGCCGGATGAAAGAAATATGCACTGCAAGTCATTACACAGTTTTCTTGGCGAGTTGCCCGAGTAACGAAGCTTTGTTTAAGTACGTTCAATTGAAAACTAAACTTCTACTTATTCTTCGTTTACTTTAAATATGGAAACAGTTCACAAAATGAAAGGACCAAAGGGTCAAGAAAATTGGCGGCAATTTTTAGGGACCGCAACAAATCTTCGTAGGTTTATCCCGCAGATGTCAACCGATAAGTTGGAATTGAGGACAGAAACGATCAAATGCATTCCGGAAACTTTCTCCTTTGTCTTGCGGGCGTGGTCGGTGAGTTCACGGCAAAGTGAGAATAATAGACAATTTTCTTTTGCTCAAAATTTCTACAGTCACAGTACCTTTCGTGTATGTATATGCATAACAACTGTTTTCGCCACACAAAACTGCCCTTGCTAAATTTCAAGTCCTGACACAGACACCACCCGGTCCAATATATGATAATATTTCCATTGTTTCCAAGTTAATGAGATGCTTCAAGACTCCTTCAAAAAAATCTAGGTATGGAATTACTGCGAAAAAATACGCCAAGAAGAGTTCACAGATTCTTGATATAAGTGTGCCCACTTCGGGTTTAAGATTTCCAGGTTTCTCGTCTTTTTGCAAAATTTTGTAAATCTTGCGAACGGACCACACGATGACATGCTGTAAGAATTATTTAAAAAACGGAGACCCCAGTTTGATCTCTTCCAGCTTTTACATAGAATTTTAGTTTTTATCTGATTTTCTTAATAGTTTGTATATTTCTAAATAAATATTCTTATAAGATAACTTTATATTCATTTATTTAGACGTCTTTCTCTAGATTTCAAAAAACAAGTGGTAAAATTGTTAAAAGTTTTTTAAAAGAAAAGCGTGTATGGAATTGATCCTGTATTAGGCACGATATAGAAAAAGGCATTATGTAAGAAAACATATTTGTGCGAAATTAGCACTGGATGGCATGTTATGTTGGTGCCCTTCTAAGGTTCTTTTATTTTGGTCCCCACAAACCATATTAGATCAAAAACGTTCTAGATATTCCACCCGCAGACGAAGGGTTGAGCTTATAATTATAATATTTCAAATCGCAAGAAGACAATCGTTAAGTCTTCTTCAATTTGATACCAGTAATGACGGAATGGGTGCACATTCGTTACACAATAATCAGCCAGTGTGTGATGAACATAAAATACTCCGTTCCTTACTGAAACCCGTGTCGAAAATTAAATAAAATTACGCCAGATTGGAAATCTTCACACCTCGTCAATTATCCTTTTTTATTAATATATTTCAACTAAGACACTAATCTGTTCAATTGGGAGTCAAACACGAACCAATCGACTTTTCTCGATATTCCGCATTGACACCTAGGCCATTAAAAATCATGTTCACTTTACTAATCTCGTCCAACGTACGTGTAGAGATAAAGGGGGTATATCTGACAATAATCAGAAGGGGATCTGAAACAACGTGTGTCTAGAGGATATCAACAAATTAGCACCTCTCGCTCACACCACCACCATGGACAATGTATGTATGTCAGTTGGAAAACTAACTTCCAATTGGAGCCTCTACTTTTAGCTCCGCCTTGCGATCTCCAACTTCCTCGAACCGCCCAAAAGCTTTCTACTAGGAAAAAGGGTCCCAGTTTTTACCAGTCGTAAACGATACTTGTCGGTGAGTGCACGTTTAACATAGAGACGCAGTGCTTTTTTCTGTACACGGTCAGGACGATTGTTTGAAATTTATGCAGTTTCCAGGAAAATAGTGCTCCTTTCTTTTTCTTTTGTGAACGATACGTGTTGTGATTCCGCTGAAACGGCGTCTATTGACGCCTGAATTCGATGTTAAATCTCCGCTTATAAATAACGAAAATATCGATACACGATACCCGATTTCAAACTCGGCCTTTCGAATCGCCTGAAAGATGACTCGACAATTGAAAAAATAACATTTGCTTAATAAATATTTATAGATAGCTGATTTTTCAGGTTTTTTTCACGCATATACCCGGTTTGATAAATACAGTGACTTTTAATTCTGATTCTAATTAGGTAACATTACCGGCGCAAGGTCCAAATTTCGGTAACAGTGTAATAATAAATCCCCTAAATAAGTTCCGTACAAGTGCGTTGTAAAATGCGTGAGGTATAAAGGCCCTGAAAGTTGAACAGAGTGCGATGTTGTCCGCAGGGTTGGGCTATGGAACCCCTGGATCCGGGACCACGCCTCCTTATAGCCCACCACCGCGTCACAGCCCCCTACCGAGCTTTGGATTTACACAAGAACAAGTCGCCTGCGTATGCGAGGTAAGATTTTCGGATTATAATTGATTTTGAACGTCTCTTATGATTCAGTGATTTTTCGTCGTGTATGGCGATGGAACGATACCACCAGAATAAATAAATTTACTTGTAATTTAAATGTAACTCTTCTTTGTTGTTCGATTATCGAAAGAGATAATGGAATCTGCGGGAAAACATATTTCAAACTAACGAAAATATTGGCACTTGCAATTATTGAACGCCAAAAATTTACTTCGCAATTTCTAGATTCATCTTCCAATGTAGAGCGAACGAATTTTGTTAACTTATAATTATCTGATTCCGAATTTATTCTCGGACGAATAACCAAAGAAAATTTCTGGGCCCCAAATTTCCACAAAAGAAATCCAAAAGTCCATAATTTTGAATCCTGCCGTAACAACAGTTTCAGTCCGCCAAAAACCGGTTACCAACAATCATTTCACATCAAAACATTGAAGTACTGCCTGTCCTTAGTGATCGCAAAAAGGCCAATCATACAACTCCTTTGTGCCGTCCACTCGTACAACGCAGAAAGCTTCCTTTGTTCAAAAAGTTGGCAATCTTACCTATGTCCTTCAACCATTTCCGTAATAATAAATAAGCCGACACCAGCGACACAGTTATTCCAAATTTTTAAGCAATGGCATCATCGTGGCCAGATTTTTTGTTTTGTAGGTTGACACTCGTAAATAACAAAGGGTCTTTTATCGATGATATTCTTGGTTAAAATACAGCCATTTTTGGCAGTTCCTTTACCATCTTAAAACGCATTTTTTACCCCATTAGAAAAATATTTTCGTAACTGATGTATTTTTACCACAAACGGCGAATTCTGAAATAGATACTAAACACGTTTTCTTTCAAGGATGTACGTTTCAAGTATAAATACGTCTAGTGTTACCAAACAATGACATACCTACATACAGAGACCAGCGCATGTTTCCTTTTAGAATTTCGCTATCTCCAGTAGTGCAATATCCCATTCATTCAAAATTTGTCCGACTAAAGGATAAACAACAAAAAATCGGACACGAATCATTCAGTTTAAATCTGATTTTTGCCTTGTCAAGTGAGTCCAATGTGCATTTTAGGTTAATTATTGACATGTCATAATGTTGCGTTTAAGTGCTTGCTGAAAAAATGCAAATAATTGTATTACTTGAGGAAGGTTGATCCATAAGAAGACTAGGTAATAGATTTGGGGTGCCCAAAAGCACTGTTCACGACATTAAAAATAAATAGGTACATCAACTGGCGACTGGCTTATACTGCTCATAAATAGTCAAAATAGCTTGTAAGACTCGTCCGGATTTTTGTTGCCCAAAAGTACATATCGTACGTCATCCGCGAAATTACTACTACCCGTACAAAAGCACCGCCGATCGTTATATAATATACAAAGCGAAGTTACGCGATGACCGGCCGTGCTCCTAAACGGGTAGTAGTTGATTTGTGGACGAAGTCGCCTACTGCATCTACATAGGTACTTATTTTTCTATAAACTCGTAGTTCATACATTGATTATCTTTTAATTAAATTTGACTTCCACTATGAGCAAATCATTTTGCAAAACTACATGCAATTTTTATTAACTATATTTGCAAATTTGCAAGTATATTTGTAAGCAACACGATCCACAGGAAAAGTATCTTAGTAATTATATACATAGTGGGTACGTCCCAACATGAAGAATTTAGAACTTACAAATATTAAGGAATTGTGCTAAATTTCTTTCTTTCTATAAAATGTGTCATTTGACAGTTCATAATACTCTCGCTCGCATAGAATCTTCAATCTCCGTATGATCCCAGGATTCACGTAGCTAATCCGTTCTTGGTCTACCACCAAAGCAACATTTTGCGAAGCAGATTACACGAGAATTATTTTCAGATATTTTCTAGAAAATAGAATAAAATAAGTACACGTGTACACTGTACACGTAGTTACCAACACTTAAATTGTCTCTTTTGAACTTATAAATTTCTGCGTATGAAATTTTTCCTACCGGACCTGTAACAGAAACAACATCGCCAAGTTTTACAAAAACTTTCGAGAAAACTTGCGAGCAAGATATTTCTTTCTCCTCTTCTTCTTGAGGATGTAGTGTAAACTGTATACATAGTAATATGAGCCAATAATATGCACAAATATTTACCAACATTCAAATGGTCTCTGTGGAGCCTACAAATCTCTGCTTATGAATGTTTCACTTGCTGATTTCAAAATGTACCGGTAGTTACTTGTACCACAAACAATATAGCCAAGTTCTACAAGAAGATTCGAGAAAACTTACGGGCAATATATGTGTGGTGTACACTGTACACGTAGTCAATATGAGCAAATAATATCCAACATTCATATTTTCTCCCTTTACAAGTTGTCTTTTTTGAACCTTTAAATCTCTGCTTATAAACTTCTTTCTTGGGGATTTCAAAATGTACCGGTCGAATAGGTATTTGTACCAAAGACAATATCGCCTAGTTTTACAAGAATATTGGAGAAAACTTTCGGGCAATGTACTTCTTTTACCACTTCTTCTTAAAGGTGTGGTCTACACTGTACACGTAATCAATATGAGCAAATAATATGCACACATAGTTACCGACGTTCAAGTTGCCTCTTTTGGCCCTTCAAATGTTGTTGATGAAATTCTTTTTGCGGACTTAAAAGTTTAACGATATATAGGTATTTGTACCATAGACAATATCGCCCAGTTTTTCAAGAACATTTGAGAAAACTTTCAAACAATACGCTTCTTTTACCAGCTCTTCTTGAAGGTGTGGTATACACTGTGAAAATATGAACAAAAGTAAAACAAAACCGAACAAAATGAAATGCGTTAGATAAGAAATTAGAAATAAAATAATAATAATAATAAAATAAAAGCAAACTCTTATCCTTTCACAAATTACAGTCAATTTCGAAGAAGGAATAGATAACAATAAATCGCGAGTATTGTGATATGACAACGGGTTGTCTTTCCGTGGAAACACCGTACTTGTCACAGAGGGAAGTAAGTTTTTTGCCCTAAACCCTAAAGATAGAAACGTCAAATAAACAAGTAAAGTTGGAGGAAAAGGCCGAAACTAAGAGCAAAAGCCACGGAAAGACGTAATTAATTCTTCCAAAAACACCATCTATGATTTGATGACTACCTACCATCCAGGAGGCCCAGGGCATTTGCTAAAGAACAAGTGGCCTATAAGTTCTCGCGACCTTCGTTACTAAACCCTAAAGATACAAATGTGGAATAAACGAAGGAAAGAAACCGAAAGCAAGAGGAGGAGCCACAAAAAGATATAAATGTATCAGCACAGCCGAAAACGGGAAAGAATGGAATCGCCATTTACAAGAGTTGTTACATTAAACGAAGAATGATGCCAATGTGTTCAGGTTCTTTATTCATTCTCCCAGAAGCACGATCTATAATTTGATGACCACTCACCATTCAGGACGTCCAAGCCGGATATTGGTAAAAGTGGGTTAGAAGTTCTCGGGACCTTCGTCCTAAATTTTAGAGATAGAAGTGTGGAGCAAACATGATGAAAGTCGGAGAAAAAGACCGAAAGAAAGGGGAAGAACTACAAAAAGACCGAAAGCAGGGAAGAATGGAAGCGCTATGTGCAAGAGTTGCTAATTCGTTTAAAAGGAATGCTTGGGTGTTCACTTTTCCACTAATTCTCCAAAAGGCACGATCTATGATTTGGTGACTACCATGTAGGAGGTCCAAACCGATTGGTAGGTGGAATGTGGGCTACAAGTTCTGGTAACTTTTGTTCTAAATCCTAGAGTTAGAAATGTCGAATAAACAAGAAGAAAATCGCAGGAAAGAAGCCGAAACAAAGAGGAAAAGCCACGAAGAGACATAAAGGTATCAACACAGGCGAAGACAAAAAGAAATGGAAGTGCCATATACAATAATCGTTAAATTTAAAGAAAATGATGTTCCTCATTGATTCCTCCAAAAGCACCATCTATGATTTGATGACTACCGACCATGCAGGGGGTCCAAATCGGGTGGTAGGTGGAATGTGGGTTAGAAATTCTCGTGACATTTTTCTAAATCCTAGAAATAGAAACGTGGAATAAAGTCGAAGGAAAGAGACCAACAGGAGGAGGAAGAGCCACGAAAAGACATGAATGTATCAGGACAATCGAAGAAGTGGAAGAATGGAAGCGCCGCCATACACAAGAGTTGTTAATTTAGAAAAAGAAATCATGATTTTCGCGATTACTCGGAACGGGCAGCACAACTAACAATAAGGAGGCAAGCGTTTGTACCTGCTCATCAATAGCTTCATTTTATTCTATCTTCCCAATATAAAAAATATCGCTGTCATTACGCTGCTGAAAAAATTCTAAAAATCTGAAACTCATTCATTCATTCAATGTAAAATATTAACATAACAACCATATCAAATTCCTTAAATTACTCAAAACAAGATTAAACATTATCAACGCGTAGATATCTCCCAAATCCTAATACAATGAAAAAAACCGAAATAATCTTCAGACATAAATGATGCAAGATAAATAAAGCCTACGTTAGTTTTATGATCCGAATATGTATGTATATGTACATGTTTAATTCAATATTCGATAATCTGATGCAATATGTAGCTACTATTTTATCAATACGGCCATTCTAAATTTGGATTTGTGTACAGTGCGACGTCACCAAATCTTCCCAAATCAGATTATGTTGTTTTCTCTTTTTTCGACTGTTTTCGCTCCGGATTAAGTATTAATAATGAATGAGATACCACCTTACGAACAATAAATAATGATCGGGCAAGTTCCCGGTCGAATGATACATACATCGATTGTAAAATTGCTTACCTACTACCGATAATATCCTTTTATCTCCAAGTAGTTACATGTTTAAGTTTCGTCGCGATTTGTATATATTTGTA
Source organism: Chrysina gloriosa (assembly GCA_038088585.1). NCBI lineage: Eukaryota > Metazoa > Arthropoda > Insecta > Coleoptera > Scarabaeidae > Chrysina > Chrysina gloriosa. Next base: position 8,518,230 of record CM076089.1, on the reverse strand, counting down.
TTTGTATAACATATGTACGTCGATATCTTAAAGTACTGAGAATATCATCGTTCGCACTCGAATTATGTAAATTAGATTAAATCACGTATGGGAGATACGCGGTGCTTAACCCTGTATATCGAAATAAATCCGAAAATGAGTCTACGAAAGCGCATGTTTCATCATCTCGCTTGAATGATACAACGTTTTAAGCGCCGAATACATACGCATAATACTTACATATGTACTATATGTATGTTCATTACAACTTTTATGGTTGTTTGAGGATGGATTTGCCGATTATTATGTTCGTAATTACGGTACATTGATTACAATTATTACTGCTCACTTTAACGGAGCGAGTGGAAAAAAATGGGAAATGAGGAAATATTCATGCACTTTAGATAATTACTAAGGTTCGATCAACGAGTGCATAATAAATTATCATTAAGTAGTGTAAACCGGACTGACGCTGTCTCTCCTCCAAATTTTAATGTCGCGCCCTGCACGTAAGTGAGGACAAGCGGTGGAGTGACAGCATAAGTCCGGTTTACACTACTTAATAGTAACTTATCCTACATTCGTTTGTCGAACCTTCATAATTAAACATTAATTTTAATAACATGCCTTTCATGCTGATAGAGCCTTAAATTTCCTAATATCAAAGCTAATATAATTGAGAATGTCAAACGTTTTAAGGACATTCGTTATCGGTATGTCGGAGGTATTTTATGTATAATTGTAACTAATATTCAGCAGTAAACTACACTTGCAATTTATAAATCAATACTCCAAACGATTAGGTATGTATTAACAAACATAGGTTGGCAATTTGAAAGGGTTAGTGGTGAAGTTACATTGTTTCGGCTTCTATTGTTCCATCTTTTATGTGCAGAATATGAATAATAGTAAAATTTGGCCCATAAAGAATACAAAGCTTAACTTTAAGCTGTAGCACGGGATAAATACGATGTCTCGAAGTTGTAGGAACTTGGCCCCAGTTCATTTCCATAAATATATTTCAATTTTTTGTATTTCTTCAGCAGCGTAAGACAGCCAAATTTTTTATATTTGGAAGATAGAATAAAATAAAGCCATTCATGGACAAATACAAACGCTAGTCTCCTTAATCGTGGTGCCCGTTCCGAGTAACGTGAAAATCATGAATTTTTTTAAATTAACAACTGTTGTGTATGGCGGCGCTTCCATTCTCCCACTTCTTCGATTCTACTGATACATTCGTGTCCTTTCGTGGTTCTTCCTCATCATTTTGGTCTCCTTCCTTCGACTTTATTCCACGTTTCTATTTCTAGGGTTTAGAAAAAGGTCACGAGAACTTCTAACCCACATTCCAAATACCGCCCGATTTGGACCTCCTGCATGGTCGGTGGTCATCAAGTCGTAGATGGTGCTTTTGGCGGAAGTAATGGGAAACATCATTTTCTTCAAATTTAACGATTATTGTATATGGCGCTTCCATTTTTCCTTGTCTTCGCCTTTGTTGATATCCTTACGTTTCTTGGTCCTCTTTGTTTCAGCCTCTGTCCTCCGATTTTCCTCTTATTTATTCCACATTTCTCTCTGTAGGATTTAGAACGAAAGTCACGAGAACTTGTAGCCCACATTTCACCTAGCAATCGGTTTGGACGTCGTACATGGTCGGTAGTCACCAAGTCATAGACCGTGCCTTTGGGAGAATTAATGGAAAAGTGAACACACTAGCATCCTTTCTAATAGAATTAACTCTTGCATATAGCGCTTCCATTCTTCCCTGCTTTCGGCTGTGCTAATACATTCATATCTTTTTGTAGCTCTTCGTCTTTTTTCCCCGACTTTCTCCTTGCTTATTCCACACTTCTATCGCTAAAATTTAGGACGTAGGTCCCGAGAACTTGTAACCCACTTTCGCCTACTACCCGGTTGGATCTCCTGCATGCTGAGTGGTCATCGAATTATAAATCGTGCTTTTGGGAGAATGAATAGAAAAACTGAACACATTGACATCATTCTTTGTTTAATTTAAATATATTTCTGGTCAGTGAGAAGAGTCACGACTACTTAACACGTAATTATTACTATAAGGGGTGTACATTTTTCAATGCATTAGATGACTCCTTTAAGAGACGACTGGGACAGCATCTGTTGGAAAAAATGGTTACACACTGCATGAGTTCTTTGTATAAAGTTTTGTGTTTTGTGATTTCCCAATTCATGTTCTTATTGTACTTTTTGTTATTTTGATAATGTCGACATTCTTTTTATGAATCTTCGGCAATAAATATATTATTATTATCTTCTTCTTCTTCTTAATCTTTTACCCTTTCTACCTTTCGGTGTAAGGGTTCGGAGCCACTCATTTATTATTATATTGTTTAATATACTTCAGCTACTTGACGCTTTCCTTAACGTTGATTATCCAATCATGGAGGACGCGAACAAATCATAAAGAACTATTTTCTATCATTTTTTATTTAAAGGGAGTGTGAAATCATCAAATATCGTTCAGTGTCGGCAAAGTGTATTTGGTGATTCCGCAGAATCTAAAATACAGTCTATGAATGAGTCGATCGTTTGAAAGATAGCCTTCAGCTGCTTTCAGAAAGCGATCAACGTCTGCGAGATGTATTTGGAGAATCTACAGAACCCGAAAGTAGAAGACAGGAGGGTAAAGAGCAAAAAACTTACCAATAACAAGTGACATGCTGAAGGAGAAAGCCAAATTACTGCACGAAAAGAAAAAACACGAAAAGCCAGGATAATGCTCCATGCCACCCAAAAGATGGCGAGTTGAAGATCCATGATGGCCAAATATCGGTGATGTGCTTTCCTCCAAATTGCACCGCTCTAATATAACTCATGGATCAGAATGTTATAAGGCTTACCAAGCTCAGCTAAAAGAAAAGCCTTTTAAGTCATATTGTCGAAACACGAAAAGCCAGGTGGCTTCAACATCAGCAATGGTTGGGCTGCAAACTTTAAAAAAGAAATGGAATCCGAAGGCTCAAAATATGTGGAGAAAAAATTGTCGAACAAGAGTGATTCTACCAATCCGTCTTCGGATCAACTCAACAAGAAAACTGTTGATGTTGCTTTATCAAAGGAGCAGATGTACAATACTGATAAGTCTGGATTATTTTGGAAACTTTTACCTGATAAAACTCTGGTGCGTTCAAAAGAAACCTCAGCACCAGGTAACAAAATAAGCAAAGAAAGATTAACTAGTCTCGCATGTTCTAATCCTGCCGAAAATCATAGACTTAAATTAATGGTTATTGGGAAATCGGCGAATTCACGTTCATTAAAGAAGTTTGCTGATATTCCTGATATAATAAAATAAAATGTAGACGACCTAATAATACAATTAGGTTCGTTAATGGGCAGTTAACAAGTAATTGCCATTGCCACTGCCCATTAACGAACCTAATTTTATTATTAGGTGGTTTATAGAGAGTCCTCTACATTTATTTATACGATATTTCTGTTGTCTACAAAGAAAACAAAAGTGCTTGGATGACATTGGCTTTGTTTGAAGAATGGTTTCACAAAACATTTGTTCCAGAGGTACGTAAATTTTTTTAATGTAAAATTTCTTTTAAAACAAGCGAAAGAGTTTCTTCGTAGCAAAAACCTACCGTAGCAAGCAGTTCTGCTTATAGATAATGCTCCATGCCACTCAAAAGATGGCGAGTTGAAGAGCCATGATGGCCAAATATCGGTGATGTGCTTTCCTCCAAATTGCACCGCTCTAATATAACTCATGGATCAGAATGTTATAAGGCTTACCAAGCTCAGCTAAAAGAAAAGCCTTTTAAGTCATATTGTCGGTCGTGGACAAACAAATTGACGAGTCTCTGCGAAATATTAATCTGCAAGACGCAATATGCTTTTTAGCTAGTGCATGGAATGCTCTTAAGGAAACTTCTATTCGGACTTCGCTTCAAAAATTGTTCGAAAAAACCATCTGAGTGGGATAGTGAACATATCATTCCTCTTTCAGAGCTACGTTTATAGCTAGTTGATGATGCATCTAATGTTCAGAATATTCCAATTTTGCTTCAGGAAATAGAACCATTGTAGCAAATGACTCATTTTGAAATCGAGCAATGGATTACTGAGAACACTACAGATACTACAGCTTTAAATGAAGAATACTCTATCGACGATGACGAAGTTGTAGGTGATTGATGACGTGGTGCTTAATTTGAAAAACATTACATCGGAGGAAGCTACATCAGCATTTAGTATTTACTTGGAATAGCCAGAGCAAAACAAGGCTTCCCTAGAGGATGTTGTGACACTCCAGAGCCTTAGACGCAGCGCAGTACTGAGTAAGCAAGTCTGCACAAAACAAACGCGAATCGAAAATTTCTTTAATATTGCCTAAAAATATAAATACCTAAAACTTTACATATTGTACGAATTTATGAAACAAAATAAATGCTGTGCAAAGAAGACCTATAAACGCTTTTTAACCTTCCTATACTCACGTCAAAATGAAAGACGTATACTATAGTATATAAGTCGGTCTCACAGACCGTATGCGTGAGTATAGGAAGGTTAATTGTATGAAAAATAAAATTTCGGTACTTGCAACAACCTCAAAATTTGCACCGAGCCCGGTTTTCATTGCGCGCAAGAATCGAGTTTCTACTGTATTTGGACGTCAATCAGCTTCTATCCGTTAGAATGAGTTATTGAGTGGAAACTCAGCTTCATGCTAGTGATCTCCCCAATTTTCGGTTCGTGCATTTGTATGGAAGATTTGGGGTCTTTGGCTGGGCTGTATCCATTAAGTAGCTTTCGCATATTTAACTTCTTACTCCTTTGTATCATAAATAATCTATTCATCATTAAAAGTTAACTTCCGTAAAAAGTTGTAATATGCACACTATAATTTCTATATTTCTATAACTTCACAGCCCGCTGAGGGGCTTGGTCTCCAATAGGGTTACTATGTTTGTGAATCAGAACGCTATTACATTTTCCTAAGTCTAAGGAAAACAACTACTAAATTACCACGAGGAACCTGACCACTGTTCCACCTAGATACCCACTAGTACCTCAAATCTACGTGATTAGATTTAGCGGCAATATATCTTATATAACAATTCTAATTAAGTTTCCGCCGGAAACAAACGTTACCAGGCAGTTTGTCGTAATTTTTTTCTTTTTGGTATCATCAAAGAAATTTTCTAGAATTCCAGAATCGATTAAAACACATTATTTTCAAAACATATACGACGATCTGTACAGAAATTGAATTGCTTATATGAATGACAACTTATTCACTTCTTATTGTTATCGAGTCATGCATGCATTAGACACAATTCACGACAAATATTCATATTCAAGTCTTTCTACCATTCCGGAATAGTGGGTATCAACGATGGTATGTGGCAATCGGGTAAAAAACTCTTAAATCATAAATAACGTGTTGCGGCGCCTGTATTATTCAACTGTTTATTTTCGTTTACACTCTTAGATGCCGATATCAAAACCACAACACATGCTTTCTGAATTCCTTAGATTCATTTAAGGTTGGAGTGGTACTCGTACCGCTAACTTATTGCACGGCTACGAGTAATGCAAGTTCATTTCCAACGACGTACGGCGAACTTGTTACGCGAATTTATAATTGATAAGCTATCCAGGCATAGTTTCAAAATATCGTTGATAAGTCCCATCATTTAAGCGCTGCGTGGCACTAGTATCTGGATGTGTTTCAGCTGTGTCTAACAGATGAAATTGTCAAAAAAAAATTTGCGTCAAACTATCAATGGAAATTCAATACTTTAAAGTATAGATGGGCAACCTCTGGCCCGCGGGCCACATGCGGCCTCGAGTAAGATTTGCCCGGCCCGCTACTGAATTCTTTCGTTGCATATTAGCACGGCCCGTCTAAACTTAATTCATAATGAATCATAAGGATACCACAAAAATGTATATTTTTCAAGATTACTCGCAGCATAAAACTTCTACAAAAAAGGTTGCCCATGCCTGACTTTAAAGGATGAACCTATCTCACGAAAATTCGGAATATATTACTAAATTTTGGAACCAACTTCTAGTAGGTAACCCACTTCCTTCCAGATTTGCTTATATGTATATACACCGATGGAACAAGCTTGAAAAACGCAAGGCTTCCATTGTCTTTCTCCTGATTTATTTGTATTTGGCACTACTGGTTTCCATATTCTTTCGGTCTAAGCATCTCAAGATCTTCCTTCGCCGACTCCATCCACGTCTATCTCTTCCTCGCTGTAGAGTGAAATTATTTTCAAAATAACCACAGCACTATAAAAAAGGCGTGGTAAGCATCGAACGGGAAACTCCCAAATACGCAGTTCTTCTTGTGCACCGGCGAATCGTTGCCTTTTCGCCACTGCTACTTAAAACTTGGTTTATGAAATAATTCCATTTTTTTCATTATTGGTTCTACTTTCCCCATTTTTCGTTACCATTTGTTCCCTCCACAAATTTGTCCTGTTTGCTCAGTAACTTTCGTTCTGTTGTTCACATTGTCTTACTTCCGAAAATCGCTATTGACCGAGTTATCGATTCCTACATTTGCAAAATCGGATTGTTCAGCATTTTCTCGGGAAATAATGTGCTTCAAAAGGATTTTTGCCAAAAATGCGAAGAATAATAGTGGATTACTATAACTTTCCAAAGAAGGACCCTGGGTACGCGCTAAAAGGTATGGTTGTACAGATTTTTCTTTATAGCAAAAAGCTGAATAAAGAACGAAAATTTCCCAGAAAGATTTGTTACCACAACCATGCAAGAAACTGCACAGTAACAGCTCAGAGCTTATACCCTATCCTCTAAAACTATTTCCTGTGCAATTCCAACATTACCCTTTTCATGGACTGACTGGGCAAGGAAATGCTTCTCTCCATTTTCTTTGGCAGCTGTATCTTGGCGAAGTTTGTTACTTCAATCTGCAATAAAATCCCATCCTTCTTTTCTAAACGTAGTTACATAAAATTGTTTTCTCCTAGTGTCGTATTTTTTCCTAAAATTTGTATTACATACTTCTAAAATTTCTTCTGTAGTTGGTACTTCTTCATCTTCAGATTGGTTTGTATCCTCCTCCTCCGCGAGATAGTGTAATTGTGGCAGTTGTTCTTGCTCCTGTGTAATTTTTCATCTTCTTCCCTGTCATCTCTTTAGATTTCGATGAGAGGTTATACTGACCTTCTTCTTTCTCGATAAAAAATTGTAATATGTCTGTTCATAAAATGTTCCCTGGTTCATTTCTGGTATGTATATCGTTCCTTGCTGTCTACATTATTTTTATTTATGCTCAATATTCTGGCTCTATTAGGTTATGTCATTACTAATCTGGGCAAACAGCGGAAATTACGAAATAAGTCATGACAGCTTACATACACACATAGAACTAGTCGCATACAGCGTGCTGAATAGAGCGGGGAATCGCCGATGCTGTCGTTACTTATTTCGTAATTGAACGCTGTTACCGCTGTTTACCCAGACAACTTATTACTGTCGGCGATTGATTTGAACAGAACATTGTAAGGTAATGTTCATAACGTGCATTACACGTACATAACATTCAGTTATGATAGTACGAATATTCCCTTTGGATACTTGGTTCAAAAGGGCACCATTCGATTCAGCGAATTCGGATGTAAAAGTTACGAGTGCTATCAGCAGTCACTGGAACGAGATAGAACTGTATGATGCTAAACAAATGAAAGCAAAATCCAACCCAGTGTTGCTCTGGATTGACTACATTCAGCTCATGTTACATTACAATGTTTTGTTCCGAGTCAATCCCCACCTTTACGTTCGTCACCACAGCAATCGATGTATCCTCATTGTCTCTTTGCCAATACTAAATCTGTAGCTTCTTGTATTGCTCGTTTTAAACTATTCCATCCATCTTCTATACTATCGATTGCTTTTTGACTTTTTGAACGTCTCTTTATCTGCTTTTTATTTTGCAGCAACTTACCATTATATTTTCTGACTCGATTACTTCTAGGTTTACTAATTGCCGGTATTTCTTGCTCCAATTTGATTTTCATAAGGAAGTGATCAGAATTTGTACCAGCTTCCCTCATAGCTTTGACTATCCTTCATAATCTTCATATATGGATATACTAGTTATTACCCCCTTGATTAGTACATGATTTATCTGCTTATCCGTGGGAGACCTATATTTGTTTGGAGATTAATTTTCATTTTTCAAAAGCCTAAAACCAATAAAAATTTAAGGGATTGTCCTTCAACGATTTAAAAGCAGCGAAATACTAACAAAATGTGTGTCACAAGGATAATTTAAAGTAGAGTAGATCACAATCTACGTACGATACAATGTTCTAAATTATATTAACTAGGATTACACGTTTAAAGTTATTGAAGTTTCGCTGAGTAATTATTACAATAAGGTACACTCGTAAATTTCCAAAAATAATAATACAACTGGGAAAGTATACAAAATTTTATCTTTAATTATATTTACGTTGTATAATCCGAGTAGACATCCATTACGTATACGTACCTACTGGATTTTACACTCGCCAATATTACCGTCGGAAGATTAATACGCATACCGAACCTACCTATCCTCACTGGTATTGTAATATACACCTACTTTAAAAGGAAATGAAGGAATACGCAGTTTACTACCCTTATGCCGTAAGGGTTCACCATTTTTAGTGCAGAAAAGTCACTTAGCAACAGCTGATGCAAGATCTGTTTAGTATTGCTATAGCCAATCAGGTGAAAAAACTTCAGATAACGTTTTATTGTTGCAAAGTTGATACAAGAATCGATAAAACTCAAAATGTACCTAGGTACTTGTACTAAATTTGAAATTATCTTCAGAGTATGTCTGACGAAAATAAATAGCAGATGAATCAGAACTTATTTATTAATGCGAGTGTGTATGGGTTAGTAAATGCTAAGCAACTCGGTCCAGTGGAATGTAAAACGCATGACGAAAAGTTTCCTGAAGATTCTCAGTTGGGATTACAATCAGTTATAGACACTTGTCTTTGGATTACGTCTCACACAGCAGGTCAACTAGGAAACAATAACAATGATGGGAACGTGAAGTTGTAAGGCCACGGAAGCGACTGCATTCGAATTTTACCAGCTCCTGTAATGTTGGTCATCTATTTTGGAATTTAATAGTGCACTTAAAGTAAGGAAAATAATATCAGCGTACGAGTACCGTTGCATATCTTTGGAAACCAAATTTCGATTTCGTCAAGGCAACAAGTATCAGCCACAAAGGGTAAAGCTTGCAGATCATTTAAAGACATGGTTTATCGAAGATTATATCAACTGATATTTGTAAAAGTTAGTTGCTATACGGTTTTAATAAGAAAATGTAGGATAACGAGTACTTAACTACAGGGGCATAGCCAGAAAAAAAAGGGGTAACGGGGAGGAGGGCGTTTGTGGTTCGTTCAAATTTGGCATTAAGTGAAGAATGGATGTTAAAAATAGCGCAACCAACGTGTATGTTTTTTATTATATTATATAATGATGTACGTGGATTATTTTTAATGATATTTTCACTTTTATATCTAACAAAAACCGTCACAAATGCATAAACTGCTTATAAAACGATATCCAGTCTTTTGGGGTTTGCTGCCATAATTTATTTTTTCCAATAAAAGAAAAGCAGCATTGACCCACCCTCCCCTCCCCATTGGCTACGCCTCTGCTTAACTATACCTTGTTTCAAAAATAGAAAGACGAATTTCTGAACGAACCCCAAACCCAAATTACACACTACAAAATCTGGAATAAAATTTAGGCGGCGAATTAAAGCGATATTCAGATCAGCAAAATGTATGAGGCAGAGGAAACAGACAAATATAACAAACACTTCAATAACTAGCGGTTATAAACAAATGTCAATACATATGTCAAAATTACGTACACGATACGATTATAGCAGGATTGGTGCAGTGCAGTGAAATTTGGTGCTGCTTTCGACCAATCAGAATTTACTATAAAAGTGGTGTGTTCAGAAATGTGTCTTTCTATTTTTGCAACAAGCTATAAGTTACTACGATGTTACAGCAACATCCATCGCCTATTGATTAAATTGATTTTTACCGTCTGTTTGAAAAATTGTAGATGTGTATTATGATCCTGAGCCCGTATTTTATAATATGATCACATTGTATTCTCAAAGAAATATATAAAAGAGTTAGAGTCACAAAATTTTTATTCATATAATTACATCGTTAAATATCATGAATAATATCATATAGAGATATACATAAGTAATAGAAGGACACGTGTAGATTTAAGAAAGAATAGAACGTTCCTGTTCAGTGACATATTTACAAATAAATGTTTAGTTGTAACATAAAACTCCCAAATTTTTATCTCAACAGAAATTTAAGTTGTTGTTAAATGTTGTATGTAAATACATACAACATTTCTTAGTTAATTTTGGTTTTACTAAATACATATATAATACATATGAACATATGCATCATGACAATGCATATAAGACATATGTACAGTCATGCTCACAAAAATCTGGGATAAACGTCATTTTTTATTTTTATCTGGATGGATTTATACTTTCATGGTGCGGCTGATAGATATACAACATTGAGCAACCCTTTATTATACTATCCTTGCTCAAACCCAACAATTTTAAATTTCTTTGACGTTTTGTCAAAGTTAGTTTATCCAAGACTTATCTGAACATATCTACATAACACATCGGTCAATAAGTCCCGAGGCCTTTTGTCAGATGGCGCCGGTAAAAAAAAATTCATTTTTGTTACCGTCGCGGGCCATCTCTTAGATGACAGGGAAAAAATTCATAGAAATCCGTTCATTAATTCACAAGTTACATCGCTTTGAGTGACGGTACTGTTAGCAGTGACGTCAACCATGGATGCAAAGCAGTTTCGTGTGTTGATTTATCATTGTTTTTTAATGAAAAAAAAAATACTGTGCAAGCCAAAAAATGGCTTGATAAGTGTTGTCCGGACTCTGCCCCGTCGAAAGCAACCGTGGAACGTTGATTTGCCGAATTCAAGTGCGGCCGTACGAGCACCGATGATGCCGAACGCTCTGGAAGGCCGAAGGAGGTGGTTACACCGGAAAACATCAAGAAAGCCCACAAAATCATCTTGGAAAATCGCAGAGTGAAGTTGCAGGAGATCGCTGACATCATGAAGATGTCGAAAGGCAGTGTTTTCACAATTTTACATGAACATTTGTCCATGAGAAAACTTTTCTCAAAATGGGTGTTGGACTGATTGTATCACTCTTCAAAGGGAACTATGTTGATGAATAAAAACAATTTTTGGAAAAAAATGTTTTTTTCTCCATTTGCCTCGGGACTTATTGACCGATGTGTTACGTCTTTGGCCTTCTCTCTTCGCCTGGGAAAATTGAATGTTGGCCGTCTCAGGTTGTTGGTATCGAGGGCCGTGCTAATAAATGTACTTTTATTCAGTTTACAGTTTCTTCTCGAAATTCGCATAGTTTCTAGTATTCGTTTTTGGTTCTGTTTGGTTGTTTTGCTTTACTGCTGCTCTGATCTATTGTGTGAATGTCGTCTAGTGTTGTGTGTTGTCTTTCTTTTTTGAATGTTGTGTTGATTTTGATCATTTTATTATCTATTTTATATAGCATCAGTATGTTCTTCAGTTTTATCATTAGACTTTCTTAAAAAGGCGGATGACGTGTTATGTTTAAGTAGCGTAAATCGGACTGACGCTGTCACATGATAACTTATCAATGACGACTTATCATTGAATTCGGAGGAATGACAGAGTCAGTCCAAGTTACACTACCCAATGATAACACGTCATCCACCTTTTAACAAACTCTAGTTATCATCTATTGTATCGTTATTTGTGTGGGGTTTTATGTAGTTCTTTCTTAGTGACTCTTTGGTTGAATCAAAATAGTGTTTCTTTAGAATTCTATTCTGTTGTATTTTGTTTAATTTTTTTTTTTTTTGTGGCGTCTTCCCAATTGTTCATCAAGTAGTTGTTTTTTGATGTGAACATCGCGTGATATATCGATTTTGACATATTTTCTGCAAGGATATTTTATGTAATGTATTGTTTTGTGTTTGGTGTTGTGAGTTCATTTGTATATAAATCCCAGTTTGCCGGCTTATCGTTTTGTACTTTATTCTAAAGTATTTTATAAATTTGTACCTCTTCTATTTTTTATTGTTTTATTTTTATGTTACATTTAGATTTTGATTTTGCAAGTGTGAATATCTTTATATTTTGGTTTGATTTCATTAATAATTAATAGGTTATTGTAGTACCAATCTTCGGTTTTGTTTATGTCTTTCATAAAATCATAGAATGTACAATGTATTGGCGATATATTCCCTCCTAGCGCTATGCCGTACTCAATTATCAGTTAATTGCTCTTCGTATCATTTATCTGTGTAATCTGCTTCTTGATACCCGTGTGGAATGCTTTTTCATGTCTCTGAATATTGGTAAACTTATGTCTTTTTCCTCTAGTTTGTTCTTTACTTCATTGATCAAATTATGCGCTCCTGTCATTTATTACTTCGTTTATTATTAAATATTCTGACAGTTCCGCCTGTATGCATTTCTCCAAAATCTTGTTCAGTGTCGATAGTTCCCTGGTTTCTCCTTTTCCTCCTGGTCCGAATACTGGTTTTACTAGCATTTGTATATAATCTCGATAGTGGTGGTTTCCAATTATATTGTTCGTGACTGTTGCTGATAGTTTTGTTAGTTTATTTCTATTCTCTTTTAAAATGCATTCCTCTTGTTTTATCTGTTTGCTCATTCTGTATTATTTGCCTAATTTCCTCTTCTGTTACTTCTTGGAAGTTAGCAGGCGGAATTTATTAAAATGTTGTAATAATTAGTGGTTTTGTAGTGTCTCTTCGAATTTGTTCTTTTGTTGGTTGTTTTCCTGTTCCACTATTTGCACTGGAACGTCTTCAACGAAAGTTTCCAAAATATTTCTCTTCCAAAATTGATGGTATTTGCCTAGGATGAAGTTTCGACTATACGTGTTTACTGTCCTAGTATAGTTTTACACGTGTTCTTACAGGGAAAAGAATCCAGCTAGCTGTAAATTCTTAATGAAATTACTGCATGGTATGTATTATCGATGATTTTCCTTGCTCCTATTAGACCTACAATTTCACGTGCGACATTACGATACTAAGTCTGTCAACACTTATATTCTATCCACAGTGTAAGATTAACGTATTAACAAGCAGCACTTACACACACGTATGTTAAAAATCTAAAGATGTAACTTTACTGATTGAATTTTTAAATCTTAAGTTTATATATATATATATATATATACAGTAGGGTGGAGTGAAAACAAATATTTTTCATTCCTGTGATGTAATAGTTACAAAAAGTTGCCTACAGGGCACATATTATCCATGCCAATCTTTGTTTCAATCGCTTTATATTTAGTGAATCCACCAGACCCACAAATTTTAGAGGAGAACTTGAAAATTGCAACTTTAAACAAATTTATATTAGTTTCATTATTTGCATGTATAAGTGTATATGTTACTAATAGCAAAAATCATACTAAAAACAATACAAATTCGAAATAAGCAAGAAACTGCTACAGTACAATACTGTGTATTGCTACATATAGGGTTAACGCGTGTAAATAATGATTTTTTATGAATATTATTAATTCTAGCGGACCCCGTGGATATAAATCTAATATATTTAAACGAGCTATATATAGAATTGGTTTCTAGAAAGCGGCTCTAACGATTTTGATGAAATTTAGTATCTGGGGATTTTCGAGAACACAAAATTGATCTGGCATGGTCCCGGTCCCAAGAATTTTTTGTCTCGCTTTTACCTATTTCTGCAGTACATAAAATGTGTTATCGAAAATTACTCTCAAAATGTTGTTACACTTTAGTATCTGCGAGGTTTTGGGGACGAAAAACCGATTTAGCATGGTCCCGGTCTCGATTCAATCCATTTAGTCCAGGTTTTCAACAATTTTGGCCTAAACGTGGGTTAGCAACTTTTTTTAACATCATGCAGCCAAGCGAAATTATAAGTAATTAAAACTTTACTACTAAACCATAGATGGCGCTGAAAGTAGTATGTTAATAAAAGAAAAATATCTACGGAAACTAACAACAACATGTAAATTCACATACTTTTAACCTTATAAACTTTTTAATATATATGTGCTACTATATATACTTGAAATATACAATATAAATTAAATATCAAAACTAAAATAAAGGGCGTTATTATTTGGTTCAAAATTATTCAAAAAATTTCGGGAACTCCGAGCAAGGCTCAGTTCACCAGGTACTATTTCTTTAAGAATGCAATTTTACTATGTAGGGATATTGTATAATCTATAGGGTTTTTACTATTAGGAAGCAAAAAGTAGTAAGACATATTTTAATATACTTAAAAGGAAATGGCCTTTTCTTCCTTAACCTTCCTATACTCACGTCAAAATGAAAGACGTATACTGTACTATATAAATCGGTCTCACAGACCGCATGCGTGAGTATAGGAAGGTTAAAATTTTAAAAGGCACTGCGGACCCTCAAAGCATTTTTTATGTTAAAATTGCAAAAGCCATTTTTAAGACAACAGAATCCAGCAACTTTTTATCACTAATAGGAATCTGCAAGAAAAAATTCTTTTGGCCATTTTCACTCCATGTTAATATACAGGATTAATTTATCTTTGCTAATTCATTTCGACCTATCATAGATATTTTGTAATATATGTACGTGTAAATGGAGATGCTAATTATGATCCCAAACAGAAGAGAAAAATAATGCCTTTATAACATGATCCTCCGCGAAAGCCTCCTCATCTCTGTTGTCATTGAAAATATTTGGAAAACCAGCGGTTCTTGCTCAGACTTATCGAGTCTACTTTAAACAAACTTACTACCACGTTACACACGAAGTACATGAACACGTATTTGTTGACAGATGGATACGAAGAGGAGGAGGTGTATGAGGAGAAGGAGGTTGTCTCGTTTGACGAACAAGATCACCTTGCGTATCATTAGTATAAACGAGAAGCGGTTTCTCCCGATAATTTTGGATACATCAATTTTTATGGAATTGTTACTATTTCTTTTTTTACTATATTTCCATACTTTATAGTAATACATACATCGTTTAGCCTACACCTGCAATATCAAACAAACAGACTGCATACTACGGTTAATATGCACGCAAAACATAAATAATGAGTAAATTTACACAGCAGTGCTTATTTAAATAATATACGTAAACATATGTAGTTACCGCTGCTGTATACATATATACACACGAGTTACAGTCATCTCTTGAAACAACGTTTTAAATTAAACTATGATTTATCCCTGGTATAATTACATCCAGCACCTGACTCTGTAAACATGAGCGCACTAATCGCACGACTTTTTGAAATGCACACAGCAGTTGTACGGTGACGCGTTTTAGCGTCTAGCTAAAACTACTCGTGAAACAATCAGCAAGTTTCGGGATCTCGACTATGTCGTCGATCCCGTAGTAACAATATATGTGTCACATACAATCTCCCAATAAGGTCAACTACATCGAAGAAAATAAAACGTTCTCTTTTGTGTTTATTTACATGTTAGTATTTTCGTGCGTGGATTATAAACCGGCTCTGGTGTCCGTACGGTTTCAAAGTTAACACTGATAACGTAAGAAATGCTATTTATCCGCGGTAATCAGATTAAACACATTTCTAAGTATAAACGAAATGATGGTTGAACATTTGCATCGTAGCAATCCGTGCGAGAATGCGATGTTAACTTTTCCTTATCGAAATTTTCGCGATGATGATGATGTGTGTTCTCGCAAGAATTGGTTTGCTGTCTGTAGTTATTATTATTGTTTAGTCCTGTTGCTATCAAGTTGTTGATATTGGCCGCGTGTTAATTCTTGTTACATGTTGGTTCTTGCGTCCAGTTCAATTTTCCAGTTTGGTTTCGATCGGTAAAGGTAGTGATTGCCCGATATGAGTAAACCGCAACGAATAAATGAAAATAGTAAACTATTTGCGAGAGCCAAAATCTTACTAAAATAAAATCTGGACGGCTCTGCATGTAACGACCTAATTAAATTAGGAACGTTAATAGATAACTACCAAGTAAGTGTGCAAGCGAATACTTATTGTTAGTAAGCAATTTCTTTGCCAGAAGTCATCGACGAAATCGAAAAAGGCAACTAAAAACGTCGCATCATCCAGCATAATGACAATACCAGTTCTCGACACGACAAACAATTAGAAATCAATGTATAATTGCCCGTATGTTTACCTAATTTATTGCCTAGCGATTTCTTTTTGTTCCCCAATGACAAACAAAAAATGCGTGGACAGCAATTTTGAGTATAATAATAATAATAATAATAATAATAATAATAATCTTTATTATCCAACAGAATAAAAATTCCAATTTATAGGATAATTCAAAATAATGAGAAAAAAATTATTACATATGCTCTCAACATAAAAAGTTGACAATGTGAAAAATATTACATACATATACCATACAGAAATCAAAACAAAAATATTAGTCCTTTACAGAAACAATAACTATATATATATGTCTATATATTAACAAAAACAATAACAATAAGATTATCCAAACGGGTCAAGATCGAGTCTATTACCATTGCTCATCATATGACACAATGGAGCCTTTTCCAAATATTTGTTCTGCCCCTAGGTACAAAAATGCATCTGAAGATCGTGTGTTATGAGTAGGCACGGCGAAATTGACTTGAGATATGTAACAGGGCTGGAGAGTCGATATAGTTGGTAATTAGTTTAACCAGGAAAGTTAGACTGGCCTTCTCTCTTCGAGCCGCCAATGACTGAAAACCATGTCTATCACTATCTCAAGAACCTGTCGAAGCCCCCAAAAACAATATTTTTAGGATACCAACTTGAGGATGGAAAAAATGTTTCGAGAATTGAGTTTAACGCATGCAAAAGTGTATAAATCCTAAGGCACTGAAACAGTTTGTTTCAAAAAATATTGTCTCTTGTCTAGTTTTCTAATAATTTAAAGACTGCCCTCGTATATGAACTGGCGTGATTAGTATATCACCTGTAGTGAACACGGACAACGCCGGTGTAAACGGACAACGGCGGTGTACACGGACAACGGCAGTGTACACGGACAACGGCGGTGTACACGGACAACGGCGGTGTACACGGACAACGGCGGTGGACACGGACAACTATTTCTAGAACTTTATAATTCGATTTCTCTAGATTAGGAACACCGAATGTGGTCGGCTGGCAATCTACTATTTGGTCTGCAGTTTACCTCTAATTGTCAGAAAGACATTAATAATAACTTGGTCTGCCAAAACTCCTCCTACGGCGTTGCCTAATGAATAACTAAGAGGTCCCAGGAAGGTGGTCCCAGGAGAGATGGACAGATCAGAGACTTGATCTGCAGCTTACCTATGTATGCCGTAACTATCAATGCAGTTTGCTTAACCCTTCATCCGTTGCGTGTCCTCTCGCCTATATAATTGATAGGGTGGGATCTGTGAAGTCGCACCAGGCGCTAATGATAGTTGCTATTTCTCACGTTTTAATTTGACCTCAAAAATGCGTGCTGATAACCTTCTTGACGATACCTTGTAATAGTAAATCGTAGAAAACAAAGTAATTTTTCTGTGTCAGTCAAAATTTAAAAAATAGTCTCTACAATTTGGTTTTTTGGAAATTCAGGAATAAAGTCAAGATAAGTAAAAATAAAATAAACTGAAAAAAATATATATTGAGAAGTAATGAAAATACATTAGAAAAAATGAAGAAGGAAACAATATTTACACAAACTGGAGGAGCTCAATTTTTAATTTTCATTTTATTTGATTCAACCTGTACAAGCCGTTAAGTGCGGCAACTTGTACAAACTTTAAAAAAGATCTTGCGTGTCTTACAATCTTTCCAATTTCCTCTTCTGCCTGGTTGTGGCTCTGCCACATCCTAATGTTTGATACTTGTAGGTCTCGCAGCTGAAATTTACACCCTTTTTATAAACGTTTGCCTGTTGCCCTATTCAGCTTTATTATTACATTTATGCCATTTAAGATGGGATAGCATAATTTTCGACGGCGAATAAAATATTTGAGGGACATACATATTACAAAATTTCGATTGGAAAGTTTTGAGAAGCAAATCTCTGTTGTCAGGAAAGTTTATTCTTACATGTTTAGAAGGAACCATGACCGTAGAAATTAACAGTCAAATAATCAGATAACTATTGGAAATTTATTGTTTTGTCATCTACTCATAAACTACACCCGATTGACGAAGGCTTAAGTAAAGAAATTGTACATAACCGTTGGGATCACCGCATAGATCAAATAATGAAGCTGGCCCTCATGGAAATTACAGGAAAAACCAGAAGGAGCAGAGTAAAGGAAGCAGCTTATATAGCAATAATAACTAGACCAATAGATGAACCAAGTGTTTCTTCTTTGCTATGATACCTACAGCAAGACGCTGTGCAATTATACCAAAGTAAGGGGCCTTCGAAAGAAGTCGAATTGTTAGTTTGCGCAAACTTTTACTACATATTGTTGACGTTAAAGGAGTTATGTATACATAGCCTCTTCGATACCCGCTCAGAAAGTACAATTAACAATTAAATTGCACGTGCGTTTATGTTATTCGTTATATCGTGTTCTAAACCTATAAAATTTCCTGTTGACATCTAAAAAGTGGAAAAAATATCCACTCCTGAACCATTATAATCACCTCAATGGTCCTTATCGATCTATTAACCAGCAACATACCGATCAATCAATTTAATTTAATAGGCTATAGCCGTGTATATTACATCGTTATATATTTGTGGTTCGTATTTCATTCACAATTTGTCAAGAACTCTTATCAAAGACATAAAATTTACGATTCCCTTTATGGCCGTAAGCGAACTAAACAGGTAATTCGTACTTGCCTCGAATTTATAAAATTATCGATGGTAATGCGTGTGGTACGAAAAATTCGTTGAAATCATATCATTAGTTTTTTAACGAGTACAACGCATTTATCATTTAATGATTTCGTACGTTTCTAGACGTTATGGCTTCAATTTATAGATTGGAACGGAAGACCTTGTTGAAGTTGAAGGGCATCAATATAGGCAATTGTAGTTGGTATATGCTTGATGCATTTAGACTTAACGTGGCATCCATTTGAATGTTTAAAATCAAGAAAAAGACGTCTATTTCGCAAGCTCCTACCCAAAAATTATTTCAAAATTACATGTTGATAAATTTCCGTCTAAAACCTTGCTGAACTACAATGTAAAATTAAACTCTACACATTCAATTCACAATGTTTAGTGATGTATTTCTAGGTGACTGAAATAACAAGATAATTTCCTTTTCATTGGTGATATTATGGGCCAGCAGCATACTAATTGCTGTGACCTTTTCTCGAAATTGTGCATTTCCTCCATATACTGACGATTCTCCAACAGACTCAAGATCATTGTCAATAATTATTTGTTGCTGGGTAAATATTATTGGCTAGGCATCATCTGAAGCCAAATTATAACAATAAAAGAATCCTTTTAATTTATTCATATAAAAACTTCCTCGTACATCTTGCAATTCATATTGGAATTTCGTATGCACACATACGTATAGGCTGCTACAATAAGAGCACAAGATTTTAATTGCGCGCCGTTTTAGCTGACATGCTTTAACACGTCGATAATTGCAACAGGTCGATATAGAGGATTTAGTAAACATGAGGCGCTACACGATACAACAATGCGCCCTTATTGTCAGACATTACTATCAAAATGGTGTTACGATTCGTAAAGTGCGTCCAATTTTCGGTAGAAATAATGTTCCAAGTTTATCATCTGTGAAAAAGTTAAACGCAAAATCGACAGTAGCGGTTCAGTTAGTGACGTGAAACACACAACACGAACTGGTAGTGGTCGTTCAGAACGAAATATCAGAGTCTAGGAATTTCGGTTGGTCATCGTGCACAAGAATTCGGCATTTCAACAGCCGAATTCTCACTAAACATTTTCATCTCCCCAAAGCCCAACTGATTCCTCAACAATTTCTGCCAACAGACCATGCACGGCGAAGGAAGTTCGCCAACTAGATCAGTAAATGCCGATTTTGACAAAGTCATCTTCAACGATGACGTCCATTTTCACATCGATGACTTCGTTAATACACGAAACTGCCGCATTTGGGGCTCAGAAAATCCACGAAAGACTCGTGAGGAATAAATGCATCCACAGCGTATCACTAAAGAGTGAATGGTGAACGTTATCATGACATGACATTTATGTTTAAATTGAAAGGTATGCTTCTTGAAGATATTTGGCTGTAACAGGGCGGGGCCACTTGCCATACGATCCGTGAAACTTTGACGATCTCGCACGAGTCTTTTCCTGCTCGTATCATCTTCCGTCTTAGTGACCAGAATTGGCCGCCAAGATCGCGCGATTTAACACCTTTGAACTTTGTGGCGTTCTCTGAAGTTTCTCAGGTTTATGCCAACAAGCTCACGACCACCCAAGCATTAAATGATCGAAATTGAACGCTGGATCAACGAAATACCGCCAAAATTTATGCAGAAAAGTTAATCGGAATTTAACTGGAACAGTACGCGTGTGCCAACAAAGTCGTGACGGCCATTTACGAGATGTGTTGTTCCATACTTAATTCCTAAACGTTTACATTATAAATCAATAAATATTTCGATACTTTGCTACAGAAAACCATGTTTTCTTTAAAATTCAAATCTTGCGCTCTTATTATAACATCCTTTATATAAAATTAGAAAAGGAGAACGTAAATATTATTAAAATGCACAGAATTCTCCCAGAACAGCTTCGTAGGACTTGAAAGTCAAAAAGCTACAAAGCCGAAGAAAAGTTAATGCTGTAAATGGCATACAACAATTTGCTTGCCAGAAGTCATCGACTAAATCAGGAAAAACAGCCGAAAGCTTCACACCATTTTACATCATGCATCATACAGCATGTCAGGTTTCACACAGCACCTCAAACAATTGATTATTTGAAGAAGGAAAGCATCGAATTCATGTTTTATTGCCCGTATTCACCTGATCCGGCAATCTAACGATTTCTTTCTGTTCCCGAATGTCAAAGAAAAATACGTGAACAGGGATTTTAGGCACCTTCGGAGCCTTCAAAAACCATATTTTTGAGATACCAACTTCAGAGTGGAAAAAGAAAGGTGTCATGGCACACCCGGCAAGAGCGAAGCTCTTAAGTAACTGATATCCATCCTGTCAAATGCAATATCATGACATCCAGTAATTTGCTTTACACGTGAATTAACTTTCGATAAGAGTTCTGCACTAATCATTTGTAGTAACTATATTCATAACCATACTAGAATCGTAAAGCTAGAACCAGAAACTATATTCCCAATCATATTACAATTATCTGTAAATGAACCTTAAAGTTAGAAAATGTTAAAGCTAGAATTAGAAAATCAATATTAAAGAAGCGTCTAGTGACGATTTCAAGCGTCTCACATCCAGGCGTCTTTCAGACTTTTTCCCAGTTAACTCTCGCCGCAGAAACTCGATAAAAAAGCTTCGTTCTAAAAATGTTTCGAGAATTGGTTTGAACGCATGCAAAAGTGTATAGGTACATCTTGAAGGCGAATATTTTCAAAAAGCAATTATTAAACATCCTGTTTCACAAATATTTTATTCTTACCTAATTTTTGTAACAACTTAAAAGACGTCCCTCGTAATTGTGTACATTTGAATAATACGCAGAATACATGTTAGTATTAATTATTTAGAGGGCTCTTTTGAATAGTAAATTTTACCTCAGGTGACACACGTACCTATGTAAATAGACACTATTTATTTATATTACAAATATCCAAAGATTTGACGTTAAATGTAATTAAATGTGACATTAGTACATAATATAACACGGTTCAAATTGAAATCGAACACAACTTCATAAAACGCAAACCGCGTATTACGTTTCAGGAACTAGCGGTTTGTAGAAACGTTTCTTGCAATTAGTTATTATTACATCAAAGTCGACGGTAGGTAATCATAATTGCATTTGTACGGTAATAGCATTCTGGTAATGATTTTTGTCCTGTCATAACATTAATGCGTGCTCGCTGAAAAAAGAAAGATTTCGTGCATTTCAAACAAGCTTTAATTGCATACGTTTGATCTAAATGCCTAAAATAGTTGCGCAAGTAATAATCAGGTAGGATGTAATCGGGTAATATGTGACTAGATTAAAGGCGTGACAAATTATCGCGATTTTTCGAATCTGCATTCATATACGCGCGCACATGTCTGTATGTGTTAGTGTGTTTAATGATATGCTATTAACTTGACCAGAATTCATAATCGGGCTCTGATTACGTAGTGGATATCCCCCTATTTAAGTTAGTCAATTTAAAATTGAAATAATTTATCAAGCTACTTAGCGATTCGAACTATACGTTTTATATGTAAATTGGATAAGATCAAGTTGAGTACGGTGTGGTGGACTTGTTGGTCCTTCTAAAAGGTGATTTCGTCATTCTCTTGATCGTTTGCGTGTTTAATGTACAAATGCAATCGTGTTGGGCTATTAACGTTTAAAATTGATCTTACTTGTTCGACATACTGATACTTGTAGATAATTTTCGGTTGGAAAACATACTTAGCATATTTGACACTTTTCGACGAATTATTGTGCAATATGAAACAATACCCAAATTAATATACAACGCGAATTTTTTCGCGAATTTATTAGAATTTGGTCTCGCAAAATTATACGAAATACTAGACGAAAGCATACATCCGAGCGCAGTATAAACAACGAGTGGGAAAAGGAACGAAATTGTTGTAGTCATCAGAAACGTGATCATCAGAACAAATCATCTGCTTTATTTTGTAATACGAGGAAAATAACCCGACGCTTTATGATCATAAGTTGTCTTTACTACTTGAAAAACTTTCGCTGAATCGATGTGTTTGATTGGTGGTGATAGCATGGTGCCTCCAGAAAAGTTGTCTTAAATGGTAAGAGCAAATATTTTTCTTGGGAGCAAAAGAACAAACACAATAAAGCAGTATGAGGCTATTAACTAAGGGTAAAGATATTCCAATGGATGGTAACCAATATATGGAAAAGCATTGAAATAAACAAATGCGAAATTGTAACGGGGGAAACCGTTTAGGACCACCATTTTCGCCCCGACCTTTATGCTCCATATCCGGATTGTAGGTGTAAATCGGGAACCATTTCTGCATATTAAATGAAATAAAATATATATATATATATATATATATATATACATAGTGGACCAACAGCGAATCACAGAAGACAAATGCAGATATGGAATAAAAATTCTAAATTAGGAATGCAGTGCCAAAGGACTACATAACAGATCCTAAAACCTGTCGAACAATTTATTTAAGTTCTCTTTCCGGATTTCCATTACAAGATGAAATTTCAAAATGAACAATACTGCAAGTCGAAGATTTCAATTTGAAATTAACTATATATTCGAAAGTCTCTTCCCGCTGAGGTTCCCCGTCGGACTCTCCTTCAACAAACTTTAACATTTTATGCTAGTTGCTAGATCATATTTGACAGGAAAGATGTTGAAATTTGTAACTCGTTCATCTCTTTTACTCGTAAATAAAAAGGAACAGACGCAAAGAACTTGCCGTGTCATTTACCGGAAAATCGGTCGATGGCATTGAAAGTGACAACTGTTGAGTATCTCTCAATTATCAGTCTGTAACTCACTAAATGTGGACTACGTACTAGTTTATAAGGACCTAGTAGGGAAGCATGAAGTTATTGTTAATCATAATCATTTATTTCCAAGACTTTGACAAAGTATAGAAACAGTCACAACCAAAATGCCACCATCTTGTACGTATGTTTAACTGCAATTTTTCGAATGTCTCCGTTTATGCAATTTACGTTCACGAGCAGCTAGTCTGCTAAAAATTATGCACGTTTTGGAAATGGGTACCATGATTTCAAGGTTATGGTCTATGGTGTGTTTGGTAGAAATTTGGTAGAAATGGAGAATATCACAATGTCTTCATTAGTTCTTCTACTATTTTTCTCATTATGGTAAAATGTAAGAGGACGCAGTGAATTGCGTCCATAACACCAAGTAATATGCCAAAAATATCTCGTGTACGATTTCTTCAAACCGTGTTGTAGCATCAACTATATTATCTCGTATCGGCACTAGATTACCAGAATTGGGGTGGAATTATTTTCTTTCGTGAACTGGTTGTTTTTAATGGGATTTTCTTGGATGATTGCCCAGATACTGAGTGCCTTTAGTTTGCGCTATATAAAACAAGTTGTCACTGCACAACTATTATGTGTAACCGCTATGCTTTTCGTTTCCATTTTTAGTAAATAAGAATAAGGAGACCGTGGTTAAAATAATATAGAAACAAAAATAAAATTTTGTTTAAGTTTCACGGGGAGCCGCGACTATTTCTTGTTGTTTTTTTTTTTTTTTTGATAGCCACGAACAAATTCAACCCTACCATTCAAAATCTAATCGGATTAGAAAAAGAACTCTTTCACTTAAATTTCATGTTGAAAACTACGTAAAACGAAAAAAAGTGATGATCCTCCGGTGAATATTAGCAATATTGGTTGAGCAGTGTTAAATGATAGTTTTCTAGTTTCTGAACCAAAAGCGAGCATTACAGAGGAAAATGTTGTTCTTTTTCCATCATTTGAAGATGACCCATACGTAAGGAGCATATAGGCAACTCTAGAGATTGCTGTGCCAGCACTATTTTACGCAAGCGTTTGAATGAGCATTAGCTTTGTTACCATTGCACCTCCTATGGCTATTTTTATTATTATTATTATTATGTTTTGAAAATAAGTGATTATCTGCAAATCGCCACATTCCTTTTTAATCTCTGGACACGTTTCCACTGCAGCACTGTAATCGTAATCGTTAATGCTTAAGAGTTTACCAGACATCCTTTGCCTCAAGTTCTACAAAATATCCAGGATGTGGGATCATTTTGCCTTTTAATGAGGATGCAGTTCCCACTGTGGCTGGAGCGACTAAGTACTTGAACACCCAAAACGCCCAGACCAGGCATCTAACGATTTTTTGTTTCCATGTCTAAGGTATATGTTACGTGGTTTGAGTTTTACATCGGTCAAATCGGGCGTATTTAAAAACGAAATATTTAGGTACACATCCTAACTCGGAAAGATAAGAAGAAATGTTTTGAAGATTGGCCTTCTCAGATGTAAAAAATAAGTTATTTTAATTGCGTGTAAAAGGGAATACTTTGAAAAATTATAAATTAATATATTTTATCGATCCCTGAGAAGAATATATGGTGAGTAGGAAGTGGAGGGCGAGGAGGACGAAGAACTGATGGAACTATATGGTGAACCATCCATAGCTGGCGTGGCGAGAACGCAGAGGATGAGATGGCTGGGGCATGTGGCGAGGATGGAGGAGGAGAGCGTAGCGAAGCAAGTGTTGTGGAGGGGGTATCGGGGAGAAGGAGAACAGAGGAAGACCGCGAATTAGGTGACTGCAGGCGGTGGGGAGGGACTTGAGGGCGATTGGGATAAGTGACTGGGGAAGGATGACAATGGATAAAGAGAAATGAGAAGGAATTTGTAAAGAAGCCATGCGCTTTCTTGGCTCGCAGTGCTGAATTGTGTGGGTAAACAGCGTACCATTACGAAACCATCGCCGACTCCCCACTCTACTCAGTACGCTGTATCCAAGTAGTTCTGCGTATATGTACGCTGTCGTAACTTATTTCGCAATTACCGCTGTTTGCCCAGACAAGTACTGAATATATATATATATATATATATATATATAATATAATTTTTTTCAATGTGTTGTGCATTGTTTTAGGGCTCGGTAGAAAAAGCTACGCAAAGCTAACAAAAACAATTTACTTCGTCTTCTTCTTCTTAATCCTGTGCCTATTTATCATTAGGTGTAAGGTGGTTTATTTAATGCTCTGCTGTACATTTTTTCCCCATGTTTTCCTGTTCTGTGCTGATTGTCTGATTTTCTTTCCATGCAATTACCCTCCCTTTGACTTCTAATCCGACTCCATCTATTCCTGCTTTTCGTTGGTTTATTCCTATAATTTTTCCCTATCACTCGCCTTTCATATACTCTTTTTCCATCCTGTCTTTTATCATACGGTATACGTGTCGTAACCATCTTAGTTGTCATTTTATTATTTTCTCATTTATGAGCTGGACCTGTATATTCTGTTTCTATATCTTCTCTTCTTTAAATACTTAGGGTCAATCATTGAAAATAATGGAAAGCTGGATAAAGAAGTCAATGACCAATTAGGAAAAACAAGACAAAAGATTAACACGATGAAATCAAGATTGCTAGGAAAGAAAGCAATATTCAAAAAGACGAAAAAGTGAAGAGTACACTAGATCAACGATAATGTATAGCAGTGAAACATGGACCAAGTCAGGAAAACAGAAAATACGCATAAATGCAATAAAAATTCGATCGAGGATAGGATAAAAGCTATTCATTACGTCCACAATTCTCATTCTTCATGCAGGAGAAAGGATACAACACATTAACCTTCCTATACTCACGTCAAAATGAAAGACGTACACTATACTATATAAATCGGTCTCACAGACCGTATACGTGAGTATAGGAAGGTTAACTTCGGAGATTATCTTTGTCGTATTCGATTCCATTTCTTATTTGCTTAAATTTTAAAATTTGTTGGCGATATTCGTATCTTTCCGATCTTCGCTTTGTCTTTCTTCATTTTTATCATGCTAATCTGAACGTGTTACTTCGCGGAGACGATGTGTAAAACATACGCAGTAGATGTAAATAAGGGCAATATTTTAGGAAAATACATACGACAAGGGAATATTATTATGAAATTGAGATTTTATCTCTCAATGTTGGCATACGACGTCTTGTTCTACACGACACGAAGAACAGCCACCACAACACCAGAACACTTAGGGCATCATGAATCTCGGGATCAATGCGTGTGGAATAATGAAATATATTTCATGCGGTACGTGGTGGTTAAAACTTGTATCTGACGATCTGACACGATCTCTTATGTTGAAGAAATGAAGCGTAATTTTTAAATGAGGATCTTATCTTTCACACCTTAAAATCCCATCACGAAACGGGAATTATTATACGAAATATGCGTATGTGTGTGTATAATTATATAAACCGTGTGTTTACGGTAAATTCGACGATTTCGGGCGCAATAAAATGAAAAATAGAGTAAATATAATTACTACAAGTAAGCAGGTTCAATTAAATGATGTTGCGCTTAATATGCCCGTCGCTTGATTAAAATGTGCAAGTGTTTTCCGCGTTTGATAGATACTACGCGTAATCAAAACGGACCGTGTCATCATCTATCTACATACGTTCAAATTGGAAATGTGCAAGATATTAATATCGCACAAGCGATTCTAAAATATCATCAACCTTGCAATTGGCAATTATATACATATATTGCACAAGAGATACTAATTTTAAAGCATTAACGCATCAACCAGTTTTCAACGTATCTTCTATTCTATAATTGCGCATCCACTGCAATTTAATTTGAATTTATTGCAAACAGAAAGACTCTAGTATACATACGGAAGATTTTCGTTATAAGAGGCTATTTTCAGGACGCTTTCGGGCAATTGGAGTTAAACGCCGTTGTATCAATTTGGTCACAAACAATGTAATCTATGCGCATAAGAAGTAGACGACTATGTGTGTGCCATAGACACAAGAAGGATCCGGAAGCGGTTAGACGGGCTGTAATTTATTACTTGCAACATTGTATCTAGCATCTGATTATAATCAACTACCTAGAAAATATTAGTATGTATTATATTAAGGCACTAGGAATTTGGCAACGTTAGAGAAATGCAAGTAGCGTAGTATCATTAATTCTGAACGTTATATATGCACCTATTGCATACATTAAGACCGATTTACGAGTATTCTTTAAAGGTGATATCACTAGCTTGCAATAAATTATAATGATATCAACAATAATAATAATAATAAATTTTATTCAATTAGCCAGCTAGCTTAGATCAAATTCACGTGGTGCACACATAGATATTCAAAGAAAGGGTAAAAACAGTTCACGAAAGAATTGCGCACTAAAAATTCGTTGACATTATAAAAGTACGACTTTTCAATAACTTATTAGAAATAAAATCACTTGGTTTAAGTCTTTCACAAATTCCAATTAAATTTACAATTTATGAAACAGTTAAACCATGTGATTTTATTTCAATAAGTCAGTGAATAGTCG
Source organism: Chrysina gloriosa (assembly GCA_038088585.1). Classification (NCBI taxonomy): domain Eukaryota; kingdom Metazoa; phylum Arthropoda; class Insecta; order Coleoptera; family Scarabaeidae; genus Chrysina; species Chrysina gloriosa. Next base: position 8,489,917 of record CM076089.1, on the reverse strand, counting down.
ATTTTTTACAATGTTTCACCAAGAGCCTACTGCACAAACAGTTAATACGAGGGCGATTCGTAAAGTAAGTTCTGTTTGGTTCTTGCATTTATATGCAGTAATACAGTACAAATTTTGTTTTGTAAAATGCCAAAGTTACAAAGAAATTACATTATCAAAGAAGCTATGGACTGCGATGCATGTAGTTAGGAAATATATGCAGGATAAGGAAATAATATATCATATAACCAGCGGATGCAAAGTCATGGGTTTAACAGACTTTGGATATTCTTTGTGTTAATCAGTGGCACTTTTTTCCTTTTCTGGTTTCTTTACCGAGACTAGAAACCTAGTTCTCCAAGTAGGTCTTTGCATGTACTCAGATTCCCTGATTTTAAAGCGCTTGGTTCGATTTTCCAAAGTTTGGGGGTGGTTGGTTCGGTAAAAATCAGAATTGTTTCGTTTGTGCTCTTGGGAAGTAATTTTCGCAAATGCATCAAATCAACCTCATCTGCACTCAAAAGCTCAGGATTTTGTTCAAAAAAATATTAACTTATATTGACTTTGGAAAGCATTGATCTTGTAATTAGTCAGACTAGGGTTTTTACAGTTAGCGATTCATTGATGTCAGTCCGAGAATATGATATAGCATGACAAATATCAAGCTGTAGAGAAGAAGTTTTAGATATTCAACTTCTGTGAGAAAAAAATCTAAAATAAAACCTACTGCCTACTGCACAAACAGTTAATACGAGGGCGATTCGTAAAGTAAGTTCCGTTTGATTATTAAAGAAAACACCAGTACACGAAGAGGTTCTTATTATATACTTAACTAAAAGCTACTACTTACAACTATTTTTCTACATAGTTGCCATTAAGATTCAGATAATATCATAGCGATGAACCACTTTTTTATGCCCTCTTCACCGAACTCTGCCGGCCACCAATTAAGTCATGCTGTACACTATCCTGCAGCTCTCCATCGTTCTCAAACCGTTGCTTGGTATGTGATAGTGAATCGCCGATTTACGCGAATTTTCTCATCGACATTACCCAACAGTTCGTCCCTCACAACAGCCGGTCATCCACTCCGTTCTTCATCATGGAAATTAATTCATCCTTCCCGAAACATACGGCACCATCTTCTAACTGTCACACTGTCACTCACGATATTTTCGCCATAAACAGAACAAAGTTCACGATGAATTCACAGCAGCCTTCATGTTCTTTGCACACAGAAATCGGATCACAACACGCATTTCGCAGTCGACGAGTTTTTCAATTGCAACGGCCATTTTAAACGAGCAAAATAGCACGAAAGAATGTCCGAACTATTCTCCTACTAGCACTGGCAGACTCACATTGAACCAGACTACACCGCAGTGCTGCGATTGCGCCGATATCCTCATTCCTCTGCTCACTAGGCCGAAACGGAACCTACTTTACCAACCGACCTCGTAATATATAAAGTAGTCTGAACTGCGAAAATTTTTTCAGCTTTGTCACTATTTATGTTTTTTAGGATCTTAGGAAGTTTGTCTATATACGGTAGAGGCTATTTTATTTTTATTAATAGATGTGGCTGCAGAAAGCAGATCAGCCAATGAAAGCGTGACTGAAGAATAAAAGAACACATAAAGTGGGAATTAATTCGATCTTCCAAGTCCTTGGACTTCTGATCTTCATAATATCTAACAATAGATTGGTCATACAAGTCAGTTCCGCGATTTTCTGTTCCAAACTTGCGGCTATGGCATTACCGCTTTCTCAATGTAACGTTGCACGATTATACCAAAATCCACAATTGTATTACTGATTCTTTCACTTTCTCTTTGCAATGGCCTCCCACATTATGATTTTTAAAATGTACTTAACCGTTAACAGTGGTAGAATAGAGACATGCGTCCTCAGACACGTTCAGACATGTTATCGTGTCTGAAGGAATCGGCTTTATGGTTCGTAAAAGACAATATAATCACAGACGGAAGGAAACATAACAATAAACGTTATTTCCTAATCTTGTAAGTGATGACAACACAACTACAAAGTAAGAAGGCGAAGCTTAGCGAGTAATAAACTACCAGTCATTTCTTCACTTAACCTTGAATGATTAAAATAAGTCTAGTCAAGTTTATTGCAAAAATGCAAAAAAAGGTGACAATGAAAGATTAAAATGTATTGCTAATGGTAGGGTCAAATCCGCAAATGCAAGAACTGCCTAAGGTAATAAGAACTTAAGTAAAATGCAGTAATGCATTTATATGCAGTAATACAGTACAAATTTTGTTTTGTAAAATGCAAAAGTTACAAAGAAATTACATTATCAAAGAAGCTATGGACTGCGATGCATGTAGTTAGGAAATATATGCTAGATAACGAAATAATATATCATATAAGCAGCGGATGCAAAGTCATGGGTTTAACAGACTTTGGATATTCTTTGTGTTAATCAGTGGCACTTTTTTTCCTTTTCTGGTTTCTTTACCGAGACTAGAAACCTAGTTCTCCAAGTAGGTCTTTGCATGTACCCAGATTCCCTGATTTTAAAGCGCTTGGTACGATTTTCCAAAGTTTGGGGGTGGTTGGTCCGGTAAAAATCAGAATTGTTTCGTTTGTGCTCTTGGGAAGTAATTTTCGCAAATGCATCAAATCAACCTCATCTGCACTCAAAAGCTCAGGATTTTGTTCAAACAAATATTAACTTATATTGACTTTGGAAAGCATTGATCTTGTAATTAGTCAGACTAGGGTTTTTACAGTTAACGATTCATTGATGTCAGTCCGAGAATATGATATATCATGACAAATATGAAGCTGTAGAGAAGAATTAGATATTCAACTTCTGTGAGAAAAAAAAATCTAAAATAAAACCTTGAGTTGGCAAGCCTTGCTGATGTTATCTCACGTTCAATTTCCTTCACAAAATGTGAAGGCAGTTTTTTAGTGTTTACTACGTTAGCAGCTGTAATTGCCCGTGAGTATTAGAATTTTAGTTGTATGTCGAAACACTCAGTATAAAAGTACACTAATTTCAAAAACAAACGCTTATTTGCAGTTAATAAATAGGGAGTAAATCCCGCCAACATTTCAACTCTCCGAATTAGTTTGATATTTAGTTTTATTTACTCTCATCCTACATCGTATAAGTTCAGGTGTGACAAATTTTAACTAGATTTAATTATAATTACAATTTTCTACGCAGATGGAAATTATTTATGTTCAAAGATTTAACGTAAAAATGCTGTCAGAGATCCCCGGTTAGACGACTGCCCCTGCGTATAGGTTAATACATCAAAATATACTTAAATGTTTCATCTCACAGTAAGTGCATAATTTGATACAACATAATCTCGCGATAGCAACAAATATGTTGATAACACAACATTTATTATGAGTCACGAAGTATGCAAAACATTTTCCAAAATGGACGTATTGATTTGTAATCGTACCTGTCAAGGAGCCGAACACCACCATCACATCCTGTTTTCATATTTTATTATAAACTCGCCAAACCGTACACATGCTCGGGATGATGAAAAACGAGTAAAATTAACGCACTTCCGTTTCTTTATATCGGAATTAATTGGTTGTTTGGAAGACGTAAATTTTTAAATCGCCAGGACTACAAATTGTTCTAACATTCTTGTAGAAAGTATACCGTACAAGCTATTTATACTAACTACAGAAATATAGTTGAATATAAGTTTCGCACAAATGGTTAGATCCATTCTGAGAGATTAAGCTGAGTGTTGTCATCACTGAGATTTGATAAAAGAGTGGATGACGTGTTATCTTTAAATAGTGTAAATCGGACTGACGCCCTTACATCTCTGAATTTTAATGTCGCGCCTTGCACGTAAGTGGAGACAAGGGCCGGTTTACACTACTTAATGATAACACGTCATCCACCCTTTTATCAAATCGTAATCATCACTCAAACCAGCATTTCCCAATTGGTGATATTTTACGGGCGACTTGTGAAAAAGTTATAATAGAGATGCGAGTTCATCGTTCACACTAAATTCCTATTCTACATCATGTGCAGATTTTTATGTATAAAACCCGCCCCTTTCTACTTCGTTGTCCAGGAAATATTAGAAAATAAAAACATTGCAAGAATTATAAAATCAATGCGGATTGAATGGTATGGGCATATTTATAGAAGACAAAAGGTATCAGCCACAAGAATTCTCACAGAATGGGGTCCGAAGTACGTATAACAAACTCAGAGGAAAACCGAAAAGAACGTGGAAAGAGGAAGTAGAGGAGAACATCGGGGAGATGAAAGTAGTACAGTGGAAAGAGCGAATATCAAACAGGAAAGAAAGGAAAAGGAATTGTATCAAAGCAAAAACATGTCAATCACTATAAAATAGAGGACAATAAGGGCTAATCCACCTTTAAATAGGATTATAAAGGGTTCTGGAAAATATGAGAGACATGACAATTTCGTAGGAAATGTATTAGTTAAATAGTAATAATAATAATAATAATAATTTAGTTGTCCAAAATGGTTACCTGATTAAGGCAAGAGAATCTATGGCAGAAGCCGTGATATCAGATTGTCCATGACAAAACGTACTTGGGAACCGCTGACTTAAACTATTAGGAACAGAAATAATTTGATTCATTGTTTGTATATATTATTGCCTTTAGCTTTGCTTATGTGGAAATATTTTTTCCATTTATGTGTCTCCTCTTTGACTGCTGCTTTCACTCTTTCTATCCACCAGTTTCTCTTTTCTATGTTTCCGTTTATCATGCAACCAAAGAAGTTAAGGCGGTTCTTGATGGTAAAATAGAAAAAAAAATGTTACAAACCAAAAATACACTACTATTCACTAAGGTAATTACCATTACACTCAATGACCATTTGCCAAAGGTGACACCAATTTTTATATATCGGTTATTCTAGAAATTTACAGATTTTGAATAAAAAAAAATTGACCGATTGCATTCACTACATCATTTAAAGTACGGATTCGCCTATGCCTCTTACCTTTCTCAAGAGACAATTAGAAATGATCACTTGGCGAAGTATTCGGCGAATAAAGAAGGTGTGGTAAAGTTTTGTAGTCAAGTTCAGAAAATATTTCGAGTGTTGCTCTTGTAATATGAGGTCTATCATTGTCCCGTAGGAATAACAGTTTTTTCGATCGATCAAAGCAGGCTGGTTCTGAATGTGTGCTGCTTGTACTCACTGAGGCAGTGATGGTTTGAGCCATTTCCAAGAACTCATAATGAACTGTTGGCTGTGGCTGTTGTCCACCAAACACACAATAAAATCGTTTTTGGCCGGAAAATAGCATTTGGTGTATGTGGTAGGGGACGAATTGGTGACAATCGATGACACGAATGCTTTCAAGTAGAGTACAGAGTCCACTTTATTTCAAGAAAAGGTTCACTTTCACTGCGTGCAAAATTAACCGAACCAATTGACTTATTTTTTTATCATTCGGGAATTCATTTGAGACAATTGTGTTTAGCTTCCATGTATTTCATAGCCAGTGAAGGTACAAACGTATGGTTTCATTGCTCACATTGAACGTTTCTGCGAGTTATAAGCACGTCGTCTTGGAGCATGTCTCCGCAGCGACTACAAAATCCTCGTTGTTGTGTATCCTCCAGAGCATGCCTCACCAGTAAAATCGGAATTAAAAAAATTTTTTGGCCATAAAGTAAACACTTCAAATTAAAGTTGGATCAAATAAAACGGCACCAACTTCTTTGGTTATGTGATACAATTCTTGTCGCGACGCAATTTTTCTCAGCAACTATTAGTACGGGTGTGTTTAAAATCTTTCCATTTGTTCCCTTTCGATTAGGCCTTGTTCAGGAATTCCTCAACATGGTTTTGAAGCTGTTCCTTATCTTAGTTTTCTCTCAGTGTACAGTATCTAATTAACCTATTTTCTGTTGTTATTTTGTCTTCTACTATTTTCTTGCCACCTTCCTGGTTTACATAATTATTAGAAAATTAAATTAATGTGTTATATGTGCATATAACTTTTAAGTTTACTGCAACTCCATGTTTTTGATATATGGTGTTGGAATCAAAGATATTTGTTTTGAATAGAAATTAGCGATGAATAAAATGTGCCAGTAAACATTGTTTAAATTTCGCGGATAGTTTAAGTTGGTAGTTCCGGCAATAGCCAATACATTCGCATGCATCGTGCTTAGAAATTGGCGAGTATGTGCGCTATTGCCGGAACTACCAACTTAAACTGTCCGCGAAATTTAAAAATTTGTTACCGGGTAGTGACTAGCAAAGATCTCGTATAAAAATCATCGTACACCAATTGACTTTACTCTTAACAAAAATACTTCAATCTTAGTCTCCATTACGGGGATAATCTTCGTTCTTCCTGTAATACATTCGTCCGTATAATCCTTATAAATGTCTTCTTCACCTAAAAGCAGATTATACCGCAATAAGTATAATAAATTAATAAGCAAGCTGAGTAGTTCTCTGGGGTCATCGTTTCTGTCATCGCAATAAATTCTTAATGAATGCGAAAAATTCCGCACGCCGATTTCATCATTCACTAAACCGTACTGATAATGCTGAATAATATATCACATGGCTAACCGTCTACGGAGCGCAATAACTGTCAACAATATCTCAATCCTCAAGTTATTAAATATTTAGTCTGTTACATCGTTATGTATGCAGCAAGTAGACATAAACTTCGCCAATAACAACGTGTAGATTGCATTATACACTAACCTAAAATACTGTTAGATGAATTAACTTCCAGGCGATTACGTAAACAGTACGGGTACAAAATCGCATGTTTCAAAATTTTATTTACCATTACAGTGCAAATATTTATTACGAAAGTATCACATTATGAATGTTGATCATCTACATATCAAAGATGCACGTAAAACGTATGTATTTGTAAAATTTGGGAATTGTGAGTTCAAAATAGTTAAGTTGAAAATCACGATAATCTAATGAAAATACCATCATAAACTAGCCGCCCTTCAATTTTAGTCAATATAAAATTTGAAGGGCTGCGAATATTTTGGAAATTGTACCAGAATAACTTAAAACAAAAACTACAAAATTTCCTGTTATCGTTAATTATGAGTCACTACGTTGTATGTATTAAAGGCAGCAAAGTGCGAATAATAACAAACATGATAATGCTTTCAGAAATCCTACATAGTTTTTCCTATGCAATTATCGTTAATAATGGTACTCCTACGAGGGGCACCTTTTATGTTTTTACAAACGACCACTACGTGGCACTCTCAGAATGTGTCATTACTATTTTCGTAAAGTTTGACATTTGTTATTGTGGCAACAGTGGCAGCTTAAAAATTCAACCGAAAACGTCGTATCACTATGCATCGTGACTAGGGTTTCTTAAAAGGTGGATCATTAAGTCGTGTAAACCTTTCTTCTCCGAATGTTAATGTCGCGCCTTGCACGTAAGCGGAGACAAAGACCGGTTTACACTACCTAATGATAACACGTCATTCACCTTTTTAACAAACTCTAATCATGACAATACCAGTTCTCATACAGCGCACGAATCGATTGACTATTTGGAGAAGAAAAACATCGAATTATGTCTCATTTCCCGTATTCATCTGAGATTTTTCGCCTAACGATTTCTTTCTAATCCTGAATGTGAAACAAAAAATGCGTCAACAGCAACTTTTAGCACCGAAAAACCATGGTTTTGAAATACCAACTTCAGAGTAAAAAAATGTATTGAGAATTACTTTGAACGCATGCAAAAGTGTATAAATTTTAACGGCGAATGTTTTGAAAAGCAATAAAACAGTCTGTTCTAAAGAAGTGTTTGTCTTTCCTAGTTTTTGTAACAACTTAAAAAGCGCCCCTCGTGGTACTGGTACTTTTGTACATTAGGCTGGAGCGAAAATGACAAAAGAAATTCTTTTTCTGAAATCTCCTGTGTTGTTAATCCACGATCCTATAAGAAAGCTTAATGCATACAAAGTATCGAAGCTGTACGACTTTATTTAAAGGTGGCGCGCACGAAGAGTGAAGTTTGTACAAAAATATAGGTTATTTCTCCACCTGAAAATTTAGATAATATCATAATTATTTGTCTGACAATGAGACAAGTTATTAATGCTCCTTTTAAATTTTAAAATTCCGTGTGAACATAATATTTAATAAATACAGTAGAACCTTGTTTAATCGTGATTTCATTAACCTGGAATATCAATTAACTGGGATCGATAACGAAAAGAATGTAAACTGTATTCACCTCAATATTCAGGCATAGTAAAATATTTCTTTTGTTGGCATTTATATTGAACGTGTTTGCAACACTTACATCTACATATACAGGTTGGTTGAAAAGTTTTGAAAGTGGCGCCTATTAACCAGTAGAGGAATTAAGATTTATACGCCATTTTAAAATTTCATCTTCCATTTGACCACACACAAAAGTTCATTTCGATCTGTCAATTCATTCTTTGTTTACAAGCCATTTGAAGTTGACGTGTCAATGTATTCTGCTAGAATGGAAAAAACCGAACATCGTGCGGTGATAAAATTCTTTGTTTTGGAAGGTTAATCAGCAACAGAAATCCATACGGAAATGGTGAAAGTGTTAAAGGATTCTGCTCCTTCATTTAAAACTGTGCATCGATGGGTTTTAGAGGTTAAACGTGGTCGTACAAGCGTTCAAGATGAACCACGTAGTGGACGTCCAAAAAGTGCAACAGCACCAAAAATCATTGAGCAAGTTTATGATATTGTTTGTAAAGATGCAAGTTTGACTAAGCGTGAATTGTTGACAGCATAGGCATCTCGGATGAACGAGTACTCCATATTTTAAACGAAGAATTACATATAAAAATGCTATTCGGAAAGTTAGGGCCGCATTCGTTAACAACTCAACAAAAACTGAATCGAAAACAAATTCCTCAGCGTAATTTGGATGGTTTTAAGCAGAATGATACCGAATTTGTGCGTCGTTTTATAACTATGGATGAGACTTGGATCTATCATCATGATCCTAAACTGAAACAAGAACGACTATAGTGGACTGAAGTGAGTTGTTCAGCTCCAAAATAAGGCAAGTCAGAACGATCGGAAAAATAGGTTATGGCATCAGTTTTCTGGGATGCAAAAGAGGTTGTGTTGATTGATTATCTTCAAAAATATAAAACGATTAACTCTGCATATGATTACAACCTTTAGGATCAGTTGGATAAAGAAGTTCGTGAAAAAGGACCCTTAGGCTTACGGAAGAAAACAATCACTTTTCATCAAGACAATGCACGTATTCATACAAGTGTTTTGACGATGGCTAAATTGAATGAATTAAAGTACGAATTGCTTGAACGCCCACCGTATTCACCAGATTTGGCTCCCTCCGACTATTACCTCTTCAGAAATTTGAAACAATTTCTTCGTGGAAAGCGTTTTTCGCCAAATGAAGAAGCTATTGCAGCCGTAGGCTGGTTTTTTTACAGAGCTTCCGGAAAATCATGACGGAGATGGTGTAAAATTATTGGAATATCGTTGTGTTGCAGTTGAGGGAGATTATATTGGGGGAAAAAATCGAATCTCATTAAAAAATGCACATTCTTTATTTTTTGCTTTCAAAACTTTTCAACCAACCTGTATGTATGTAAAACGAGTTTCAAGCCTGATGCACCACCTTAAGATATGGAGTTAGAAAGCTGAAATTTTTCATTAACACTTCTACATCTATGGGGACAATACATGAAAATTAAAATTAAAAAAAAAAAAAATTTCGCTCCACCCTATTGTACATATCCCTCCGTTCGCTTTTGAATCTGATTGTAAGTGTATGTTAAATTCGAATTAACCTGAGAATGAATTGACACATTACAAAGTACAAGTTTAAATAAAGAACGAAAATGTTTAATACCGGTAACTTCTTATCTATAAGCTAGATTAAAATTAACGATGATTTATGGACAATCCACGGATTCTGGTTTAATTATTTGTCGTTATCACTACATTATTTCCTTCCTATCGTACATATCGATATTCTTATTAGTTTATTTTTGTTTCATGTTTGACAACAAATTATTACATCCTCTTTTCATCTTTCTTTGCAGGTCCTACAGCAAGCAGGAAACGTCGAACGGTTAGGTAGATTTTTATGGTCACTGCCGGCATGTGACAAGTTACATAACAACGAATCAGTGCTGAAAGCAAAAGCAATAGTGGCCTTTCACAGAGGCAACTTCAAGGAACTCTATCGTATACTTGAAAGTCACACATTTAGCCCACACAACCATGCGAAACTGCAAGCTTTATGGCTGAAGGCGCATTATATAGAAGCAGAACGACTAAGAGGTTTGTTCACAACAATTTTTAACGTAGCGAATAATACGCACGCAAGCATACGTAGAAAACGCGTCACTACGTATGTAGAAAACGCTGAATAAATAAAAATCTGCATGCACTCTTACACATATATACATACATGACATACACTAACAGAATGCATCGGAAAAAAATGTTAGTTAACGTATTAACGATTAATAATCGCTAATAAGCTTCTTCGTGGTTTATTTCTGAACGTGCTTGCCTTAATTTTTTGGTTGATAGCTTTATTGACACGGTACGTGATAAATGTATCTATTATTTGTTTTATACTATTTCCCCCTTTCATTTGATAAATAACAAAGGACAGATAATGATAGAAAATCCACGGGGTGCTATGCACCCCACTTGAGTAAATGTGCTATCGTTATTGATCACACTTGTACGTATGTACATCGACAACTTCTACATAATAGCCCTGTGTTATCGCGCTGATTTACACTACAGCCAATTTAAGTTTACACAGATTGACAATTACATTTCGATTATCAGTAAAAACGCACTAGGATTTGGTTTAGTTACATATATACATATATACATATATATATATATAATATATAATATTAGACTATATTATTATACACCTATATACTGTATTATTCATTCTTTGTCCCCTCAATCTGAGCGTTTTGTTGTTGTTGTTGAAACTCATGAATTCGGACACAAACTAATAAAACTGTTCAGACGAGATTTAATTGAGCCAGCTTTCCTATCTTCACAGATCGTAAAAAGCTCTTGAAAAGCTGGAAAGTTTTGAAAGCAAAAATGAAAGAATGTTGAATTTTTTTATTCCATATAATCTCCCTCAATTTCAACACACTTATTCCACCGATCCTCCAATAATTCTATACTATCTCTGTAATGTTTTTCCGAAAGCTCTGCAAAATACCGTTCCACGAGTGCAATAGCTTCTTCATTTGATGAAAAGCGCTTTCCACGAAGAAATTCAAATTTCTGAAGAGGTAATAGTCGAAGGGAGCCAAATCTGGTGAATAGGGTGGGTGTTCAAGCAATTCGTACTTTAATTCATTCAATTTGCCATCGGTAAAACACTTGTGTGCATTGTTTTGATGAAAAATGATTGTTTTCTTCCGTAAGCCGGGTCTTTTTCACAAAATTTTTATGCAACTGATCCAAAAGGTTGCAATCATATGCAGAGTTAATTGTTTTACCTCTTTGAAGATAATCAATCAACAAAATCCCTTTGGCATCCCCGAAAACTGATGCCATAACCTCTTTTAGCGATCGTTCTGACTTGACTCGTTTTGGAGCTGAACAACCAGCTTCAGTCCACTGTAAACGTTCTTGTTTCAGTTTACGATCATGGTGGTAGATCCAAGTCTCATCCATAGTTATAAAACGACGCACAAATTCGATTTTATTCTGCTTAAAAGCCTCCAAATTACGCTAAGAAATTTGTTTTCAATTCAGTTTTTGTTGAATTGTTAACGAATACTTCACTAACTTTCCGAATAGCTTTTTCATATGTAATTCTTCGTGTCAAATATGGAATACTCGTTCATCCGAGATGCCTATGGTGTCAGCAATTTCACGGTTAGTCAAATTTGCATCGATACAAACAATATCATAAACTTGCTCAATGATTTTTGGTGTCCACTACGTGGTTCATCTTTGAAGACTTGTACGACCACGTTTAAAGTCTAAAACCCATCGATGCACAGTTGGAAATGAAGGAGCAGATTCCTTTAACACTTTCACCATTTTTGTATGAATTTCTGTTGCTGATTAACCTTCCGAAACAAAGAATTTTATCACCGCACGATGTTCGGTTTTTCCATTTTAGTAGAATACATTGATACGTCAACTTCAAATGGCTTGTAAACAAAGAATGAATTGACAGATCGAAATGAACTGTTCTGTGTGTTCAAATGAAAGATGAAATATTAAAATGGCGTGTAAATTTTAATTCCTCTACTGGTTAATAGGCGTCGCGTTCAAAACTTTTCAACCACCTGTATAAAATAAAATAAATGATATTACCTTTACCACACATTTCGAAAAAATTCCAGATGCATATATCGGCCACGAAGTAGCCATCCTCAGTGGAAAACTGGGGGAATTCGATTTTAACCAACATAAACTAAAGAACTAATATATGGTAGCGTGTTAATTTTAAAAGAAGAAGTCAACAGATAGATCCCAAATGTTTTCATAGTGGAGATCTTTTTTTTTGGAAATCACAATATCGACTTATTCTTAATTAATTTCATTGACTTGTCAGTATTTACGTATATTATTTGAAAATATGTATACTACGTACAAAGTACTCTACTGATAAGAGTACAACAGCGTTTTCGTACCTTTACTCAAATCTATATTACAGAAACTGACTGAATTTGGAACGTCTATAACGGTCATATCCCCGGATCGATCTTTACCAATAGTAAATATTTATTACGAAAGCAATGCGTTTGTGGATGAAACTTATAAGGCTCTTCGGCCTTTTTATAGTATAGACATAATCATCCTTATGAGCAGCTTATTTGTCATGTTATTTAACAAGTTTGAGTCATAACATACTCTACATGACACTAAAGACGCTTGTAAGACAAGACACATCAAGTGGAGCCGAAAATATTGTTGCTGTTAAAGCGAATTTCCGTGAAAATCCAAATTCCTCAATTCCACGCCATTCTCAACAATTAGAACCAGTCTGGGACCTCTGAATGACGTATTTTGCAAAACGATCTTGTCAAGTTGGTGCAAGAAGTGAAGTCAATTTACAAAAACCTCATCATTGATCATTTTTATCGCAAACTTTTATTCGGCGAGGAAGCTATTTTTCCGCCTCAATGGCTATGTGAGTAAGTAAAATTGCCATAAGTATATGGAGTGATCAAAATCCATAGGTGTAGCACAACACCCAATTGCATCCTGACAAAGTGACTGCGATGTGATTTACATGCTGGAGGCATCTCATCAAGCCCTATTTCTTTCAAAATTAGCCCCACATATTTTATGATTAACGGTTCTCGTTGCAGATCAGTAATAAATTACAAAAAAATAAAAAATAGAACATCTACATAACTCTCCAATGAACGACTATATCACCTGTTTGTTAGGAACCCTCGCAAGGACTTACGTTTTGTTTCCAAATTTGAAATTTGAGCATGACTCTAGTAAACTAATTACCTGATATTGTAATTAAGTGGTGAGCAATTGCCATCTAAAAACAATTACCATTAGTAGAAAAACCCCTGCAGTCAAAGGTCTTTAACCGTCGATACTTTGTTAAAACAGATTTTTGCGTGATTATGTATGTCGAAGTACTGTGCACACCAAATTCCAAACTCCAAAGTAACATTTAACTAGACTAGTTTTCGTTTATCGAAAGCTTTCACGAAAAATATACAAGATGTATGTATATAATGCGAGTATCAAAATGCAATTGTCATAACTGCATCAACGAAACTCAGAACCGAATAAATTGATAATCATCTTTTTATTACAGGTAGACCGCTGGGAGCGGTTGGAAAATATCGCGTCCGAAGAAAATTCCCGTTACCAAGAACGATATGGGACGGCGAAGAGACTAGTTACTGCTTTAAAGAGAAATCCAGAAGCGTCTTGAGAGATTGGTATTCGCACAATCCGTACCCGAGTCCTAGAGAAAAAGGGAATTGGCGGAAGCCACTGGACTGACGACGACACAAGTTTCGAATTGGTTTAAAAATAGACGACAGCGTGATAGAGCAGCAGAACATAAAGACAAGTAAGTGGACCTATTTATATTTATCTTTTTATAAGACGTTACGAATGCGCGAAGCTCGCGGTTAAAATCGCCGTTTCGTGATGTTCCTCCAAACGCTTCGAAAACGTAAATGGGTTACTTTAGAAACATTGCGGGTCCATAAAATCCAAATTTTTTGGACAATATTACGATCGAATATATGTACGTATGTATGAAAGGTGTATGAATATGCAAGAGCAATCTTGAGCCCGTTTTACAGCATCATATTAAATTGTACCAAACCATTGAATACTATTTTATAGTACAATGTAAAATGATTTACCAGTCTTTTGTACAAGATTATTGTATGAATTTAGACTCCATCATTCGTCAGAGCTGTTACATATGTATTACGAACTTGTACAAACATTCTGTTTATGATTCCGTGCCATGCTACATCCTCGTTTCAAATTGTACACCAGTATCACATAATATTTACAAAAATTTCTCATAACCTCCAAAAGATTAATTTTATGCTTAGCTAATAACACTAATACTTAAACGTAAAACGCTCGATAAAAACATTTGCTGACACGACCACAATATAGTGTATAAACCCACGTTTATTTTATACTCTAATAGGACTGGACAAGACGTAAACATAAGAAAATGAGGTTAGATTGGAATACGTGCAATGCAGACTAGTGAGCAGGCGCAAGTCAAAACATTTAGTATGAAAATAGGACAGGTTCTAATTTCATACAATGATTTTGCACAGAAAAATAGTATAGTGCTTTATATTGTAATATAAAATAGTATTCAATTTTTACGTACAATTGAATATGATAATGTAAAACGGGCTTTAGATTCGATTTCAAAATTAGTAGTGGATATAAGGCTAAAACGGTACGGAATTGAAGAGCATCAGCTAGACCAAATTGCCTGGTCAGGTATGGAATGATTCGTAAAATCGAACCTCACCAACAAACTGTAAGTCGACGCTCCCTGAACTCGAATTTCTCCCTAATAATAAGACGAACTCCTCAGTTTGCTGGATCACTATCATGCAATTTTCTGATTAAACGCAACTGTATAACTCGAATTTTTAAGTCGAGCTTTCCCTTAAATCAAATTATTTTTGCAGCACTTGCATCTAAAATACATGAATGGTTTTACTCTCTTTAAATCGAAATCAATCGGACGCCGCCATATTTGGCAGCAATAGTGATTTTGAGAATGACAGAATGACACAGTTTCCCAAACCAAGAACCAAGTTCTTAGGCAAATAATACCTAATTTTCTAACAATACGCTCAATTCATAAATGAAATCACTTGCGATTCAGTCAATAAGTTCGCAGGATAACATATAGATGGCGCCACTGTTGACAAATCCATATGATTTTTAGGAAGCACAAACCTTCAAAACGATACGTGTCAAAATTTCATGACAATCTGACGTATAATTCACCAGTTACAGTCGTTTAGGTAACACTACTTTTGTAATTTTTAAAACAATGGAAAAATCTGAATTTCATGTGTCGATAAAGCATTGTTTTTGAATGGGGAAAAATACGGTTCAAGCAACGCAATGGCATGACGAATGTTATTCGGATCCTGCTCCATCGAAACAAATAGTAAAGAAGTGGTTTGCTGATTTTAAACGCGGCCGTACAAACACCGATGATGCTGAACGCTTTGGTCGCCCAAATTCGACGAATGCTCCAGAAAACGTGAAAAGAGTCCACAAAATGGTTTTGGTCGATCGTAAATTGAATTTGGGTCAGGCTGACACCGTAAGGATCAGACGGCAATGTATTCAACATTTTGCATGAACATTTGAGCATGAGAAGGCTCTGTTCGAAATGGTACCACGTTTGTTCACAGTCGATCAAAAGCAACAACGCGTCGGCTATTCAGGGCGTTGTTTGGAGCTGTTTCAGCGCAATAAAAAGAATTTCATGTTCATGCGATATGTGACAATGAATGTAACATGGTTCCATCACTACATTCCAGAGTCAAATCGACGGTCAGCTGAGTGGACAGCAAAGGATGAAAACCATCCAAAGTGACCCAAAACGCAAATATCAACTCGTAAGGTTTTGGCCTCCCGTATTTTTCTCGTATTTGGGGATTATTTATCGATTACCTTGAGAAAGGAAGATCAATAATGAATACTATATGGCGTTATTGTTGCGTTTGAACGAAGTAATTGCAAAGAGACGACCCCAAATGAAGAAAAAGAAAGTGCTCTTTCACCAAGACAATGCACCGTCTCACAACCCCATCGCAACAATGGCAAAATTGCGCAAATTGCATTTTGAATGACTTTTCCATCCACCGTATTCTTTGGATCTGGCTCCCTCCGACTACTACCTGTTTGCGGGCCTAAGAAGAATGCTCCAATTGAAGAAATTTGGCTGCAACGAAAAAGTGATTGCCGAAACTAAAGGGTATTTGGAGGCAAATAGATCGTTCTACAAAAAAGGCATCGAAATGTTAGGGAAGCGTTGAAAGGACTGTATCACTCTTCAAGGAGACTAAGTTAATGAGTAAAGTGGAATTTTAACTAAAAGTGGTTGTTTTATTAGTCATCTTACGAACTTTTTGAGTGATGTGCTATCTAAGACGTCGTCCTATCGATGATCAAAGCAGTATTTTCGGTTTGGCTTTTTTCCACATTTTTAGACGGGAGGCAGACGCATACACTTTAACGATTTCGGTTAGCCTTTACCTTAATGATGTGTCACTATATCATATATCATTCTAGTTTAATTATAGATTAGTTTCTTGCATTACGTAAAATACAACTCTGATATTTTCACAAAGTGCTTTATTTCTAGTTTAAGACCAGTCCAAAATAAGTTCTTGTCTGTCGCTGATGACTTTCTCTAACTCGAATTATATTCTTCAGTTGAAGCATTTACATAATGTAAGGAAGGTTGAGGTATCATTCCCTTGAGACGGATGACGTTACACCAAGCGACGACCTCAAGACCCTTCGTAATCAATACGAATCCTCACATGTGTGTCTATTCAATAACGAACCCTTAACTTATTAATCTGATGGATTTAATCGACCTGCGGTTCTTTCAGTTGTCGTTTGAAATAGTTATGTGCATCTAAGACAAGCAACGCATTGCAACGTCCAATTCATAGTCAATATTTTACCAAATTAAAGTTATGAGTTTCAAGCAATGGATGATGTGGATAAATTGTGTATACCACGCGTCGGTCGTCCTACGCGATCTTATCCAATCTAATCTACGAGGAGCGCCTATTATGCTTTTAGAAACGACCACTTGCAATTAGTGACGCTATTGAGATGTGTCATATGTCATTTTCTTGAAATTTGACATTTGTTATTGTGGAAACAGTGGCAGCTTAGAAATGGGCTGACTAGTTTCTTTACAGTAAACGATTAAAGAAAGCAATTTTGTGAAAGGATTGAAATTTGACGTAAAAGTTTCCGTTGGATGATTTTTCCCGATTTGAGTAAAGGTGTAACTCGACAACAATGCATAGAATCGCTTCGTTCACCTTTTGATAATGAAGCACCCATCAGAATAGACTGTTTACAATTCATTTGCAGAATTTGGTCGTCGTCGTGCGTCCGTCAGTGATGAATTGCGTGAAAGTCAACCAAAATCGGTTGTTATTCGAAAAAACATTGATGCTGTGCGCAATATGATTGAAGAAGATGGAAATGTGACTTACAATGAGATGGAGGTAATATTAGGCATATCGAAGACTGTGATACATTGGAGTTTGCAAGAGCATTTAGCTGTGAAAAAGATCTGTTTCTGGTGGAATTCGCATAATTTGACCGAAGCTGAGAAAAAGGGCCGTGTTAATTGGTGTAGGGAAATGCTCAAGAAATTTGACCGAGGAACTGCACAGTCCGTATACAACAACGCAACAGATGACGAAACTTGTATATATTGGTATAAACCGAAAACTAAAAGACAATCCACTGTTTGAATGTTCAAGGGTGAACTGAATCATACAGAAGTTGTTTGTTCACGAAGCACTTCGAAGAAAATAAGTGCTTGTTTCTCCGGCTGTATTGGACATGCCGTAATCATTTTGTTAGAGGTTAGAAGAACAGTTGATGCTGAATAGTACACAACAATTTGTTTGCCAGAAATCGTCGACGAAATCAGGAAAAACAACCAAGACCATCACATCATTCTGCATTATGACAATGCCTGCTCTCTACAGTCGTCAAAAATTGGTACTATTTTGATGAGAAGAACATCGAATAAGTATCTCATTGTCCGTATTCGCCCGACAATTCCTTTCTATTCCCAAGTTTCAAACAAAATATGCATGGACAGCAGTTTTCGGCACCTCAAGAAGCTCTCAAAGCCTTCAAAAGCCATGTTTCTCGGATAGCAACTTCAGGGTGGAAACAATGTTCCAAGAATTGATTTGAACAAATGTGAAAATGTATAACTCTTTAAGGCAAATATTTCGAAAAGCAATAACACAGTTTGCTCCAAAAAATTGTCACTTTCCAAATTTTTCCTAACAACTTAAAAGACGTCCATCGTATGTACAACATATTATGGTTACTATACGAACGGCAGTTAAAGTGTTAACAGTCACTTTCAGTGAATCTTTTTTCTCACATGAATGAATTTGTTTGCATTCCAAAATTGTACATTTAGTATCTACAGGACTAGAAAATTCTTGTAATTTATCACATATATGGTTGTAAGGATAATAAACATTGCCTAAAGTCAATTTAATGTCTTCAATTTGGGGCAGTGCTTTTCAGAAAGTGGGGACTCTTTTTCCACTTCTTTCTAGCACTCTTCATCAAGAAGATAACAAAGAAATAATGCTCTAGGTACTAACACATTACATTATTATTATCATAAGGACAATAGATATTAATGGTGAAAATAATCAAAAAATAACTTAAAGTGTCAGGAAATAGTGCCTAAAATCAGAAATTGATACCAAACAACCACTGTTTTTTTGTACCAGACAAAGATTTTTGGCTCCGTACAAAGACTTTTGAGTGTCTTTGTACATTGTACAAAGTTTTTTTGGGTAGCTCAGTTATCAGTATTATGTTGTACAAACTAAAAATCTCTCGTACAAATATTTTTCCCGATCTTTGTAAGTACATGTACAAAGAGGGTCGTACAAAAAAACAACATACGAAGAATTAATTAAAATCGCCTAGATTGGCGAAACTTCTGATGGTATTTCGTACCAAATAGCGCGATTAATCCAGGTCAAAACTGCAGATTAATAGCGAAAATGGATTTGCCCGTCCAATTATAGCATATAAAAGTGACAAAACAGCAACGACGTCTAATAATACGTTATAAATGCGTCCACATTTTCGCATTAACTTAATTCGATAAATTACAATGAAGATATTTTCGGGCAGATGTTCAGACTGTCTGCGCGGGTTCAACCGTTTCCAGCAGCAGTTTACGCTAAATACGAACCAGACCATGTTTGCGGCAATAAAGTACGGAGCGTCAATTGGCCATTACTCGTGAAGGCGTAGTCTCCACATTTGCGATGTATTTCCTGAACAACGCCGATGAAAAGAAGGTATTTTCTAAACAAAATCGCTGAAAAAAATGAAAATTACGTATAGTAACAAATAACTAACTAACGAAAAGGAGGATCAAAGAAGCAAATGAGCATTCTCCTGATCTTTGACTTGCTCATTCTTGGTTTCTTGGCCTTGCAGAGCTTAGTTTCCTGAGTGCCTGTGAATCAGGTTGCGTTTCTATGCTCTTTCTAGCCAGTTATTTCCATTATTTTCAAGGTAGCAACTGCACAGTGGAAAAAATGTTTTGGAAGATATATTTTTAATTACTTTTCGTCGATTGTTTTGTATTTGTATTATATTGCAGATTGTCTTATGCACAATTTTATTCTGCACCTTATTTTTAGTATTGTGGTATGCCAACTTTAGTTATTAAGATACATACATATATGCGTATTTGTAGTTGTCCAAATTGGTAAATTAAGAATAACAAGTGTTTGAATTCGTTCTAAATCAAAGACTTCAACTTCTTTAAGTTCTTCGAGTATGCTCGAATCATCATCGAATTTCGAAATTTTTTAAAAGATCTTCAATTTTTGAATACTGTATGATGTATGTACACTACCGGCCATAAGTATTTAGCCACACATGTTTTCTCTTAGAATTTTAAAATAAAAACGTATTTGAATAGTGGATAAATGATTTAATGATATATACTAACTATTTACATATTAATACGTCTATAAAAACATTCATACTAACTTATTATATAAAATGGATGTCAAATATTAGATTCGTTAATATAGCCGCCTTTCGCATTTATCACTGCCGCGCATAATCGCGGCATTCTAGCAATTAATTTTGCCAGAATATCAGGCGATAAATTATTCCAATGTTCTTGGAGAAGTGTCCATAATGCAGCGGAAGATGTTGGAGCGTTTTGTTTAACTTTCCTAGCCAATTCATCCCATAACAATTCGATTGGATTCAAGTCGGGTGATTCGGGAGGCCATTCCATTACTGTGAGCGTGCCCTCCTCTTCTTTTTGTTGTAAATAATTCTGGCATATTCTAGCTTTATGCTTCGGGTCAATATCCTGCTGAAATGTGAAATTTTCTCCGATTAAGCGACACCACATTATTTTCTAAAATAGCCTTATACCCCTCCTTTCTAAGAATGCCGTCTATTTTTACTAGGTGTCCGACAGTAGCACCTGAAAAGCACCCCCAAATCATCACCGAACCTCCTCCGTGTTTGACGGTCGGCACAATACATTGATCCGACACTCTTTCTCCCAGCGACCTCCGAACAAAAGCACGTCTGCGCGAGCCATAAATTTCGAACTTGGACTCGTCACTCCACAGCACTTTATTCCAATCTTCGATGATCCAATTTTGGTGTGCTAGTGCCCACTGATAGCGCTTCTGCTTGTTTTGTTTCCGTAATAAGGGTTTTTCTACCGCTATTCGTCCGTAGAGTCCGGCTTTGCATAAGCGCCGTTTCACTGTAGTCACACTAATCGGTTTCGTGCGTCCCGTGTTCACTTCCGCTGCTATTTCCGGTGCAGTATTTCGTCGATTTCGTTTACTTATTCTTACGATTCGACGATCCTCTGCTGGCATCGTTATTCTTGGTCGTCCACTCCTCTTTTTGTTTATTAAACTGCCGCTACTGGCAAATTTGTTGACATTGTAGTCCACTCTTTGCCTACTAATATTCAATTCGCGTGCAATTTCGCGGTTGCTTTTTCCAGTTTTGTGATAGGCAACAGTTAAAGCACGCACTTCTACAGACAACTCTTTTGTTTTCGGCATTATAACACGAATAACAGTAAGAATAGAACGCACAAATCACAACTCGATTTTATGTGTTTTCACAACAACGGTAAATTTTCAACTAATGTAAATTACACTGATATGGTATAAGGAACCCTCTATTACAAAGTATAATTCAAAACTAAATTATATTGCACCAAAATTTCAAGAAAAAGCCCATTAACTGTTATCGCTCAGATGTACCTAAACCTAATTTATATTTCCAGGAACTCGCTAATGTACCGTATATGAATGAAACTTGGTACCAATGCATCTACATACGAGGATTCTTTGTCTCTAGTGTCATTATTTGCATTAGATAATTTATATCGAAGAATTAAGAAAAAACATATGTGGCTAAATACTTATGGCCGGTAGTATATGTGCAGGGAATTCAGTAAAGAATGAAACCCATGTGACCACTGCAATATTAGTGGACTGGTTTTAGGATTGGTATGGGCAACCATAAATAATAGGTTGAGTGAGATTGACTTGTTATTTCTATTTTAATCATTTTCGTATTCATCGCATTTTAGTCCAACGCGCCCATATGCGATTTTCTGTATTCTAAGTCATTGTCATCACCAATAAATCTTAACATCAAAAACTAAAAGTAAACTTTTAGATTCTGAGATCTTTAACAATAGTTTAGGTAGAAAGAATAATAAAGGCGGAAAGCCGCCTAGACGTCTTTCTACCTAAACCTAACTGATACAGTCGTACTTCCATCTTATTGAATTTAACAGTAGTGTTCACATCGGATCAAGATGCGTTTATTTTAATAGCTCACTATCGAAGTGCGAGTCAATATCATGAAGGGAATTGGATTTATTCAGGTCAAAGCTGTATCGATCAATTTATACAACGCTTTCCTGATTTGAATCTCGATTGTGATGCCTTCACACATGGAAGACATGTTATTATTAATCGATTTGTAGAAAAAAATCGCATTTGCAAACGAAAATCTACTGATAGGCTTACTAAATAATAAGTTAACTCGAGGATATTTAAAGTTCTCCGAATAATATTACTCTTCGGATACTTGTGGGAACAACGTTAAAAGACAATTACATGATTAAAATGCAGCCTTATGAAGTAAGCGTTGTTCAACAATTAAATCCACTTGATTTTGAAAGACGAATCAATTTGTGTCGACGGTTTAATGAACATAGAAATAATAATGCCACAATGGATGCCACTTTCTTTAGTGATGAGGCTTGGTTCCATTTATCTAGCTCAATTCACAAAATTATGGAACATGGACTACAGAAAATCGAGATGAGTTCCTCGAAACACACCTACATCCTAGAAAAATTGGAGTTTTTGTAGTCGTATCGAGATGGAACCAATCTTTTGCCATAAAACTATAACAGCTGAACGATATCGTCAAAATTTTAGATGAGTTTATAGAACAACGAGATGATAATGAGTTGCAGCAAGGGCAATTCATTCAACAGGATGTTGCCCAACCTCGCACTGCTATAGAAACTCAGAAACGTTTAGAACAAATATTTGATAACTGGGTAATAACCATAAATTTATGGCATCCACGTTCTCCGGTTACTACTTCTATGGATTTTCATTTATTTGGGAATTTCAAAAATAAAATAAACTAAAACATACTCCATAACCTAGAAGAACTGCAGCAACAATTAAGCATGCAATTAACAACATTAGTGTAGAAGAAAGAGGTACAACATATTCAAGAGGCTAATAATGATCACAATAGAAAAAACAATAGCGAGTGTTTTAACGAAGAAAGGGAGGAGTTTGAATTCAATAAAGCGGTAAAGCAAGGGGACGGACTATCAGCAAAACTATTCAAGCTGACTGTACAGTATGTACTCCAAAGGATAAAGAAGGGGACATTAAGGACAACATGAGAAAGGATAGTAGCGTACGCTGATGACATTGCATTAATAATAAAAAAACAGAAGTAGAATGAAGGAAGTGCTAAAGAATACGGAAAGATGAAAATCGAGATAGGAAAGTATGCTTTTGAAGCGGTGGAAAGATTCAAATATCGGGGCAGAAATCAAAGAGAAGATAATCACAACAAAGAGAATAAAAAGCTATTAAAAAGTCAGACATTGACCAAAAACAGCAAACTGGAGATATGGAAAACAATTATTAGACCAACACTGCTGTATGTCACAGAAACGTTTTCTATGACAAAGAAATACAAGGAGGGCCTAAGAATAGTGGAGACAAAAGGTAAGTTTTTTTGAAAAAATCCCAACGGTTGGTTCGAGTTTCCAGACATTTGGTGCAACACAGCGCCCATACTTGTCTCTGATGCGTCGCAAATAAGGCACAATTTATCCTCAGTCGACGGAAAAGCTAACGTTGCTGCGGAGCTTAAACTGTTTTTACATTTATTGAAAACTTCTTCTGTTTCTTTCGTCCATTCTATTGGGGTTCTATCGTTCTTTTTTGTTTTGTTGTGTAAATAATTGTGCAATGGGGCTTGTATTTCTGCTGCATTCGGGACGTGTTTCCGATAGAAGTTAATTATTCCCAAAAAACGACGAAGCTCGTGTACGTTACGAGGCTTGTTATAATTCTGCAAAGCAGCCGTTCGATATGGCAGAGGCGACATTCCAGAATGACTTATCTTAAAACCGAGGAAACTAACTGACTCTTGTCCGAATTTACATTTTTCTATATTAATGGTAATTCCTTTTTCAGCTAACCGTTGCAAAACTATTTGGACATGCTGCTTATGTTCCTCGAATGATTTAGATACGATTAATATGTCATCTATGTATGCAAATGCAAAATCTATACCTTGTAGGGTTTGATCTATAAATCGTTGAAAGGTTTGAGCTGCATTTCGCAATCCAAACGGGGTCCTTAAAAATCGAATAACCCGAATGGTGTTATGACTGCAGTTTTGGGTATAGATTCTGATGCAACTAGTATTTGATTGTAAGCTCTGACAAGGTCTAAGGTAGAAAAGAAATGTTTGTCATGCAAAATATACGTACAGTCTTGTATATTCGGAACCGGATAGCTGTCTGGCACAGTGATTGCATTTAAATGGCGATAATCTCCACAAGGCCTCCATTCTCCGTTTTTCTTAGGTACTAAATGGAGTGGCGATGCCCAAGGAGACTTAGAAGGGCGGCAAATACCATCGGCTACCATGCGTTCGAATTCTTGTTTAGCGAGTAGGTATTTGTCCGCTGGTAATCTTCTTGGTTTGCTAACTACTGGCGCAGCATTGGGAATAGTTTCAATATAATGTTCCGTTTGATGTTTTGTTCCTGTGACTCGATTAGATATGATAACGTCCTTGTAGTTTGTTAGAATCTTCTGCCACGGGCTGTTTAGAAAATGTGGAATGGAGCTAAGTGAGTGGACAATTTCCTTCGACTGTGTGGCTTCCAAATCCATTTCTAAGCGCGTATTGCTGTCGATTAGCTTGTTGTGTGCAACGTCGACTAGCAACCCATATCTTTTCAAAAAATCTGCTCCCAATAATGGTCTCGATACGTCACAGATATAGAAAGTCCATTCAAACTTCCTTCGCAGGCCGAGATTTAACGTCAAAACTCTTTTGCCGTATGTGGTGATAACTGGACCATTCGCTGAGTATAATTTTAATCCCGTTGGTTTTAGTGTGTGGCTATTGAGCACTGCTGACTTGGGAACTACAGAAACGTCGGGTCCAGTATCAACTAAAAATAGCAGATTATTATTATTGTCATTAACAAAAAGTCTAGAAATATAGTTTGTCATGTCGGATACTGGCGTAGACGGCTTGGTATCCGGCAATTCAATTAGTTTTTTGAATTTTCAACAAAATTGCATGGCTTGTCACATTTATTGGCTTCTGCACCAAACTTAAAATGGTAACGGCACATTGGACGCTTCTTTATGTCTCTATTGTACAAATTTGAACGTGATTTACTTCGATAACGACCACGCGTTTCCAGTTTTTCAATACGTTGTACCAGTTTATTGAAATCGTCACGGGTAATGTATGGTTGTGGACTTGTAGCCAACACATGTGTTACTGCATTTATACTTGATGTACCAATATGTTCGGCTATAGCATCAGCAGTGACTCCCAACTCGTTTAAGGTCGCTTTAGTTGCACTCAAAATGCCTCTGAGTTGTCGTGGTAATCTTTCCATCCAAACGTTCTTCACGAATTCTTCATCGATTCTTGGAGATATTTGTCTCATCTCGCGTAGTAAGGTGGATGGTTTTTTATCACCCAAAACCATGTCGTTTAACAGAGTTTTATATCGTTTTGTATCACTTAGCATATTTTCTCTTAGCAGGCGTTCTTTCAGTTGGTTATACGGGTCCACTGTCTCTTCTGGTGGCTCCGTGATTAAGTCTATAATACTGTCGCATTGCTCTTCCGTTAAAGCACTAATTACCAAGTCAAATTTTGTAAGAGAACGAATAATTCCAGCAGTTCTAAATTGCGCTTCAGCTCGACCGAACCAGGCTTCTGGCTTCGATGACCAAAAAGTACTTAGTTTTGCACCAATTTGTGGCTGAATCTTGTTTATGTATTAACAATTAGACAAAACCACGATAAAATATTATTATTTTATTTTACTTACAGCAAAAGTATAATTTTTATGTTTTTATATTTTGACAAGTGTTCTTTTGATTTTGTGTTTCCTAGGCGACAACATGAATTTGCCAACTTCGTTTTTCTTCTTGTATATTCCTACTACAATAGCTATTCACATTGCTGTCTTTTGTATTTTTTGCAGCTGTTGTAGGTAGTTCGCTTCTATTTAAGCTAAACAAAACTATAGAACAAAATTCTCAATGCGGTACAATTATCAATTTGTATAGCAATAGTTTTACGTAGATTGATAAATTCTTTCCTATTCTACTCAAAAATATACATTTTTTGACATCGTAATCATAATATACTCAGCATGCATCTTAAAATTTAAATTATTATCTAATACTATCCCAAAATTCTTAATACTATCAACTCTATCAACTTGTTGATCATTAATTTTAATTTGTATGTAATTATTATCTGTATCACTCAACTTGTATTTATTACCTATGACCATATACTTTGTTTTGTCAATATTTACACTTAAACCATTATCACATAACCAACATAGTTGTACAGGCTGTTTAGGTTATTATTTATGGTATTTTCCATGAATTTCTCAGTCATTACCGACAACATAAATCATCCGCAAAACATATTTATGTCCCAATCATTTATCACTTGTGGTCCCAAAACTGTTCTCTGAGTAAGGCCGTAATCAGTTTCAATTTCAGTAGACGTCATACCATTATATCTAACGTTTTGTGATTTAAAGTGTGAATTAAACCAGTTCAATACCACACTACGTGATACATTTTTTCCAACTTTTTAATAGTAAATGTCTATCGATCGTTTTGAAGGCTTTGCGAAAATCCAAAAATACAGTTAAAATGAAGTTGTATTTGTATAGTTCTTTAAGCCATTTATCCGTAATATTACACACGAAGATCCTTTTCTAAACCCAGCTTCATTCTCCATTATTAACTGTTCCTATCACAATCAATAACTTTTGTGTAAATATAGGACGTAGGACTTTTCATACAAATAATAGTTAGTGATTTTAATGCTTAACATTACCAATCTGTAATATTGGTTGCATACTCAAAAGCGGCCACCTGGGTTTCATTTCTAAATAGGGACTCTCGTACGTTTCGTTACTTACAGATTATTTTGCACGTTTTCTACTCGTAATGTCAATATTACTAGAATGATGATCAAATTGCATAGTAAATTATCAGAGGGATAGGTACTAATAATAGTAATGATGCTCCGGGCATTTCAATAGACGTAGTCAAATTTTATATAGCCTTCAATTAATATCGAATATGTACTAAAAGTGGACGAAACTTTATGCTTTATTTTCCTGCGAACGCCCGGTATGTCCAAAACGAACGCTAAAACTTCAAAGACGAACGCCGTTTATCACTGCTGACATTAACGTTAGTGGAACAGACAGCTTGGCGTGTGTTAGATAGGCATCTTACGTCTAACATTTAAACGCGTATGATCGGGATATTTTAGAAGCAATATAATTAAATCGTCGGATAAACTGTACGAGCCTTACGTAAAAGCATATTGTGTGTGTGTGTATACGTTGGATTAGTAATGCTACGGTGATGTTGCTGCTGTTGGTGCTGGAAGCGTATTACTAATGTGTCTATTTTTATTGTTTCGCGAGTAAGTATAAATCGGCAAAACATAAGGTGCGGGGATATTAATAAAATCGGGTGCATAGGAGCGCGCGAGCCCGTGTAAAGGTATACGTATATTATAATGCGTGTGCTATGTTGTAACGTTTCTGGCAGGTCACAAAAGCTAAGGTTTAGCTTTATAAATATATACACATAAGTAGACGTCGACGCGCACACAAAGAATATTTGTTTGGAAATTAGAGAAGTGGGCTAGAGACGACGCCAGGTTATGCTAAGCCGACGGCGACGCCAGAAATAGCACATGAGTCATATGACCCGACATCCGACACCCGGTCCGGCCCGCAATGCCGCAACACCACAACTGTATAGACCGACCACAATCCAATTCCCTGACACCTACTTATTCGTACTGGATTAAGAAACTTACCGATACGTGTTGTGTACCTAGAGACTTTTCTTTTCGACTTCTCCTCGTCTGTCTATGGAGACGTTATCATAGTCGAAATATCGAGTCGTATCCATACATTCGTACGCATTATGTAAGAAAAAAAGGAACACCCACTGAGGGTATATATTTACTTTTGGGCAACTGCTTCATCGTGATGAGAATAATCAATGATTAAATTTTCATTGCAATATTCGTAACCTTTCTAGAGAAAATATATCTAATAATCAGTTGCCACTCCACGTAAATGAATACATTCTGTTACTTGCCTGGGCATGCTTCTAACAAGATGATCTATTGACTCCTGTAGGAGGCCATTCAAAGCAACTTGTAGGGCAGTGATGACGAACCTATGATCCGTGGGTCAGACGCTGGCCCACGCAGGTTTTTTAAATGACCCACGCGTTGATTTTTATAAACTTATTTCTTATATGTATCATAAAAGAGGGAACAGACAATCACAAATATTAAAAAGATAAAGTATATTGTAGTGAGAATTTTAGTTAATTGTATAGAAAGCAAATTTTTTTTTTCGAAATATTGAACATAAAATCAAAAAGAATTTACCTATTTTAGTGTGTGAATGTATGTGTGTGAATTTTCCGTTGACGGTTCTTCCTGTATTTCCTTTCTTCACTTCTTTTCTCGACGCAGCTTGTGGATTCCTCGCTTTTATCAATTCTTTCTTCTTTTGTATGGTAATACTTCTTTTTCTTACTAATACTTCTACTTAAAACCTTTTCTTATGGAAATATATTTTAGACTTCTTTGTTGACTTTTCGAAATTGTTATAAATATAAATTGTTATAATTTATGCTTTTATATTTTATCTACGAGCTAGACCGGTGCGATTTACTTTAAAAAACAAATTAACTAAATTCTCAGTACAAATTTAGCGCCCCACGTTGGGCGCCAAAAATTGTAGTGAGAATTTTAGTTAATTGTATAGAAAGCAAAAATTATTACAAATAATATTTATAAAATTTTAGTATTATATTAACCAAATAATGAACAATATAATCAAAATATATTACCTAATGTGTGTATAAGTGTAATTTGTTTTCTAACTCTTAACTTCTCTCTCTCTCTCTTGAATTCTTTCTTCACTTCTTTTCCTTGGTCTTTTCGTTTTATTGTATTTCTTTTTCTTTGGTCTGTTCGTCGTTTGTAAACAACAACTTCTTTTTTGATGTGGTCTGTGTCTTTTCAACCCTGGTATTTTATATATCTTTTTATCTGACTTTTTTCGCCGATCATCATTACGTCGTTCATCAACAAAAACTTTAATTCACCTTGACTTCAGTTCATCCAAATATGTACGTCGATGTATCTTTGATTATTTCCAGTAAATTTATGTGAATTCTTGTAATGTATATTTGTTGTCGAAATGTGTAAAAAATGTTAACGAAATTCTTTTATCCATTAAATCATGCTTTTATAAAATATTTAACAAATTTTAATTTCTGGTGATATTTGTTTCTCCCATTAAGTGTCTCTGGCTGGAGTTAAATTAATGAGACAACACCCGTAGGGGAAAGAGATGCTTAAAAGGTGGTGGGCGTGGTGTCGAAAAGGTATAAACTAGGCTAAATGTCAAATGAAGCCCATAACTTAACTATGATTTTGATAACTTGAATTATAATAAATGAGTTTTCTAATGGTAATTAACCATTTGTGTATTATTATACTACAGTATACAGTATAACTCGGTTGTAGCGTAGTTATAATTCGGTTATAACGTACACGGTTATAGCGTAGTTTGGCAACTGTTTCAATGTCAATCGCTCTAAGTCCAGCTTTTACATGATGATTCTTCTTCTTGAATGGATTGCAACATTTCTTTTACATAGTTTGGTATTCACTTAGGAAAGGGGCTTCTTGGTAAGAGCAAATGACGGAATCTTTGTCAAGTTTCACTTCTGAACGCATAACAAGCAACTTCTGGTCACGTTCTCTGAAATCACCAAAAGGTTTGAATCCTGCCCTCTTAGCATTAGCATAGAAGATTACGTGGCACTTTGATGCGCCGGCATTTTTCCAAATTGAACAGGGAGCCAAGGATTCCTCTTCTTGTCTTCTGACATCTAGTAATTAAATGCTAAATAAATGATAAAAACTTCATAAAAGTCACACTTATTAGATTTTATTGAGCTAGAATATTCACCTAAAATATCACAACCACTGATAACACAATAAAATACGAATGAATATATAATTATATCAATAATTTTAAGCGACTATTAAGGCCCAAATTCCTAGATATAAGGAAAAAGTAGTGTTATCAAGCGTACAAAATATAACAGACCTAAGGAAATGGCTACTTAACGGTCGCATTGCAAAACAAAAATGTATCAGTTTTGTAGGGCAAAATTTTCTCTTTCAGATGATACCAATCACAAGCAGATTCAGGCTGACTATTTTTCAATAATTGGCTTTAAACTTCGGCAAATTTTACCACTCGCGCTAACAGTGTAAAATTTGAAGCGAATTTGATGCCGGGTAGTTGTAAGTTTGGCAGTATTACGTCCATGTCCATGTGTAGTTGGTCAAAATCAAATCCGTATCTTTGTTCGTCTGGAAGTTGTTGCAGTATGAAAATTGATCAACGAAGACAGCGACGAATTTTGATGCAGCCTTTGAGTCAACTTGTTCGACTGAATTTTGCATTCATGATGTTAAAATTAATTTCATTGGAATCAGCAGAAGAAAAACTGTGCAGGATCTCAACTTACTAGCCATTCTGATCAATTAGTTTTAATTTTATTAGACTCCAAAAATGGCATTTTGTTAAATGTCGCGCGCACGTGGACTGACTACCCTTCAGATAATGGGGTCTAGATCAGCAACTATTGCAGCTAGAGATCTCAAATTTCGGGAAACTTAGTTTCTTCATATAAGCTTTGGATGCTTTGTGTTAGGCCTTTTGATTTTCCTTTGCTGTAGTATTCTTCTCTTCTCACTTTGTCAAAATCTTTTTCTGATACTGTCTAAATCCACTTTGACTTTCTTCTAGTGTTTCTTCCAGTTTGTCTCTGAGTATTTCTTCCGGCGTATATCTTTCCTACTGTACTTCCAAAAGTTATTTCCTTGTAGTCTGAGCAGATTTTTCTGTCTCCTTTTTTATAGATTGGCATGATAAGTCCTATTTCTTATTCTGATGGTACTTTGCTTTATGCAGAGGTTCTTGTTGTCTCTCTTCATTCATGTCTGACACAATTCTGCACTTATGTCGTCATGTCCTGGCGCGCTTTCCGTGTCTTCATTCTATTTATTGGTTCCATTAGTTCTTCTGCTATTATTTGTTCAGTCTTTGCTAGTCTTTCTTATGCTCCCTGATGTTCGATGTTCTGTTGTGTTGAATGTTGTGCTGCTTCTTTTTGCTCTAATTCAAACAAACCACCCAACTTGACCCAAAAGCACCCCATACTACACTGTATATTATATACGCCCACCACCTTTCCATCATTCTTACTTCTTCCGGAAAGACGGGGTAGTAGTCTTTGCCTTTTGCGATTTCTGGTGTGTTTATTTTCCGTTGTCTCCTCTACGAGTGTATTATAAAACATTTTCTGATTTTCACTAAACGATTTTATTAATTTATTTCCAAATTCTGCCCACGCCTTACGTTTAAAAGGAAAAAAGGGTAATCCAGTTCTCCTAAATCCCGAGATTGTTGGCAGGGCATGTACATCTTTTTCATGAATTTATGCTCGTAAACACACAGTAAAGAGTATGCCCGTGCCAGTGTGAATTCGTAAGGCATATTTTTTCGGAAAAACCCGAAAACTTTCAGAGGGGCTCTATATTTATAGTGCGTCATAAAATGGGATCAAATAATGGCGGTATGGCTTCCGTTGGTAATTCGAGACTCGAGATGCGTAAACTTTACGATTTACAGGTTTCCGATGGAAGGGTCATAATTACGTTAAAATAAGACGTGTTTGTTTACGAAATTATGTGTATGTATATAAAAAGAGCGCTTCGCCGAAAGCACCGTCATAATTTCGAAGGCGAAATAAAAACGTTACTTTTAACGGCCAAGTCACCGGAAAACTTTATTTCAGCATGTGTACTTTTACAAGTTAATATAATTTTAGGTATGGGCGCGTTAAAAACACTTTTAAGTGTTTTACAAGCAAGGTACTGAAAAGCTTTACTGCATTTCATCCTTTGGATCCTGCGATTTCGATTAACTTGAAAATATCAAGGGATACTGTTGATTAGTTTTAAAATTATCATACTTGTCAGATAATTTCTTTACCTCCGTTTCTCAATTCGAATGCGAGCTGCTATAATTCGCTTCGCCATCAGTGAAAGATAGGACGCGATGTTTATTATAAAATAACCAGAAACGCAGTTCCACTTCTCAAAATCGAGGAAATTCTCTTTCTTCTGTATATCCACGAAATGATAAATAAGGTTTTGTTTATTGTCGGATGCTAACGTTCGATTTATTTTTCTTATTTTAATCTGGACTTTCATTATCTAATGGAGTGAAAATAACCAATTAACCGGCTCGAACGTAAACTTCGCAGAGCGGATTTAAAAAGCACATTTTATGCGTAATTGTGAAGAGATTAAATAGAAAACAGTAGGATACGCTTTTTTGTAATCATCAACGCGAAAATAATATTTTTTATGTTGGAGCTGCTAGTTAGCATAAAAGATTGTTTGAAGTTTATACTTCTATTTCGATTACAAAAATTGTGCTAATTTCAGTTGTATCTATACATAGACATCACAGTATTTAATTCGGTGCGTCTAACTACAAACATTTCATCTTTAGAAATGATCACGGCTGTCAAAATTACTCTGTTGTATTTAGTTTTAAAGAATATCAAACACATCAAAGGCGAGCAAACATATACATAGTAACGCACGGCGGCGATTATTTTCAGGAATACCTTTTTCTGAAACATTTCCATCATCGATTAAGTCACCTTTCTTGGCCGGTTGTTCCGGTTCTACATCATTCTTAAATGAAGGCATCTTAATTTAATGACATCATCTTCGTCAAGAAAACCTCATTATTTCTAGATCATTCCCTATGTTGTTTCTTAATCAAATCCTAGCAATTTACTGTTGTAACGTCTCCTATTTCTAGTTACTAGAACAAGATTCAGAAATGTAGTCGAACCCCTCTAAGTTGACGATCCCATACTTCCTCCCTAAAACCAATTCTTCAAACAAAAAGAGGTAGTTATTCTTTGAATCAACGAATTCTTCAGTTGTCTGGAACGTTAGCACGCAATTATAATATTTTTTTCTCGAAGTTGAACTGTTCCCACGTTGGACAATGTGGAGATGGACATTTTCTACTCGAAGTAATGAATAAGACTGACGCCTACTTTTCAATATTATGTTAATTACATCTAATGACAAATTTTTTACTCGTTGGTGATGAATTTTTCCGATTAACGATTAATTAGACCTAATCCAGAATAAATATTGAATTATTCCTTTGATTTATAAGCGATTTTTAAGTTGAATTTTTTGAAGACACTTGAAAGGTTCTCAGTTGTTTTATGTAAACTATGCTTAGAGGTTTTTTTCGCTTTTTATGAGTTTCAGGTGTCAGGCTAGTGCAATCTTTAACAAAATATAGATTCCTGATTTCCAATTACGTTATCCGCTAAATTCTTCCTGGAACCGTTGTAGACCGCAATATTTCTACTCAAATTCAATTTTTTGTCGTAACCTCACTTTGTAAGCGGAAAATTTAGAAACGGTGAATGAGAACATTCAAGGACGTCATGTTCTATCGGAACCATGTATCTCTAGATTCTCTTTGTTTTTTGGAACTTAAGTATCTGGGAATTTAATTAAATAATTTAATTGAAGAAAATTTGCAAGTTCTTCGAAAAATACTCGCTGGTTCTTTTCAATTTGGTCTCAGCATTACCCATGAATGAGTTGACGATAAATGGGGACAAATTGTTATCCATCCTTAATACCATTTTATCCCAGATGGTTTGGACTTACACACTTACACATCGATATCGATGGTATTTGTTTCGTTTGGATCTTGGAGCTTACAGAAGCGCTTCGTCCCGAATCAGGTTTCACGTTTTCATCGAATATTTGCTCAGTAACACGTCTCTCGTCCCGGAAATTGTTTTAACCGCAATCTGCACGACAAGAGCTTTAATTTGATATGTAATAAGTCATAGTTCTAACCATTTCGACTTTCTTCGAAAACTTCAGGAAAATGGAAATGGAATGGAAATTCGGGAAAAATTGAAGATGTTCTAAATTAGACGGTACTTGGTGCATATACGTTCTCGAAAGCGTTGAGTGCGATTTTGACGTCGAAATCGATGGGATTTGCTTCGTTTGGATCTTGGAGCATACAGAAGCGCTCCGTCCAGAACCACGTTTCACGTTCTCATCGAATATTTTCTTAGTAACACGTCTCTCGTCCCGGAAATTGTTTTAACCGCAATCAGCATGAAAAGAGCTTCAATTTGATGTGTAATAAGTCATAGTTCTAACCATTTCGATTTTCTTCGAAATCTTCAAGGGGTATCCCTTTGGAAATTCGGGAAAAATTGAATATGTTCTAAATTAGACGAAACTTTGTGCATATACGTTCTCGAAGGCGTAGAGTGCGATTTTGACGTCGAAATCGATGGTATTTGCTTCGTTTGGATCTTTGAGCTTACAGAAGGGCTTCGTCCAGAACCATGTTTGACGTTCTCATCGAATATTTTCTTAGTAACACGTCTCTCGTTCCGGAAATTGTTTTAACCGCAATCAGCATGAAAAGAGCTTCAATTTGATGTGTAATAAGTCATAGTTCTAACCATTTCGATTTTCTTCGAAATCTTCAAGGGGTATCCCTTTGGAAATTCGGGAAAAATTGAATATGTTCTAAATTAGACGAAAATTTGTGCATATACGTTCTCGAAGGCGCAGAGTGCGATTTTGACGTCGAAATCGATGGGATTTGCTTCGTTTGGATCTTGGAGCCTACAGAAGCGCTCCGTTCAGAACCACGTTTCACGTTCTCATCGAATATTTTCTTAGTAACACGTCTCTCGTCCCGGAAAATTGTTTTAACCGCAATCTGCACGAGAAGAGCTTCAATTTGATGTGTAATAAGTCATAGTTCTAACAATTTCGATTTTCTTCGAAATCTTCAAGGGAAAAATTGAATATGTTCCAAATTAGGCGAAACTTTGTGCATATACGTTCTCGAAGGCGTAGAGTGCGATTTTGACGTCGAAGTCAATGGGATTTGCTTCGTTTGGATCTTGCAGCTTACGGAAGAACTTTGCGTGTATTGTATGCAAGTCAGCCCACAATTACTAAGCAACTGGATTCGTGCCGAATTGATCTGGCGATTTTGGCTTTGAGTTGTGGGCGATGATGATTTCTTCACTTTACACCATCAAGCATAAATATGATCAAAAATAAACTTCTCAAGAATCTAGGAATTAGGAGAAAATGATGAAACGTTATCCGGTTGTATTATCTGGAACTCTATATATCATCGTTTACTACTCAACGCACTGTTATGCGTAAACTTCAGCTATTTCGGTTTCCTATGCTAATAAAAGGTGCAGTTTGTAGTCGATTAAAGAATTACTAGACGGCGAAAGGCGATAGCACGGGGTATATTTAACTACCTAGGAACGGGAGACGTACGATATTAAAAATTTCCAACGGTGGCCATTTCGGGACCGTTTACGGGAGAAAGAAACCAAAAAGCAAACGTAACAAAGAAGAATCTAACACGCAATGTTTTGAATAATCCTTTGATCCGTACCTACTATGCGTAGTTCTTTCGCTTTTAAATCCAGCCCTACTATCAGCGTTCAAAGTATAAGATGGATAAATATTTATACGATTCGCCAAGAATTTTTAAGATGTGTTTTATATCGCATTATACCGCTGACTATTATCTTCGAAAACAATACATAGCCGGCGAATGTTTATCATAATATTAGCATTGTTCTGTAATTTTTAAATCGAGAACCGCGAATTTACAGCCGGAGAGAAAATAATGAGGTAGAAAGAATTCTTGCGTTAAATGCGATGACACATATATCGATATCTTTTACAAAAAAGGAAAACAGTAAAAAAAAACAAATTTAGGTTTAAATTACTAGACGGGCAGATCAACAATCACCAACTTGGCAGAAATAACCCAGTACGTTAGTGAAGCTCTGGATGATCGAATACAAGTAGACGTTATCTATACAGATTTTACTAAGGCCTTCGACTCTGTAGATCATGCTTTGCTCATGGCGAAGTTGGATGCTTTCGGTTTTTCGGCGGATCTACTGCGGCTTATATCCTCCTACTTATACCAACGACGGAATGTTGTCTGTTACAATGGTTATTATTCTGGACAATATATTCCTGCATCGAGCGTCCCTCAGGGATCGAACCTGGGACCATTACTATTTATTATTTTTATTAATGACATTATCAAAACACTAGATTGTAGAGTACTTGCCTATGCAGATGATCTTAAAATTTATACTAAAGTTACATCATTGAATGATTGTAGACACCTGCATGTTAGTCTTCAACTGATTGGTGAATGGTGCGTGGTTAATGGAATAGACTTGAATGTTAATAAGTGCGCGGTAGTTACTTATACGAGAAATTCAAACCCATTCCAATTCCAGTATTCTGTGAATAGCGAGATTATTCCAAGATTGGATAAAATTAAAGACTTGGGCATCCTATTTGACTCAACATTGAGTTTTTCCGATCAGATTTTAGACACGTGTTCTACTGCTACCAAATCCTTGGGTTTTATCATGAGATCATGCAGACAATTCAATAATCCTCTGGCAATTAAATCACTTTACTATGCTTTCGTAAGAAGTAAGTTAGAGTATGGTTCCTTAATATGGTATCCGCACTATGTTTATCTGCAATTATCTCTTGAAAGAGTTCAAAAGCGATTTTTAAAGTACCTTTCCTTTAAGGAAGATGGTTTCTATCCAGATAAAAACACTGACTACACCATTCTCCTCAGCAGACACGGCTTTGACACCCTAGGCAGTAGAAGAAAACAGTGTAGTGCCAAGTTCCTTTTAAACTTAGTTAAATCTAGAATAGATTCTCCTTCTCTACTGTCGCAGGTAAATATTCTTGTTCCAGCACGCCCTACACGTTTGGCTAATACCTTTGCTGGTCCAAGAGCGAGAACTAATGTGTTAGTAAAGGCCCCGTTATCCCACATGATGTTTAATGCAAATTCATATTTCGCTGACCCGTTCCTGTTATAACCTTTTGTTTCTCGTTTATCGTTAGCAGCTGCGTGTGTCTCTTTAAATTTGTCGTCTTCCAAATATGTCTTTGATTTAAGTTTTGGGATTGAAATTTTAATTTTTTTTTTTGTTTTGTGTTATATTAGTTATAGTTTTGATATATAAATATTTAAATACTGCATTCTAATGTATATATTGTCCTGTAATTGGAATTTCTTCTGTTGGACAATAAAGATTATTATTATTATTATTATTATTATTATTATTAAATAGGTGGTGGTTGGTACTTTCCAAAATATTTTGAAAATGAATCAACACGAAACGAAAGCTTTGATTTTACCGAAGAAACGCTTCAGGAAAGAGTAAAGATTGGAGGGCGTTGTGAAACATGAAAAGGAAGTGGACCAGATCTGGGAAATGATTTGTTATTTAGTTCACTGTTATTCAACATTGATTCACCGTGGTAATGTGCTGAACACCACATCAACCATCTCACACTGCACATCGCATCCATCAGAATGGACAATTGCAAACACAAATTACTTCTAATCATGGAACATTCAGAATTCAGAAATTAAAAAAGAATTTAAGTTTGTGGAAAGTAGTCCTCACCCCAGAATGGTCGAAGACGTTCTTCTTACGTGCGTAATCTCTCTTTAAGGGGAAGAACTACCCCTCAAAGTTTGCTTAATTTTTGAAAATAGCTGGAGCAAATATACTGAGTGACATAGAAATTGCAACACCAATAAGGTGTTAAAATTTCTGAATGAAATTTGGTTGGAATATTCACCTATGTTATAGTATAGGAGGAAAATCTGAATTAGCTAAACAAAATTTAATAATTATTGCTAATAACGTGTGGAGCGGCTTCTCTGATTTATACATTCATTAACACGTCGTGGCATTGATTGAATAAGGTGGTTTATTTCGTTTTGGGGTATTGCGTCCCATGCAAGTTGCACCTCATGTCTCAAAACCTCCAAAGTCAAAGGAGGGCGCTGCAAATTTTGCAACCCTCTACCCATTACTTATTATGTCCCAAACATGATCAATGGATGAAAGATCTGGAGATCTTGGAGGCCAGAGCAAAAGATTAATCTAGACCTGTTCAAAGAAATTCAAGGAAATCCTTACTACATGAGAACGTGCATTATCCTGCTGGAATAATGGATCTTCACGCTCTTGTAAGTATGGCGGAAGATATGTTTCAACCACCTCCGCAATATATCGTTGTGCTGTCATATTGCCTCGATTGAATACCAAGGGAGACCTGCTACCGTGAGTAATTGCACCCCAAATCATAACATCCACGGCGCGGTGTACGTGTCTATCAACTCTAAATTGAAGATTCCGTCGTTCACCCCGTTTTCTTCTGACTCTCTTGCGACTATCGTGCATACCTAAACAATATCTAGATTCGTCACTAAAGACAACACCACGCCATTCAATATTCCTAGGAGGTCTTCCATTGCACCATTGTAACCGTCGCTGACAATGTTGCGCACTCAAAGGAAGCACAAGTTGCGGACCATAGGATCTTAACCCAAAACTTCGGATTCGGCGATAAACTGTTCTAAGGGTTACATGGCCTCCTTCTTCATCCAACCATTGATCACTAATTGCCCGAGTAGAGGAAAATCGATCTCTAAATGACAGTTGTCTTAAGCTACGATCTTGACGCTAATTCGTTTTTCTTGAAGCATCGGTTCCCCTTTTACGACGTTCCTGGCCATCTTCAAACCACGCACGACACACTCGCATTAGGATAGACCGGTTTCGATTTACACGGTTAGCAATCTCCCCAAAATGAAAAACCAGCTTCGGGCAAACCAATAATTCGACCTCTATCGAATTCGCTTAATTGATTGGTAATTGACTCGTTGCCGTACTCTAGGCATGATCAAACAAACAAAACACGTAAACAACTGAATAACAATCGAAATAATGTTAATTAACAATGAAAAGAACAAATCGAACGATAAATAGAGATTGAAAAACCCAGCAAAAAATTAATAATAACTGTCAAATGTGACGTTATTACATTACCACTTGATCTCAAAACTTAATCAATTATCATTTAATGGCAACCCAACAGATCTACCAAGTTTTAACAAAAATATCCTACTCCTTCTTGGTGTTGCAATTTCTATGTCACTCAGTATATATCAAAATTATATACCAATCAACATATTCAGCTTCTTGAGTTCAATTACACACTTCTATATAAGCAATAATACCGTATCTCTGTTTCAAAGTTCGGTGGTGCTCTCCCCCACCTCTTCACGCTTGAACACATACATGTGCCAACTTGCACAGTACAGAGCTCCTCCTCCAGCAGTGTAACAAACATATATTTTGTATGAAAGAATTATGACGAAAATACCAAACCTGTCTTGAGTGAGGGCTATTTGTCCACAAAATTTCATTATTGTTCCACTGAAACTGTATAGCTACGAGGGGATGATTCATTTTTGTTAAAGCGTTTCCGGTAAACTTCTTTCGGCATTCCTCGTCTAATTAGTTTCGTTCTTTGGTTAACTTAAA
Organism: Chrysina gloriosa; assembly: GCA_038088585.1. NCBI lineage: Eukaryota > Metazoa > Arthropoda > Insecta > Coleoptera > Scarabaeidae > Chrysina > Chrysina gloriosa. The sequence continues at coordinate 8,450,167 of CM076089.1, read as the reverse complement.
AGAAATCGCTTTTATATTGTTCTCCACTTCTGCCCAAAAACTTCTTTATCAGTGCTCAACAAGTTCGATTTTTTCTAACATTAGGATAAGGCTCAGGAACATCCAACGAACGTCTTTCTTCATTATCACGTGGGATAAATTTACGTAGCCCAACTATAAATCTGACTTGTTTCGTGATTTAATTGTCTAAATCGTTAGTCATTGATTTATTTTTAGCGAAAACGGACACCAAAATAGTATAAAGTATATCAGATTCGAGGTAAACACTACAAAAATGGGTTTGTGAAACTTTTTCTTTTGCCGACCAAATTATCTATTACACTAACTTTGCCCTAACTCAGCCCTTTGCAGTAACAGTTATTGCTTGTAATGTATTTTCTTCTCCGTCTTTCCTTTTATCGAGTTTATACGTTAGCCTATTCCGGTTTACTTGCAGTCATCCCTTTTAGTTAAACTGACGTTTCTTGTGCCTTTCCGTTTACATTATTTGCTTTTCAAAATATTCGTCTTTAGGATTTATCATCTTGCAGGCGCTCAAACCAATTCTCGAAACGGTTTTTCCACTCTAAAGTTGCTATCTCAAAAACATGGTTTTTGAAGACCGCGATAGTTTCTTGAGGTGCTGAAAATCGCCGTCCACGCGTTTTTTGACATTCGATAACAGAAACAAATCGTTAGATGATAAATCAGGTAAATGCGGACAACAAGACATTAATTCGATGTTTCTTTCCTCCAAATAACACAGGTCAACACGAATTTTGACTTTCGTAAGAGGGTACGAAATTTTGATAGATTGATCGATATTTAGACGAAAGAAAATTATACGAACTGAAAGAGTTTGCTTTTGATTCCAGGAAAACGGTTGATCAATTTATCAGAAAATCCATAACTTAAATTTTTATTTATTGATAGATCGTAACAAATATATTTATTTATTATATAAATTTTTATCAACTTTTACTATCATATCAGATTACATAATAGTGGGAAAAAGTTTAGAAGTGAGTCCTTTTACTTTTTCTTTCAAGTTCATAGGTACTTTTTCTCACTAAAGCCCAAATGTAGTCCCCCATCATATTTTCGTTGTGTTGCACCTGATAACGTTGTTCGAAGTCAATGAAATCTTGATGAAAACGTTCTCCTTGTTCTTCTCAGTACACTCCCATTTGGTTTTCACATTTATCTAAATGAGCATGCAGTATTTGTACTTTTAGAGACATTCTACAGCCCATAGCTTTAAAATCTTCTAACTTGTTGTTAACTAGTCCTCGATAATTTTCAACTCTCTTATTCCCTAAGAATCCAGAAACTACTTCTTTAAAACTATCCCAACTTTTTGTTGAGCACTAGCAAGCAATTTTGAACATTTTTCACTGGCAAAAAGTTTTTTAATTTGTGGACTAACAAAAATTCCAGCATTAACCTTTGCACCTGACAACTTTGGAAAAACAATTTTTAAAAATGTAAAAGCTTCAGATCGTTTATCTAGATTTTTTACAAATTCAAGTTACAATTACAAGTCCTAACTTGATGTATAAAGGCGGCATTAATATATTTTCAGGTTAAGCCGTAGGTTCACATTTAACGTTTAGTTTTCCAACACAAAATTTGGTTTTTGGTGGTCATGATCGTTGATGATAGTGTTGAGCATCCGCTCTACTATCCCACAAACAGAGATAACACGGATATTTTGTCTATCAAACTTGTAGTCCCATTAAAAATTCTACCATCTTAAAATCCCCAATGAACTGCCACGTATACTCTTCTAATTTCAAAGCTTCGACAAAAATTGTAATACTTTCTTTCAGATGTACAGAATGAGCGACTGAAAGAGATGCAAATTTATTTCCGTTATGTAATAAAACTGCTTTCAAACTTTTCGTCGAGCTGTCAATGAATAAGGACCAGTCACTGGGAACACAGGGCATCCCAATTGATCCAAACAAGCCTGTTATATCGTTACACTAGTAGTCTATCTTCTTTGGTGAAGAACGTAGCAAATGCCTCATGCCGACTTCGTTAATCTGTTATTTCGACATCGATAAGCAAATTCCATTGCTTCAAACGAGAACCCAGAATCTCTGCCTTACTCTTCGGCAAATTCAAATCTCTTATCAAGTCGTTAAAGTCTTCTGAGTTAAGAAAATGGGGTTTGGGTGGTTCCTGTGACGGTACAAATTCTTCATCTTTAATATTTTTATTTGAACTCTCAGATGAGCTTGATTGAGACGTTTTTGGAGGAGGTTCAAGTATTGGAAGTTGTTGGCTATGCGAGATTGGAGCAGAAGATGAAGCAAAGTCAGGATATGCGATGGGTTTGGCATTTTTGCCTTTACGTCTTTTAGCAGGTTTAACTACGCAAACATGACAAATATCAAATTTTAGGGAATTATTAATGATACATCTCAACAGAGCCAATTAGTGGTCGTTTGTTAACATAAAAGGCGCATAAAAGGCGCCCCTCGTATACACGTTCTGCTTTTATCTCTCTAGCAGTTTATGTTTCAGATGTTAGTTATACTAGACATATCAATCATCAGTATCACCGTCTCCATTACTTACTTTCCGAAAATTAAAACTTACTTTAGTTAAGACTTTTACTTACAGAGAAATGGAAAACCGATACGAAATAACAAATCTTTATACGGATACCGAGCTTTACGAAATAAACAAACACGAACGTGTACATTAACTGCTACTAGTACGTATGGCTTTTATGTCAGTAATAACCCCCGGACATAACAGAAAGTCGTCGAAATTACCCGGTATCGATTTCGTTTAAAAGCGTGTAAAATTGAAGAATGTCGGGCAATGTACAGCTGAAATTTTGCATTCCATAATCACGTATCAAATGTGTGGTATCGAGTGGCGGAAGTCTAAAATAGCATAACACGCGCCGGGCTATTCTCAGTTTCCAGGCATCATCCAACACCACACTAGAAATAGAAATAACTGCGAACTTGAAACCTCAAAAACTACCGATGTTCAACACGGTACGTGTCGCGGCATTCTCATCGATTTTTTTACTCTATTTGTTAATTCATCCGGATATATTTGACGCGTCAATTTTTTTATTTATTTTTTTTTGGTAGTTTTGCTCCGCCGTCCGTCGCGTCGGTACGGACCAATATTCCTAAAAACCTAAAAAATCGTTGTATTCTATTTCGGTATCACAAAACCTACGTATTTTAACAATCTCGCATATACTACTATTACGAATTTACAGCTGTGACGCGAAAAGAAATGTAAACTGAAACGTAATTTGCTTTACATAAACGCCGGCTGTAGGCTATATTTATGAACAACGAGACCTTAAATTATCCTACTTTTTAATGTGTGAAGTGTCTGAAGCGATTTATAGATAGAAACTACCGGATTTAATAGTAATTGCTAGAAATGAGCTACTTGAATGAACTGAGATAGTAATTAGACTTACTATGGTAAAAAAAAATTAACGAGACAATTTTATCAAGCGGCGCAAATGGCTAGTCAATAATTCGTGAAAGTAACATTGCCATAAACGCGGACGAACATATTTTCTGAAGAAGAAAATACTTCACCCAGATTCAGCAATACCTCCAATTTATATTACATAATTATGAGTTTAAAAGTAAAAGCTTCGGAATTGTGACTGGTTGCCATCTGGTTATGTCTTCCACAAATCAAAATCCAATTTAAAGAGGCGAAATGTGTCCTAACTTCGTACATGTAACATATTTCGGAAATGTAAGTACCACTGGGAAAGTGATCGAAGCTCTAGTAATTTCACCGTAATTTCTTTTTATTTCGTCAATTTTCATCAAAATTCCAATGTAGTTTCCTAATATAATCATCATTTAATTGAATACACTTATCCCAACATGAAATTATTTCTTTTAAGCCGTCCTCAAAGAACATTTTCCGGGTCTCTGCCATCCACCTGTTTATAGCAACTTTTACCTCGTTTAAGGTCTTAAATCGAACACGCCATAATCATTCCTTCGAATTTGGGAACAAATAAAAAAGTCACCAGAAGTCAGATCCAGCGAATATGGTGGATGTGGAAGCGATTCCCAGTCCCATTCGCTTCAAGCACTTCTCATTCTTCGTGTGGTATGGCGTCTTGCTTTTGTTCTACAGGCCTTATAGGCCTAGGGAATAAATTATTTTTTCAATCTATACATCTCATTTAACATTTCAAATCAAAATCTTCTTCAACCCTTTTGTACTCTGGACTTTTCTCCTCGAGTCACTGACACTTATTCCTCTCAGGGCCTTTTTCACTCTCTGCAACCATCTCATTCTCTCGGTTTTGCTTTTCTTCTTACACCCACTCATCGCCTTGCCAATACTGTTTTTTCCATTCTTTTCCTCGTCATTCCCCAACCATCTCATTGTGTAGGTTTTTACGCAGGATACAAGGCTAGGTTCCTCATATAACGTTTTCATTTCTTCTTGACCATCCATCCGGTGGATTTTTCTCCCAAAATTTTCTCTATCATCTTCTCAGGTCTTGGTTTTTCAATTTGTTTAGTGGCCATGTTTCACACCCGCAAATTACTGTCGCCCTTATCAATTTATTCTGGAAATGCAAGTACCACTGGGAAAGTGACGGAGAGGGATCTCTACGATGTTCTAGAAACTTGGCTATAATTGTTTTATTTCGTCAATTTTCATCAAAATTACAATGTAATTTTTCAATATAATCTCTATTTAATTGAATACACTTATACCAACGTGAAACTAATTATTTTCAAACTTCTTAAAGAAAATTTTCGGGGTCTCTGCAATTCACCTGTCTCTAACACGTTTTTCCTCATTTATGCTCTTAAATCTAATAACCCACAGTGATTATTTCGATTTTGGGAACAGATGGAAATCAGAAATTACAACGAATCAAATTGAACTCGAACCAAATTCCTTAGAACATTCGAAAGATCCCTCGTATTTGCTTTTGATACCAAAGAGGTATGAAGATTGTGTTACACACGTACATACAGTAAGAAATTCTGAAAGAATTTATCGAAAATTAGTGAGATAATGATTACGGGATACTTCAACATTCCGATCCTTACCCAGGAAGTTAAAAAAATGTTGTTCAATATAGATACACATAGATACTTGGAAACTGTCTGGATAATTAAATTTCGAAAATTTTAAGACGTACGTTTAAGCAGGTGAATCTTAGGCAATTGTGGACTTTATTTACAACCCGGACCTTCGTTTTTGATTTTTATTATTTTAGTAGAGGCAATTAAATATAGAATTGTCGATGTAAATCCATGTCCGAGATATGAAAGTGCGTTAATTAACGAAGTGTCGGGAAAAAACATGTTCATTAGGAGTACTATATAGAAGAGACCCGTGGCTCCTCATTAATTATAGTAATTACAGACACTTTAATCTTTTAAACTTTTATGTGTTTTTAATGACGTCATTCTAAAGTCGGAAAGGAAACGTATGGCAATGCAATACAGAAAGCACATGCTACGCACATATTTGTACTCGAAAAATGTGTATAAGTCATGCGAGTTTATCGCTGATGAAAATATCCCGCGATTAATTCACCGATTATTAAGTACCACTATCGGTGTATTGAAGATGGTAACGATGACGGCAGTTTTCTTTCGTATACTCCCCTCGTAACATTAACAAGGGCGCTGCCGGTATCGGGTTTCACCAAAACAACGGCCTCTGCACAAACAGACGGATCGTCGTTTAATCAGACTCCACCTTAATGCAGAGGCCCATAGAATTTAGGGGATATCGTTCAATACTGAGAATTTAGTACAGTTATAAAAATATCGATTGCGATTCTTGAGATCACATAGGTCTTCAGATTCAAAATAAGCGTAGTAAGCGACGAATTTCTAATTCAACTTGACATATAATATCGGTAGGACATTAGATGAAGTAAATCAAAAAAATATTGGTCGAAACTTGAAGAAGTAAGTTTGTTCTTATTATTGTTAGGACTAAACCCGCATTGATACATTAAACTTCATAGAACTTGGTTTGGAGATGAAGTCCAGGAATCTCCCTGTCTTTTGGACGCTGAAAAAGCAGCTTGAATGCGAAATAATTCGAAAGTTGTGATAATATATGAATATCTGGTCAATACAATGCCGATGAAGGCAGAAGTTAATACAAAAGTGGAGATAATAGTGCACAACGACACAGCAGTACCAATAATACTAAATGTTTGTCAAGGAACTGAGTTATACATGTGCACATAAGTTAAATGGAATGAAAATGGAATTCTTCAAAGTAAAACCTAGATAAAACCAAAACGTCTAAGGAAGAAAAAGTTATAGACCTAAAAGGACGTAGCCGTCGCGTCGATAAACTCCAGTTTTCCAAAGAAATTTTGCTTTAGACTAGAAGTACATTTTCGTTTCATACACTTTTGAGGACTGGGTCGTCCCAAATAATGTTTCCTTCATTTCTCTTCCTCCTGTAATATCGCCAATTCCATTTTGTATTAAACGATTAATGTTTTAGTTGTCTTATCTTTGATCGGAAAGTCGTTTATTTGCTGATATTGTTTCTATCAGTCAGCAATCACTTCTAATCGTTCCTTATTTATCTTGACATTGTTCCGTATTGTTTACCCGTGTTTGTTCTAATAGGTACTGTAAGATATTTCATCTTCTTTGTAGTGTGCTTAAGATTTGTTGTAAACAAACGATGTTTAATGTAGAATAGGTAAATTCACCAGAGTGCAGGAGAACTTCTCCTGATAATAATAATAATAATAATGTTTATTGACTTTGTAGAAACATTACAAAGCAAACGTCAAAGAAAACAACTAAAGAAATTAGACCAAGAAATGATACCAAGTGATAGGAGGAGAACTTCTCCTGAAAGGAAGGAGATCTCTTCTGATAGAAGGAGAACTTCTCCTGGTAGGAGGAGAACTTCTCCTGAAAGGAAGAGGATATCTCTTGATAGAAGGAGAACTTCTCCTGGTAGGAGGAGAATTTCTCCCGAGAGCAGGAATCCTCTACTGACAGTCGTAGATATTCGCCCGAAACGAATCGAAATTCTTCCGACAGAAAAAGGAGTTCTCCTGATCGTAGAAGAAATTCGCCTGAAAAAGATGAAGTTCTCGAGAGACAAGTAAAAATTCTCCAGATAGAAGAAGGATATCGCACCAATAGAAAAAATCACCACCAAGAAGAAGGCGTTGATCTGATAGATCGAGCAGTCAAAAATCCTCCGATTATGAATCAAATTTCTTAGGTCAGATGAACGTAAACGGTCTCCTGATAAATTTAGGAGTGGCATAGAACGCAGAAATGATTGTGATGTAAGTTCTGATAAACCGCAGCAACGAGAACAGGAGAAACCATGAAGAGATTAAATGCCGAAATTGAAAGAAGCAGAACCACTAAAATTCATTCTAACAAATATGCCTCTTCAGCATCCGATGACGATTCCAACTAGTATACCTACAAATTTTTATTATTATTTTGCTTACATTCTTAAACTAAACGAAGCAGTTACGAAAAATATGTGTATCAGACAAAATGGAATCGGGTGATGATGGTAATTATAATATTTATACATGACATTAAAATAGGGTGCCCAGATACCTTTGGTCCGAAATCAGACCATTTAAAAAAAAGTAGCACTTTTCAAAATAACGTTTATTACTACAATAAAACATCAAATTTACACGTATTTACTGTTAGGCGATATCTGATTCAGCAAATTTCCGTCGCCCAAAATCTTTTTATACATTTCACAACACGATAAAAAACGATTTATTTCAATTTGAAGCAAGCATTTCACGGTTTTAACGTTCAATCGATCTCGAGCGTCTGTCCACTGCTTTTTGCACAAGGAAAATACTCGTTCAAACAAACAATCATAGGCATCCACATATATAATAAGAGAATCTATGTATGTATCTGAAAATGAAGCGATAAATTGGAAACATTAAAAAATTTCAGGACAAATCAGGACGGGAACCCGAATTTTAGGACAAAATCAGGACGAGCTTCTAAAAATCAGGATAATCTTGATAAAATCAGGACATCTGGGCACCCTACACTAAAATTGAAAATATTTGCAATTTAAATTTGTGAATATAGGCAACCCAACGTGCAACCCTTAACAAACAGGAAGAATTAGTGGCATTACCTACGTTTACGTAGTGCGCACGATAAGTAAACAATAAGAGTCTTCTATTCTTAATCATCATTGTTCTAACCACAAATAAACATAAAATGCAGTTTATACATTATCAAGTTTGAACCAGCAAATCGATACAACAGATAACAATAACAATATATTGCTGACAAGGAAACACCGGTAACCCTCGTCCCCCAAAAAATTGAAATTTTGTGGATTTGTAGATTTTGTGGATTCTTATCGGCGGAATTTTGCAGTGAAGGGCCCTCTAATGAAAATACCATCCCTTGAAATTCGTGCAAATATCTCAAAAACTATTGGAGGTATTAAAAAAAAATTAATTGTTTGAAAAGTACTAAATGATAGCACAATCGTAATTTCAAAATCTATTAATTTCCAATAGGGAATCTTAATTTGTATTATTTCGTACTCTTCAAAACTCTCAAAAACCTCTCTTAACTTCTTTTTTAATATCTTCGATAGTTTTCGAGATATTTGCACCGATTTCAAGGGATAGTATTTTCATTAGACCGCCCTCCACTCCACAAATGGGGGATTCCACCGATAAAATTAAGTGCAATAATCTTACATTGGACCCCTTCACAAGTCTACAAAATTTCAATTTTTTTGGAGAGTCCGGAGTGTCGGTTTTCCCTTTCTGAGTACTCTTTTTCTTGAAATAGTCTGCAATTGCTGAGTTACCAAATCAATATAATTTCACTTCGAAAACTTCCACTCTGGAGAACTAAATCCGTTAATAATTTGAAGTGTGCAAGAAAGAATGTCATTTATTTACGAATTAGTGCGTATCTCGTGTAAATAAAAAATAATAATAGTAATAAAAATTTTACTATTTTTAAATATTAATGATATTACTAATTATACAATTTATTTTAATTATCGTCTAGTGTTCTAGAATTATGTGTAAGATGTGCAATACTGTTCATTATCAAATAAACCATGCTAAATTTGTGCATAAAGAAAACAACTAACTAACTAACTAACTACTTTATCTATTTCTGTAGACGTTACAAACTAGACTTCACAACGTATTGAAATAAGTCAAAAGCATAATGATTAATTATCATCAATAACAAAAAATTAACATAGAGTACCTATGAGAATATAAATACAACGCAAAAGTTATCTATTTACTGAAACATTCCAGAAATTCCTGTAAGGAATAAAATCCGTTCACGGTCAATACGTTGGACAATTGAAATTTAAATTGAGAAACAATTCCCCAATTAACTAGCTACCATAAATGTAAGCAATTTGATATTTAGAAGCACAATCTTTGAAAACGCGCCATAGGCTCTCCGTCATTGGCTCCAGATGAACGCATAATGGGAAATTGCCATAGCTTAAAAAGCATATCAAATCTTTTAATACTTTCGAAAATATTTAGGACATAAAGCGTATTTATTCATTTATTTGAAGTCGACCTAAGTGTGACGAAGCAAACGTGTTTAATATATTTTTGAAAACGTTTAAACGTTCGTAAATCATTTTCAGCTGCTTTTCAAAAATGGTAGTTACAAGCTTCACAAGATTCAACAGCTGCTTATAAACAAAAAGAAAAACAAAACAATTGTTATACATTTTGTTGCCTATAAATAGGATTTTGAACGCCAAATGAGAGTAAAGTTATTCTAATGTTGTTCTTGCATTACTGCAGTAATATAGTACAGTCGAACTTAAATCCCCGCTCCAAATTATTCGACTTATAAGTGAAAGTAATTGGGAATTATTCCAAATATAATGAATGTGTATTATTGAGGCACAAACAACTTGAATGATTAAAGAAAAAAGGTTACTCTTAACCAAATTTAAGCCAAAATAAGGCACTTCGTGAAAATATGAGCAAATAATTGGCAAGTACATCGCCTCAAATTGGAACTCAATTGCTTGGTAGCATACGTAAAAATCGGTAAGAAAATCCGAAATCACGCAGAGGAAGTTCAAAAACGATAGGGGTAGTGTTAATGTTATCAGCTGACCAATTTAATGAAATGGTTGAAGATATGCGAAAGGTGGGATCTGCACTAAAACCCAAAGCAATTGTAAATAATAGTTTTGGGAGAGCTTCTATTGATCTATCCTACCAATTGGCAAAGTTATGAACGACGCAAGCTGAAATGGTATAGAGAAATCAACAAATTAATGGGGGTAAGAGTATGAAAGCGAACGATTTTGGTGAAGAAATTGTCACACAATTGTTAAATACTCCAGAGGTGCATAGTTTTGTGTGCTTTCAGTATCCTCGCACACTAGTTCAACCCTACATTCTTACTAGAGAAAGGCATTACCATGGCATAAATTTGTAGAAGAGACCAGGAAGTTCTAGGATCGGTCATAGGCAAAACTGCAGACCAAGTTACTTTAATCTTTTTCGTGAAAATGGCCGGAAAACGTTCGAGGTTTCGCCCTTTGAGAAATCAATTTAGGGGAATTTTAGGTCTGTGTACACCACCAATGTCCGTGTACACCGCGGCTGGCGAATCAGCTAAACCACATTGCAGTATACAGGCAGATGCAGAATACTTACATGGTCACATCAGAAACATTTGTGGGCGAGGCGAAATTTCGCACAAATAGGGTCGAACGTCTGCCATGCTTACTTTCATTGAACTGGCCAGAAAATTTCTTCGCATTGACCAAATAAAAACTGACGGTACGGTTGCGCGATTTGGAATAGATTTCTTTAAAATTGTTTCACATTCATATCGTAACATGTAACTTCTGGTCTGAAGTTTATTTATAACAAATATAGTAAAAGATATGCGCAAACAAAGAGGAAAAATTCAAAAAATTAAAATATAAACGTACGATTGTGCTGATCGATCACGATATTGCTTAAATGCATTTTACTTTGCACCACCGCATAAATAATTAATTTAAATAATGTGTTAATTTTTACGTCATTACTAAAATCTAAAGTCTCATCGTTTCTAACTATAATAACTATAATAAAAATGAAAAAATTGCCAGGTGGGATATGTTTTGCGATATGATAACAGATACCCCAGTAACTGTAAAATACAGTCCTGCAGACACAAGTAGAATAGAGGCTGTACAGAAATAAATTACAAAGCTGTCACTGGCTGTTCGTGATATCCAAGACTGGTTGCAAAGCAGACAGTTTACCGTGAGCACTCAACCTGTTAAAGGGAGTCTTAAATCTTAAAAATTAAAAAAGTTGGTGTGTGTGTATGGTTTACGCCCGTCTGAAGTGAATACTCCCGCTCGCACATCATACTCTTTCTGTCTCTCTTGTTTCAGTCGAAGCAAGCACGCACGTATCCTTCCTATCGCTCATCGCCTCTCGCTCGCACATCATACTCTTTCTGTCTCTCTGGTTTCAGACGAAGCAAGCACGCACGTATTCTTTCTATCGCTCATCGCCTCTCGCTCGCATATCATACTCTTTCTGTCTCTCTTGTTCCAGACGAAGCAAGCACGCACGTATCCTTCCTATCGCTCATCGCCTCTCGTTCGCACATCATACTCTTTCTGTCTCTTTGGTTTCAGACGAAGCAAGCACGCACGTATCCTTTCTATCGCTCATCGCCTCTCGCTCGCACATCATACTCTTTTTGTGTCTCTGGTTCCAGACGAAGCAAGCACGCACGTATCCTTCCTATCGCTCATCGCCCCTCTCTCGCACATCATACTCTCTCTTGTTTTCTTTATCTTTCACACGAAGCGAGCGTCTGGCTCCGCCCAAATTTAACGTTCTTGCGCTTACGCTTACGCTCGAGCTGGTCCGGTGTCCCTTAAGAAGCATTCGCTTCAATAATCGAGTTATAGAATTGTATTTTGAAAGAAAATTACATGCTAACTTTCCAAACAACTGGAGATAGTTAGGCTACGGGAAAAAATCGAATTGTGAGAGAGAGATTCGATTAGAATGGCCAACATATAAAGTGGCCGTCAATGGAACAATTTAAATTTGCACCTTTAAAAGCATATGGAAGATGGATGGATCATCCCTTATCTTTAGATGTTGGCACCATTTTCCTTACTTGCCCAAATTTGTTTGAAAGGGGGTGGAAGTAAATCTCTCAATCTCTCAGTTGTCTTGGTTTATCTTATTAGCAATAATAAGCAGCATTAATAATGATTTATTACTGATTTATTACTGATTTATTAACTTTGATTTACGTTAGCAGAAGAAGCAAATATTTTTATTTAAAGTAGATCAGATTTCGCTTTTAAATTCGAATCGTAACTAATATAATTAGCATACTGGCATCTAATCTGCTAATTGAGTTGTTAAAACTGCCAGGAATCGTTAGCAATTGTATGTTTAATCTAAAATAACATGTTGTAATCGATATTGGTGCTTCATTAACATAATATAATTAATTATTATTCCTATTTCATATTTCTATATTCGTTTTCGTTCACGTTTTTAACACGTTTGTATACATATGTACTATACGTAACATCGGGATACATATGGAAGCAATCCATCCAAACTGTGGAATAACATGTTACAAAATCGTTAGGGAAACGTCGATAAATTATCCGTTCGCTTTCGTATAGACGTAGACGCAAGTGCATCGAAAGAAATTACATGGATTCAGTTTCGAGTTTCACATTTTTGTGAAAAAAAAACGAAGAATAAAGAGGAACGACACGAAAGGAAGACCGAATAGGGACGACACGAAACGTTGAGAACAGTTACTGTCTCTCCTATTCGGTAGCAAACAAAAACTGAAGGGCAAAAACCTACCGATGCAGAAGAGGAGGGTTGGCCGGCATTCAGTAAACATATGGGCACCACTTGTCACATTGACTAGCGGCGAAGGTCTGAGAGAAAGAGGCCTAATAAGTATTTATTTAACCATCAATTTGCCTTGTCAGAAGAGAGTTTTGCACCCGAGATGTTCTTAATCGACTGTGCGTCTTGTCGTCGAACCTATTTTTATAAAGAGGAATATTTTCTTTAAAAATGCCCGGGTAAGGATGCGTATCTATACGTATATGGGGGCAAGTTGCACGTTCCAAGAATATTAAGACAAGTCTCGCTTCGTTCGAATCGTTTCCATTAGTAAATCGGTGGTAACATTTGTTTGTCATCTGTATGTACTTTTGGTGCGCACAATAAACGTCTGCGTTCTATCACGTGGAAAGGGATAAAGACGCATTCGTATCCATTGATGCGCTGGGAAGGTTTTCCATCAATTTATATTTCGCTTGGTAATTGGCGTGGTAGAATCAACTCCAAGTAATCGAATAGGAGGAATATGCTACAAGTGTAAGTTCATTGAGTAAATGATGTCTTCGTATTCGTGTTCGTATATGAACATCTCATTTTGTTCCTATTCTTTTTCGTTTGAATTAAATCAACAATCTTGGTAAAGCTAAAAAGGGGGCATGTAAACAATAGTAGTAGTAATGATAGTAGTAATTTTATTAAAAATGTAATCTGCATTAAGTCGAAGAACAATACAATACAGCGAAACGTAAACAACTCGTATGAATATATACGATGATCCAAATACCCCAGAACATGCTCTAAACTAGATGGATTTAAATCCGTTGTAAAAAACATAATTGAAGCAATGACTAAGATAGGATTCCATCCATCAAACAAGGAGCAAAGCCAAAATAATCCAGCTTCTTGTAATAAGATTCTTTGATTAATCTGGTCAAAAGCCGAGGAGAAGTCCGTATAGACAACGTCCACTTAACCTCGATTATCCAATATATTACTCAGTACGATAAGCAAAGCAAAAGAACTTTTGTTCTGGAGGAAAATGTACGCAAAAGCTACAGTTCGTTCCAGCTTTTGTGATAAGATTCTGTGATCAATCTTGTCAAAAGCCGAGGAGAAGTCCGCATAGACAACGTCCACCTGATCTTGATCATCCAACGTACTACTTACGAATTTAGTAAGATAAGCAAAAAAGAACTTTTATTGTAGAGAAACAGGTACGGAAAAGTTATAGTTTGTTGGTTAGGTTTGAAGGCACTTGTACTCAGGGTTCAGATTTAGTACCTACGATCTTTTCTTTTCCCTTCGGCATTTAATAATATTAAAATGCTAAGAAACAAAGGAGAATGTTCCTTCTTCAAAGGAAGTACCTACTTCACAACCACGGCAAAAGTTCGAAAAGTTCGTTGCTAAAGATAGGAAGAACAAAGGAAAGGATGCAATTCTGTGGAATTATCTAAATTCAAGATGGTTGTACTTGAAGATCCCTTCTTGGGACCTAGAGGAAAGGGGAATAAATTGGACCACTTTGTCGTTTATTTTTGTATATGCAAACAGAAAGACATCGGGGTATTGTGGGTAGTATAATACATATCGCGGATGATATACATATATATAAAAAGATCGTAACATAAATATAATTGGAAGTATTTAATTTTAAATAATAATAACCCCCACGAAGCCAAATGCAAATTCTAACTTTCATTTTTCATAAACATTATATAACATATCATTAAATAAACTACTTTGGGGAGCCAAAATCTTAATAAAATCTGGATGACTTTCCATGTAACAACTTCATTGAATTAGGTGCGTTCATAGGCAGCTATCAAGTAGCTGTGCAAAAGCTTACTAAGTAAGCACAATTTGCACTTGTCGGTAATCCGTGAGGAAAATTAAGCTTTGTAAATCGCAGACCGCAACTGCAGACCGAAGTAGTTTCGTTCTTATCGCTAATCTTCAGTTACCCGGAAGTTTCAAGATTCTCTAGCTAGTTCCTCTCTGCAAATTGGCTCCATTCTCTTTCGTTCAAAGATAGCTCCTTTGCCTCCAACCATATCCTCCCTCTGTCTCCCAATATTTCACGTTTTACTTGGGCTACTCCTTGTATTTGTTCCCATCGCTCTTATTTTCCATGCTGTTTTATTACCTATCTGTCATCTTTCATTCTTAACAAGTGACCCATTCATTTTAACTTCCTTTCTTCTAGTTTTTTTCTCAATGATAGTGTGGATGCAATGTGGTGCAATCGGTTTACGGATTTGGTAATGCTTGCTTCGAACTAGCAAAATACGTGTCAGCGAATTTATTATTATTAACAATTGTGTGGTGAAGATTTTGCCGATGTGATATAGTGTCATTCTTTTTCCTTCAATGATTTGAATTGCAGTTCTTATCTAAAGTCGTCATTTCCTCTCACTCCGATTACCTTCCTTAAATACTTCATGTTCGCAGCCTATACACATCTTTCCTGTCTTATCTCGCTTGAAAGTTCTCAGCTCCATACGTTCTAACTGGAATATATCGCTCATATAGATAACGAACAAAACCGAGCTCGGTATGGAGCCTTGAGGGACTCCTCGATTGACCGTTCCTGAATAACTTGTGTGGTACACTGAGTTATAGCATATTGTAGTAGAATGAACCTAATGAAATACGAAAACGGCCAACAAAGAGTTGTAACACGTAAGGTTTTCTTGTTACATTAGACAAACCACATGAACAAATTTTGTAACCCTTTATAACTACTCTCTTCAAAAACCAACAGTAATCACCCATCATGGCTGGATTTCATCGATCTTGGTACCGAATTTCCATTCTCCTTATATCTTGATAGAATCTTTCATCCTGTTCGTCGCTGAAAGCGCCCAAATTCTTAGAAAGAAAAAATGGGAATGGAGAAAGTGAATTTTTAATGACAACCAAGCGATTTGTAGGAGTTTGAAATTAACTTGTAGTTCTTCTTCGTAGTTAGCATCCATATTGTTGCCTACAAATTCCCTGAATACACTTATAACTGAGTTCCAAGCTCTGAGCTCTTGCGCGGTGAGCTTCTCTGTTAAATTAACATCGTCCAGCAATTTTCTAATTTGTGGTCCGATAAAAATGCCTTCTTTTAATTTAGTGTCACTTAACTTGAGAAAGGCTTGCCTTAGGTATTTAAATTCTTCACTCTCTTTATTCATAGCCTTCACAATAACAAAGTTTGTGAGGAGAAATTTTGCAACCGCGGGGCGTTTTACTGGACATTTTTGTCGTTAAAAAGATTTTCTTAACTACACACAACCACTCGCCTCAAAAATCAAACGAAGACTGAATAAGAGAATAAGTTCAATGTTATATACAGTCAATTTGAGGTTATCTTTCTGTTTTTAAATTCACCGCTTTTAAATGACCCCTTATAAAATTTACTACCAGCCAATATAAAAGGATCTAATGAGCCCATTGAAAACTGGACGTATTAGGACTTAATGAATACTGTTTCTATTATCAGAAAGGTATTAGCATTGTGAGAATGATGGGTTGAACTATGTTACAAAAATCGTGTTGGCCAGTGTTTCCAGGTTATTCATCTGAATCCATACATTTCCAATTTTTGAGGCAAAATAGACTTGCAATCAAATGCTTCCGTTAGGTCACATAGTACAACGGCACAGAATTTATTTACTCGATAGCAGACGATTTGAAGCTTAGCCTTAGTTAAAAGGATATAATAAATCAGGCTAACGGGCGAGAAATCTTTGGGAATTGCTTGTAAATTCGATTCAAAACACAATAAATTGCCCTTCGGGGCAATCCAAATTCCATCGTATATCAGGAGCTTAATCGATTCTAATTCGAGAAGCAATAAAATATAAAAAGGAAGTAGCAGGTGTGAAGCAAGCGAGAAGCAAATCAGAAAACAGACACCAGCCATAAATCATTTCACATAGTTAGATCGAATGTTCTGCTATCAAGTAAAACCGTCTGTGCTGCTTAGAATGTTTAGACTCATTAAGTTTGGAATGCATTTGTAAACTTTATACATAACTTTTAGAATTTTTCTTGTTTCTGTCCTCATACCTGCAAACACTTGGACTTTTAACATATATAACAACGGCGCAAACCGCATGCTATTCGCGCAATTTGTGAGTTATGCATTGTTTAACACAATTCTATATATGGCGGATATCATATAATTATATCTTGACTCCTTTCTTCTTTATTAGGAACATGGGACTTGCCCGATTCATGGTATTACCTAAACTACTCCGTTAGGCAAATTATTATACGGACGGCCATTAAACTGATACGTGCACACGGTATTTGATTTTCACATATATGAAGCAACAATTATCTACTGCATGCATGTCGGAAATATCCCGCAAACTCAAATTATAGCAAACTACCTATATGCGATACCACCTTCCCTTCTGATAGTTCAGCCTGCAACTGACTGACCTTTCGTCTAATTGTTTAACGCGAAACTTCGCTCCTCGGTGCTTTACTTTAATGAAAATGGGACGTAATGCGCACTTCGATTAGTCCCTTATGATATAATATCGCATTTCTCGGAAACGTTAAATATGTAAGTCGCAGATAAACGCAGCATCATGAAAGTAAGAAGCACTATCATTTATTCGCATTTTCCACGCTCCGACTCGGAAAAATACCTCTAGTTACGTGTTTCCGACGGAGTGGATGCGTTCGAATAGATCATTCCGGCAAAAATCAAAGCACTAATTTACGAACATTAAGGGAAATTTTTGCGAAACGCGTAAGTGGAGAAAATTGTAAGTAAAAGTGTAAAATTAGTAGGATCATGACACGCTATCGTAAAAAGGAAGGATGATCTCTTCATATCGTGTTCTCGATATTACACGGCTACTTAGAACTATTATTTCTTACAGATTATTAAAGGAAAGGAAATTTAAAAAATCGCAGAAACCACCTAATATTAGATATTTATTGACTATATTACTCAACGGAAACCAATTACAGAGTCATTTCACAGAAAAGATTACATGCATTTTAAATTTTGCGGTAGCAAGAGCGGATTTTCAGACGTTCTTGTTCTACTTTAGATTAGGACATTCATGGATTATTGGCATATGCCAATTATGCTTATTTAGTAAACTTTTTCACGGTTACTTGGTAGCTCTCCATTAACCATACCTCGTTATATGGAGAGTCATCCACATTGTATTTTATTTTGCATCGATGGTTGAGCGAGGTTTTCTAAACGTAGATGATACTATATTTGTGATACTTTGGCTATTGATGGTTTTTAACCCTCCTATACTCACGTCAAAATGAAAGACGTATACTATATTATATAAATCGGTCTCACAGACCGTATGCGTGAGTATAGGAAGGTTAAGAAAATCGGTTGCTTCTTTGAAGGTGACTGCACGATAAAGTTCTATATTGGTTGGAATTGTTCAATACTTTGCAATAAATTGTTTTCACGTGAAGTCAGTGGCGGTATTGCTTGTTCGTTAGTAAAATACTTGATTGGTGTTAAAAGCTAGGATAAGAAACAGTACTTTTGGTGATAGATTGGCTAGAAGAATAGGTTGAGAAATTATTCATTTTGCAAGCAATTAACAAACAAGGAATAATTCTATCTTTTTAGGATATCAAGAAACGTTATCTTAGTCAAAGGTGCATGCCGGGAAATATGCGTCTATGATTACGTCTGTTACCGATTTTGGGATCTTATACTTCATTAGTCGAAGATCATCGATATTTTAACTTGTTTTCAAACGTCATTTCCATGTTTATAATAAAAGAAATAAATGAATAAAAGTGATGTTTCCGAGTATTCTTGGGTGTACTCCTTCGAAATCTTAGCTCAGCATTGGGATTTTTCTGCTGGCGAATTAAATATGGCGGTATCAAAATTAAGAAAAAAATTGGAAAAAAATTGTACATTTTCAACTGTTTGATCTTACTCACACTGAAATTGCGCAAAAATTACAAGTCTCGCTCAACTATCGGTGAACGAAATTGTTGAAGTTTAGCAGGAATTCTTTTTCGTATTCATTTTAATGAGATTTGTCTTCTAAAATAGTGATTTATTGTAGTAATTAAATTTTGATAAAAGATGTTAGAATAAAAAATTCAATAGAAACATAGTCCAACCTCTGTAGGTTGTGCGGATAGTAGAACACAAAACAATAATTTTTGGAATAGAAATGTCATTAACATCAATATCAAAAAAAAACAACTTGAAAGGGATTTCCCATTTTGTTTCAATTTCAACGTGAAATAAAAAGTTGAAAATGTGCAATTAAATAAAAAATCATTCAAAATCCATCACGTTTAATGTTCTGGCAGACAAATCTCAATTGTGGGCCCGAATTCCAAAAAGCACACCCAAAAACACTCGGAACACTCAGAACACTCTTAATAGTTTCAAATAAGAATAAGAAAACTGGTTAAAATAATATATGAAATAAATAAAATTACCCTTACCACCTTTCGGAAATTATTTCAGATACGTATTTGAGCAACTAAGTTGCCATCCTCAGCGATAAACTCAGGATTTACGATATATGGGTAACGCCCAATACCAATACCGCACAGTGAGCACTGTATAACTCTAAAGCGCTGCACAATGAACAACACATGAACGACAGCACGAAATACGCCAAAACACTGTTGACACTGAACTCCCATTATAAAGAGCGTGTATTTATATTAATTCCAAACATAAAATTCATGCTTTGCCAAACTACGGTTTATCGATCATTTTGACTTGAAGAGTTTTCAGCAAGATGAATACTTATCAGCAAATGTTACAATTTTATTATGCTCCAGAATTGGAATACTACACATGGCTGATAAGATCCTATACTTCCTTGTATCTTATCACATTCCTGCATTGATTAACCTGAAAATCGTATACATAGACACTTTATTATTTGATTCTAAAGTACCTACCTATCAAATGGATAGGATCCCAGCGGCTGGACAAATTGAGAAGTTAGGAGTTTCTGCTGTTTACGTATCAAACTTTTCGTGCCAAACTGTGTTGACAGCTTGTACGATATCTCGAAAAATAACAGAGGACACATTCTTTTCTTCAAAATCCTTTTCTGTAGCATTGGTGATAACCTTTTCTGTAGCATTGGTAATAATTATTTTCTGTAGCATTGGTAATAATTCTTTCCTGTAGCATTGGTAATAATTCTTTTCTGCAGTATTGGTAATAATTCTTTTCTGTAGCATTGGTGATACCGCATATGTACTCAGTGGTGGAATGACTTCTTTACTTTACTTTATTAATTTCTGTAGACGTTACAAAGTGGACAACGTATAGAAACATGTCAAAGAAAAGTAACATCTTTAGGTGGCGTTCTTGACGTAGAAATCATCTCAACTTCGGCAATTCTTTGCATTTCAGCTATGAACGCATTTCAATTTGACTGTAGTGTTGATCTGACGTATCAGTCTTCCACTGGGTTTCTCAAGCAGTTAGTTGGTAAGACGTAATCGCTCAATCTTCCAGGTCTTTGATCTTTAAAGACTTTACGTAATCAAGTCGCACGGAATTATGGCGCTTTGACTCTTGTTTCACGAGGTATAAATTCGCTGTAACCGACTCCCTTGGAAACGAAAAAGACCGTTGCCATAATCTTTTCAGTTTGTGAACTTGTTTTGATTTTCCTTGGCTGGGGCGAATTCTTGTGACCATTCGCCCTATCTCTCGAGCTCTCATCTTCCATAATGATTTTCTCCAAAAACTGTGCACCATCTCCGGAGTTATATTGGAGAAGGGAGAAGGGAAGACTCGAAACGACTTTGGTGGTTTTCGATTAAAAGACGAGACGAGACCCAATTTGCACACATCTTTCTGCAACTAAAGTGACCGCGGATAAACGCACACACATTACCATAAGACGTATTTAATGCCCTTGCAATCCCTCTAATTTTTAGGCGGTGGTAAATCAGAATTATTTCATTCGCGCGTTCGGCGTTGTTGGTCGTATTTGCGGTTGAAGGACGTCCAGTCCATGACGCGATTTGTCAATCAAATTCGTTCTTCTCTCTTCAAACGTCATTTCGCGATTAGAGGCTGTGACATTGCATCTTCGCCATACACTTCGACTATTTGGTGCATTTGGTGAATTTCACAACGAATGGGAAGGCAAGAACACGGGCAGTGTTGCCACTACAAGATACTATTTTACTGTACTTAGTTCAGGAACACGGGTGTAACTTAGTTAGTAACTGATCCTTTCTTGTGCCTTGTTGACTTTAGACAAAACAAAATTTGTTTACATCGGAAGCTGCTCAAAATGTTTTCTTTTTCTTTCTTCCTTTAATGGATTTAATCCGCAGGAATTCGTCTCTGCATATAGTGTTCCATAGGGATCGAACTTAGGGCCTTTGCAGTTTGTCGTGTATGTGTACGAAATGTGGTATACGTAGGAGCTAACATGTTAAACAAAAGTAGAATATTTCTGGAGGATAGAAAGAAAATTAACAATCACCCAGTTGGAACTGCTACGAATCAAATCATAAAAATGGTTAACTGTACTGCTCCAGTTTCGTAAATACAAGAAGAAACCATATTTAGCAATTTACACTGAGTAAAGATTTTTGGAAAAAATTATAGACGCGTGTCACAATCGGAAGAGTCAAAGTGTAGGTACTTACATTTTGTTTCCCAAAAGACTGATAAAAAGATTTGAAAAAAGGCCGGATCGCAAATCTTGAACATACAATAAACAGAAGATATGAGGAGAGATAAGTTTCCCAAAACCACATTTCTAGATTTATCGTAAGCAATGATGGTTGGTCACAACGTCCTTCCCCTAATTTACATAAACACAAGCTCGACGAAACAATATTGTGGTACAAAGAACTGCGTTCCCACTTTGGGTCGATTGAAGATTACCAAAGGAAACGTGTTACATAAATCTCTCAACAATTAATTAACGCCTCCATCGATAAGGCTTTTATCTTAAGATCGCAGCGAACGCTTCCCAATGATTTACAGTTCCAACTGTCAGAATAATAATATGCGTACAGGTATAGTGAGGCTACACGCGGCTATGGCCGATAAATCTCCCTGAAAACACGGTTCGTTCTCGTGTCTTCGTTTCGCGGCGTCCGTTTAATTTTCTTAAAACGCGAGTGTGTGTCTTTACGCAGGAAGAATGCGCGAGAGCCTCACGAACGAATTGTCCGTATGTGTGTACTTTCAGTCGACATCACACCTTGTATTAGAGTATATAAAACACGTAGAAACATCAAAATTCCTTGTAGCCAGTTAGGAGATGTAGTAAGACCACCTACGCCGGGGTTCGCTCGCGGTGGTGGAAGGCACATCAACTCTTGTCAGATCGAGTTACACCTGCGGGCTGCGCCGAGTAACCCGATATCGGTAAACGCCGAGTTCATCCGCAACCAACAGAACACCCGTACGCGTATTTACAACAACCACCCATGTTCAAATTACATATTATATGCACATACGCGAACGCGTTTGTTTATTACGGAATTATGATTTATTAGCAAGTATTGCTTTTTTCAATTAACAAGAACTACTCGTATTTATAAAGGCCACGATATGATTTCACTCTCTTAAGAATCTCACACCCAATAAAACATTGGAGCTTAAAAGTAGTATATCTTGGAGCTTGGCATTTGCAAATATCTGAGAAAGTTAGAAACAATATACATATAACTATAGAAAACAGTTTAAAACAATTACACCGGAGATGGATGCGAAAAACTGAAATGCGAAGAGAAAACTATACGAAGCCATATCAAAGAAAGAAAATTTATGCTAGTTTAGAGTTTAGAACGCCTTCTAGACTGAGATACCAGGGGCGCTTTTTATGTTTTTACAAACGACCACTCAGTGGCGCTGTTGACACTCTACGGACAAGAGCGGTGTATAATTTAAACAGTATACGAGGGGACCTTTCGTGCTTTTACAAATGACAATTCGATTGGGTGAGTGTGAGAGATGTTCTATTACTATATTGATAAAATTTGACATTTGGTACTGTGAAAACAAGCAGCTTACTAATTGACCGAGTAGTTTGCTTTGGAGTAGACGTTTAAAACTATGAAAACAAAAGTTTTCATTGGATTATTTTCTACGATTTTAGTAAAGACATAATTCAACAACAATGCATAGAATCGTTTTGTTCAACTTTTAGTGATGAAGCACCATTAGAAAAGACTAGAGGAAACTAGCAAACGTGAAAAACTTATTCATATTAAATCCAAAAAAGACACATGGTGCACCTATAAAGGTGTAGTAGGGATACACATAAGGAGAAAAACGAAGTTGGCAAGAAACTGATAGAAGTAGTGCCAATAACATAACAAACGTCATATTGTTAACTGAGTAACAAAAGAATCAACACTTGCTAATCATACTGTTAAAATTCATTTTTATTTTTTCTGTAAGTAAGTAAAATAGACAGTATTAAAACCGTGGCATTGTTTAATTGTTAATACTAAGCAAGATACCGCCACAAAGGATTAGTGATAGCCATGACAGTAGATATAGAGAAATCCACTAGAAGTAGAAAAGGCTAACTTCAGAGAGAAAAATGGTAGCAAATATTGATGTGAGGACTGCGCAAAGTAGTGTAAGATCAGGACAATAATTCAAAATCTCTGTATAATGATTTTTTCCATTTTAAGTCCTAAAATGCGCAGAATGGAAAAATAGTTCATTACTGTGTGGTACACTTCACCTTGAAAGGTTTGGCACGGATGGTTGATGACATTCAATTGTCAAACTTCAGACAATTTGAAATGTCAATGCACCTGACACCAACCACCAAAATATATACACAAAATTCCCTAAATCGATTCCGTGAATACGATGAATTCTTTTATTCTAAGTCATTAGGCGTGCAAAATGGAGAAAATAGTTCATTATGATGAGGTGCACTTCACTTTGAAGGGTTGGCAAGGGTGATTAATAACATTCAAATTGTCAAACTTCAGACAAATTAAAATGTCAATGGACCTGACATCAACCACCTCAATATATACACAAAATTCCCTAAATCGACTCCATGAATACGATGAATTCTTTTTCATTTTAAGTCATTAAGCGTGCAAAATGGAGAAATAGTTCATTACGATGTGGTACCCTTTACTTTGAAAGGTTGGTAGGCATGATTGATGACATTCAAGTTGTCAAACTTTATCAAATTAAAATGTCAATGCACCTGACACCAACCACCCCAATATATATACAAAATTCCTTAAATCGACTCCAGGAATATGATAAATCCTTTCTCATTCTTAGTCATTAAAGCGCATCTTATAACGCTCGTTGTTTAATGTACTTGTGTTTGTTGGAAAGAGAACTGAAAAAGTAAAATCCCCAGATGGAATAAAAGACGCGTGCACAGGGATTTTTAGCATCCTAAGCAGCTAAGAAAATATTTTGAGAATTTGGTTGAACACATGCGAAAGTGCATAAACCTTAAAGGCGAATAGAAAAGAATTTTTTCCTTCCTAGGTTTGGTAACAACTGGAAGGGGCGCCTTTCCATATTAGCAATATTTGCATACGTAGAAATCACAATAGATTGATACCGAGTTTTCAAATATATTTGCAAATAAAGCAACTGCGTTGTATATGCAACCAAAATTGCACCGTTAGCTTTACTGTTTTAGTAAAATACCAATCATTTTATTTTAATTTCGTTCATAACCTCTAAATATGACATTTTCTAGTAAGTTTCGAAGTGTGTTACCAATCTATAAGTTATACAACCAATTTAACAGAAGTTATGTTGGTTTGGTTTGGAAACAATCTTGAATGCACTGTATAGTCTAAGGACACCAGGCAATAAAGGAATACGCTGGTATGCTTACCAGAAGAAACTACAATTTATTTCTAAAGTAAATACTGCTACTAAAAAAACCACCACGAAACCCTGTAGGATCTGAGAGAAATGTACAGGAATTTGCTTTAATTTCGTATAAAAAAATTTAATCAACAGTGGTAGCATATGCATAGAGTCACGCATGCCTCTGATACTTCACAAGCAACGAGGCAAGCGTCTTTAAAACCCCGTATTACCGAATTCGGTAATTGTACACACTGCCCTATTTACATAATGCAAATATTATGGTCTAACAATAACCATTTGAGGTTCTAATTCCAATTCTTTTCTTTCTCCTCCTCCTCCTGCTCATTGGCTTGTTTAGTCCTTTCAGTCCTAAGAATGTAAAGCAGATTTTGGTTTAAATTTTGTCTTTTGCTTCTATAACCCTTGTCATCGATTTTTCCTACCTTTTGCTTTGCTGTCTTTAGTTAGTCTTTTTGATCATTTATTTCTTGATGATCCTCTCGGTTTGTTTTCTTCTAGTGTCTCGTATATCAACTTGTTTGTTAGTTTTTCTTCGTTCCGATATGATTTCCTCACTTTCGAATTTCTTTCATTATGCTAAAATTGTTGAGCCATCAGTTCTACATTTGTCCGATAGCACAATTTAATTTTTTACCAGCTACACTTAGCTTATCTGAATTGTAACTCAATAAATATCTATCTTATTTTATCCTCATACTAATTCATCCAATTGCCTTACAATCTGTTTAGCATACTTGATATGATAGGGTTTTGTAACCCTGGTTATTTCTTATTTATTTTTGACGTAAATATCTGATCAATTACTGGAGCCTTTGACAATATTCAAACTTTCCTCGAGCAAGATTGTGGCCTTTGTGGGGGACACGGGAGTGCTTGAACGGAAATGAAGGAACGGTACAAAGAACATGAATTATCAAATGCCTAAAGTCTATGGGTGACCAACCCTAAAATAATGAATGAGTGAAGTATCTGATCCAAATGCGGAATATTTGCTGCAATTGGAATATTTTTTTTATTACTGCACAGGTTCAATGCTACAGCAATTCTTAATTATCTGTCTATCCATTCTCAATTAGTTTATGTAGCTTTGACATTTATACCTTCATGGAATAAAGGCGCAGTGATATAGACACAGATGTTAGATGTAGTAGATTTGAGCTAAGTACTCGTGATGAAATTCTTTATGGTAATGGGAAGCGGTTGAAAATATTGTTGGTTGTTGGTGCCCGAAGAATTGAAATTGTAACATATTATGTACGTTTTGTCTATTTAGACTTTTACCTAGGTCATCAATTTTTGTCTCTTTTCACCGGCAGTACTTGAGAAGGATAGTTAAATTAATAGATTTGCTTTACTCCTACGACAAAACAATGACATAGCGGAACACTTAAAAAGGACATAGTGTATATTGATAAATAAATATGTTTCAAACTCAAAGAAGTGTTAAACTAAGGATATTTTTCATTGTTCCAGTTCTCAAAACAGTTCGGAAAAGCAACATCTCGACTCCAGTGGATCGGATAGCGAAGCAGAAGGATCTCATCATAAACAAGCTGTATATTCGGCACCCGCTGTTCCTGTAGTACCGCCACAATTAACCGCTTATCCGACGTTAGGGAACCCGAGTATGAATCAACCACTATATCCAGCACCCGGTGGTATATTACACGATTACCAAACATTGTGACAATGGCTATCTGCGCCACCGGATCCAAATAGCAGCGAAAATATGTAGTAAAAATATGTATTAAAAAAGAATCATTTGCTGACGAGATAGTATGACTTGTTAAATAATATTATAAAGAAAATATTCTACGGCCGTACTATTTTGCCCTACCGGTGTCTGTATATTACAAACATGCGTACATATAATATAAATATATTGATAGTCACTATTTACACTAAAATTATTTTACGTTAAAATAGAGGAATGGAGTAACATTTTCTTGTAATTAATCGACCATTTCAATGATTACAATGAACAGGTGATATTTCGAAATTAGCAAGTTGTACTATACGAACTTCTCTACAACTATGTATGTGTATATATATTGGTATGTTCTGCAACTAAGTTTGTTAATTTTGGACTGAAGCAATTTTAAATTAGTCCTTTGTTATGTACTTATTCGTGTAAATATTATTTATTTCCTGTATAATTATTCGACTTGAAAAGACACAATAGTTTTGGACGTAAAATTATTTACGATAAATCGTGCACAATTTCATATGTACCTATACATACATTTATGGCAATAACGCTTTCGAAAGCTTAAATTTAATAACGAGAAAATATTAATATTTATTACTATTGTAACAATACGTAGTAGCGTAACATTATATCGATAAGCCTTCACAATACGTACATAGAAATAAAAACTGCACATTGATCTTAAATTGCAAATTTTTATTGTAAATGAAACGGAAATACATATAAAACGAACAAAAAATAATTGTTTTTCTTTCCTCCCCGTCCTATGCCGTGAATCGTATCTTATCGATTCGATCAAATACCACTGAAAATACTGGCCGCCCTCCTAGAAAATCGCATATTCTTGATCGACGTGTACCAAGTGTACAGCACCAAAAACGGTCTATTACACTCTGATGATCCCATAGAGAAAATGTACACCACCACCTGGGTGATGATCTTGAAGTTATTCATTATCTTTCCTTCTCTGAGGGTTGGTACGGTACACATGGATAACGGTGGTGTACATGGACAACGGTGGTGTACACGGACAAAGAGGGGGATTTTCCCGCGCAGCGCCAATCATATGTATGTGTGTTTTGCGATTTGGTCTAATTTCTGTACGTTGGAAATCCATCGTTGGAAATCAAATCAACCGATGCCGTTTTTCATAGAAAGATTGTACAGGTAGGCAGCACTCAAATCGACCCCATGCCGCTATCTATCTAATGCATTTAACATATTCCTCTTGGTGTACACTTTGTCTATATTATTAGGGCGCATCATATGAGTGTACACTTTATGAGATTAAAAGTGCAGGTGGGTTGATGTACACTTGGTCTATGTTCTTTTGATGATAAACAATAAGTGAAGTGCTTGCACACTTTTTCATACACTATAATACGCAATTATATCACACGTGGTTTAGCATGATTAAGTGATTTATGGTTTCTTTTACCAAAGAAAAGGATATGGATACAGAGAAGACAAAACAGGACTTACAATTTCAGAAATCATGGATTTTATTAGACAAGCATAACCAAGAACAGTACCAGGAGAAATTTAGTAAAAACCTGAAAGGACAGGAACACGTTTTTGCGCCCGGTGATATAGAAGCGGCGAGGTAAGCTTTTGAAAATGTGATAAAAGTGGCGTTTTCTCTTTCCAACAAACATTACTTTAACAAGTGTATTAAACAAGGAGTTACATCAGGTATTAATACTAGTTTTCCATTTTGTGCGTTTAATTACTTAAAATGAAAAAGAATTCATTGTCTTAAACATGGAGTCGATCTAGGGATTTTTGTGTATATATTGGGGTGGGTGGTGTCAGATGCATTGACATTTTAATTTGTCTGAAGTTTGACAATTGAATGTCATCAACCATCCTCGCCAACCTTTCAACGTGAAGGGTACCACATCGTAATCAACTATTATTCATTTTGCGCATTTAATTACTTAAAATGAAAAAGAGTTCAGTATATGGAGATTTTATATGATTGTCTTGATCTTACACTACTTTCCACAGTCCTCACATTCATATTTGCCACCATTTCTCTGTATGAAGTTAGCCTTTTAGCTACTTCAAGTGGATTTTCTTTTTTGAATTTAAGATTAATAAGTTTTTTTACGTTTGCTAGTTTCTTTCTTAAAACTGAACGTGTTTGCCGATTTTTATTCCGTTACATACATAAAATAACCGCAAAATTGCAGATTCTACAGTAGTGATGCTTATGCATTCTAGTTTTTCCATTGGGATTGTGTACGATAAGTTGCATAATCATACTTCATCGAAAAGACAACACAGAACTACAAGGCGTTACGTTTCAATACAAGTAAATTTGATAGGAAAACTGCGGAAAGTACCGTGAGATTTTAAATGATTGTCCTGATCCTACAATACGGTCCACACTTAACTATTTAAATGCAACGCTTTGCAGTGCCGTGGTCTCTTTTACATAGAATATGATTATGCAATTTATCATACACAACGTAAAAGCTAGGATGTATCAATATCACTACCATAGAATCTGCAAATTTGCGGTTGGTTATTTTAAGTATATAACTGAATGAAAACCAGCAAACACGTTCAGCCTTGAGAAAGAAACTAACAAACGTAAAAAATTTGGTCATATTAAATCCAAAAAAGATACAAGATGCACCTATGAAGGGTAAGTGAGAGTCATAATAGTACATATGGGGAAATCCACTAGAAGTTACTAAAAGGCTAACTTCAGATAGAAAAATAAAATGGAAGTAAATATTGATGTGAGAACTGTGAAAAGTAGTGTAGAAGCAGGACAATCATTAAAAATCACACAGTGGTGTAGGATCAAGACAATCATTAAAAGTCTCGTTATATATTGAAAGCGAGATTCATAAGGTGCATTTTTATTGCACGCGCCCATGTGCGATAAAAGCGCTGTATGAAACAAGTTGTTAACATTATTTTTTTGATTTTACGCCTTTAATAAGTTCAAATTGAAAAGAATTAATGTCAAAATAGAGTCGATTTAGGGAATTCTGTGTATATATTGGGGTGGTTGGTATGAGGTCGATTGACATTCTACTATGTATGAAGTTCGACAATTTGAAAGTCATCACCATCCTTGCCAATCTTTCAAAGAGAAGTATACCATAACGTAATGATTACTTTATGAAATCCAATTGACTGTTATAATGACCTACACCTGAGATTGTTATAATGACTGCATTATGAATGTAACGTGGAAAAAGGAATCTATTCCAACCAAATCAGGCTATTCCATCTGGGGATTTCACTTTTTGCAATTTCCCATCAGTACCCTAACAACAAGAGAAACGTCAATTTCTGACAGCTACATGTTTTGATTTTATGCTGATTTGTGTCAACGAAATTAACAATGAGCTTCCATGACAAAATTGAAATTCCCAGCAAAGAAGAGTGGTTGCGCCTGTTAGAATCTAAAGAAGTAACCCGGGCGAGCATGAATAAGTTAATAATGAATTACCTAGTTACAGGTTCGTTTAAATCCTATAATCAACAATTAAAGCTATATTTGAACCGAGATTTCAGAGGGATTCAAGGAAGCAGCCGAGAAATTCCAACAAGAGTCGGGCGTTTGCCCGGCGGTCGAATTAAATTCGCTAGACGAAAGAATTAGAATTCGCGAGGCGATCATTAACGGCAGGATGCAAGAGGCGACCGCTTTGATCAACGAATTACATCCAGAATTATTGGATAACGATAGATATTTATATTTTCATCTGCAGGTGTGGAGATTGGCGTTTACGAGTCCTTTAACATTTGTTAACGTTGTCGTTTTAGCAATTACATCTCATCGAATTGATAAGAAGTAATAAAATCGAGGAAGCCTTAGCGTTTGCCCAATCACATTTGAGCGAAGCAGGAGAAGACGATCCGTCTGTTTTGTCTGAATTGGAAAGAACGATAGCGTTGCTAGCATTTGAGGATCCGCTTAGTAGTCCATTCGGAGATCTCCTTCAACCATCGCATAGGCAAAAGGTAAAATAATTCATACGTTGTTGTAGTTGAAATATGAAAGTTCCAAAACAAAATAGAAGGAAACTGCTGCTATTATATAATTCAAAATGGTTTAATAGTCATTTATTTTCCGATTTTGTGATTTAATGCAATAGCAAGTATTCTGTTGTCAGTTATGTATTTAAAAATTTGAATTATTTGTTTCCGTTAAACTTAATGATAGGGTAACAAAATTTATAACTGTTGTACTACATTACACTCTAATAGAAAATGAATTTTTTGACCTATTAAAACACTTTCCTTATTAGGTCAATTAGAACACCGAATTAGTTTAACAGAATGTATTTCTCTTTCCTATCCACCCCCATCACTTGTACCTGTAAGCAAGCTATTATATTGAACTGTTCTAAAAAATGAGAACTGTTTGAGAAAGCATTTATTTACTTATACAACTTATATTTCCTGATGCAGGTGGCTAGTGAAGTAAATGCTGCAATTCTCAAAATGGAACATCAAGAAGCAACCTTACCAAAAATTTCGACCTTACTCAAATTGATCTTGTGGTCCCAAGATAAATTAGATAAGAAGAATACCAAATATCCCAAAATTACCGAACTGTCGACGGCAACCATCGAGTCTCCTAAATAACACATACTTTTGCACGAATACTATTATAGTTGTGTAAATTTGTTGAATAGGCATCCGTAAAGTCCCATCACAGAGCTGCGAGATGCTAAAACGATTTTTATCAATAGCAATGCTTTAATTAGACTCTGTTGACTATCCTTACGTAATAAAATTGTCTTTGACATCGCCAAGCTAACTTACTCTGAATTAGCATTGATGAAATTCATTTCATCAGAGTAGTTATACATTTGATTTATGCTTTGACATAATTAGTCTGGGTAAACAATTACGAAATAAGTTAGTGACGGTGATGCTGTCGTAACTTATTTCGTAATTGTGCGCTGCTACCGCTGCGCGCCCAGACTAGATATAATTGTATATAATTTTTGGAGTAAATTAGCTTGCCTATAACAGCTTCTTCTAAGAGTGTGTCTTATACATTTGTAGATATCAGGTATCATCTGTTCGTGCATATACATACATATTATTATTTTTTCACCATTAAGTAGTTTTAAGATCCATTTTAATTTAGATATTATATCTTATTAAAAGAATCTTAATTTTACCCTCATACCTGTGATTTCTTAAGACTTAATTTTGGAATTGGCAAACAATAGAATTTGTAACTAGTTTGATAATCAAAATAAATTTATACCTATTTAGAAGTTTGTACTGATAATTAAAATGTAGTGGGACAAGCTGTGCCTGTGTTGGTGTATATCTAGATATGGTGTCCCATTTAAAGGATCAAAATTTGTTGTCGTTCTTGTTCCTCTGATAAATGTAATGTTGCCATTAGACAGTGTCGTTTTGCACAATAGGATGCTGTACAGGATGCCTCACAATTAGCGTGTTGGACTGTAGCTCCCAAACTAATAATTTTTTAAAAATCTCTTGACAGGACGGTGTATGTTTATAAAGGCCATAATTAGAAAATATTGTCATTTATACAATAGTAAGTATAAAAGTTGTTTTTTTAATGGAACACTATATATTTTTTGCTTTTTCCAAATTGTATAGAAAAAATAAAGGTAAGTTACTTCAATGTTCTGTATACCTATCGTTTACCGTTTTCGAAGTATTTGAGGATTTTCAAAAAAGTAAGGTGTTTTGAATATGGACGTAACAGATTGAAACTGATTGAAATTTTCAATGCATGTTTTTAGCCTTGATTTAGTATATCTTGTGCTACTTATTTTCAGGTATGTAATTTTACAATAATGTACAGGCTGATTTAATAGATCTGCTTTGATACTTAGGACTTTTTCGGGACACCTGTATAAATGGCAATATTTTCTAATTATGGTCTCTATAAACATACACCATCCTATCAAAAGAAATTTAAAAAAATTATTAGTCGTTACCCACCTATATACAGAAAAGACTGTCTTATGTAGGAATGTTTCCACGGACAAGATTATTAGTGAAAAGGCCGCCTGCTTCCGGGTTTCAATCATATATTAAGACATATACATGCGATTCTTTGAAGTAGACAAGAACGGTATAAAGCTAATTGAGATAGGTTGTTCCGTTTTACTTCTATAGATGTTTGCGTTAATAAGAAACACTAGGTGCGGCGGAGGGGAGGGCATCTTTTTTCCGAGTTTGGAGAAGGAAGGGGTGACTGCTTTCTAGCAAACTGTAATGGAAATACGGTAGTCCTGCGTTGGCGAATTCAGGTGGAAACGGAGTGGGGACGTTTTGAGGGGTACGAAGGGGTGGCAAGATCAGGTGGAAAGGAAATGGCGGCATTTTGGCGAGTTCGGATGGAAATGGAGTGGGAGCGTTTTGAGGGGTAGCGACGTTTCGTCGAGTTCGGGTGGAAGCGAAGTTACGGCATTTTGGCGAGTTTGGGTGGAAATGGAATGGCGCCGTTTTGGCGAGTTCCAGTGGAAGGAAGCGGCAGCGTTTCGGCGAGTTCGGCGGGGGATGGGATGGTAGCGTTTGAGCGAGTTTAAACACTAACGCCTCGAGACCGGAAATGCATTCACTCAAACTCTGCCGTTTTGAGATAATAAACTTCCGTATTTGTTTCGTTTTTATCGCACTGGTTTAATAAAATCTAATCTAATTTTTAATTACCCGACCTGTATACAAGATATATAGGAAACTCGGCGTTTCACATACTATTATAAGAGGCTTCTTCATGAGCACGAAGTAGGTAAAGGGGGTTCGAAAGATACCAACATAACACAACGTGTCAACCTTACGCAAGTTAGTTTCAACCCTAGTTGATACGTGAAATTACCGTGCTGTATACTGGTTAGGTCATAGCTTAACTTGGGTTTGGAATCATTTGACTGTGAGCGAGAAGGAATAAACAGCATTGTTGTTCCAATGAGATCGAATAAGATAGAGCGTGAGGCGTATAGACAGGGGTGTCTATCACGCACATTGTCACAGTAATGTTCTTTATCCGTTCTCGCTTGCACTCAGAAGTTTGCAGATTCATGTTAATCACTTGGTTGAACCCGTAGAAAAGCTAATTTAATTGGATAAGAATTTTTATGATATTACGTGTTTGTTTTGTGCGAAGTAACGGTCAGAAAGTCCAGGAATGCACCTCGCGCTTTTTCACCTATTTGATCTCATTGTATTTTTTCTAATGAAAGGCAATAATCTGCGTTATCGTGCTACCTTAACAATATTCTTCTATTTGGACGGATTGGAAGGCGCCCTATGTACAAAGCGCGAATTCTGGAAAAGACTACAGAGTACAAAGCACTATACAAGCATTACAAACAAAATTTCCGTTTTTGAAATTCAGCACAAGTTACCAAATTCGCACGATTTAACTTCTTAAAGTTTCGTCATTTGGAAATTCATGTAACGTAAACTGTGCACCAATGATTGTCGAGTTAATCAAATAACTCCGGCATATTGACGAAATACAGTTCAAGCTATGCCACACCGTTCCAAATTTTCACCGATCAAAGATAAGTGAATGATAAGTTATCATCACTTATACGATATTCTGATTTATACTTCATCTCAAATTCCTAATATGTTCTATATTTACGTGCATCAGTTTGTAATCTCTAAATGGGACACCTATTATTAGTAGTACAATTACGTTTTATCAATTTTGATGAAATTAGTAGACCCCGTAAAGTTTAAAGAGATTAACCCCCACCAATTACGTCAGCAACGTACGTTCAAGCGCTCGATCAATCGCATTAACGCGCCTTAATACCAGCTCCTCCCCATATAGATTTGGAGGCGGAGCCGTTCATTAGTGGTATGTATAGTTGGCTTTCTTATCAACTTCCCTCAACTTTCCGGGGTCTAGCAATTAGCTATGTAAGATAAGGAGCATTAGGTTAAGTGTGGTAAGGTGTTCTCTAAAAGTCGGACGAAATAGAGATGATCGTTTATTACAATGCTTTCGTAAATATCTTCATCTACTTTACATTCAAAATTGACCTGTACCACAGACTAGATAGAAGCGACAAGTTGTGTCGGCAACTTTGATATTCATATTATTGATTTGAATGACCTCGAAATAAATCTGAAGTTACCTAACGCCATTTTGCAAATACGAAAAGTGGACATTTGTTCGTATTAATCGAAAAAAAAATTGCGTTTTGATTTATTAAAAGAATAGTATTTGCTAAAAAAGTTAAATCAAAGAAACACAACAGTAATCGTATATTTTAATGATAATGCACACAACCATTTCAGAATAATAACATTAATGAAATTAGTTAAACATACACACTGTCATCGTATTTAAAACATGGCTGCCGGACATGCGCATACAAAATTTACCACAAGATTTTCTAATTTTGTCGTTTCTGACTATTCTATAGCTGTACAGACCTTGAATGTAAAATACAGTTGTCTGTTTTTGGAATGAGATCGGGAACTGGGAGTATTGCATGTTGTTTTAGGGTATTTATCAGCCTGAGGCGGTTGGTACTCGAAAGCAGTAACACTTTGTATATCGAAAATATGCTAAAAATACGCAAAATCAAATGATTTTGTCGAGGAAGTTCTCGATTCTCTTAACTTTGGTGAAGATAGATTGTAAGCAACATCTGCTGTTGTTTAGGAGATAATTCTTATATGGTATTTGTATGTAGGTTGCAAATAGACAAAATCATGTAAATAATTGTAACTAATTAAGAAAAACTACATCCGTGGTTTTGCTTAAAAAATTGGGTGTTTCAGTGTATAAAATAACGCAAGAAATTTACTACTTACAGATTATATGGCGATTATCCAAGGATATCCATCCTTAATCAATGAGTTTGTTCAAAAGGTGGGTGTCGTGTTATCATTAAGTAGCGTAAATCGGACTGACGCTGTGACTCCTCCGAATTTTATTATTCAATGATACATTGTCATTATTAAGTTATCATTGAATAATAAAATTCGGAGGAGTGACAGCATCAGTCCGATTTACGCTACTTAATAACACGTCATCCACCTTTTAACAAAATCAATTAATCAATGATAATTTTGTAAAATATAATTTTTCTGTATTATTTCTTTTTCCATTAGTACCATTGAAGTATATTGTAAATTAAAGACCTTTTGTCTGAATATATTTCCAGTTTTTTAAGCGATCTTCATTGAAAATATCAATTAACACAGTAATATGTGTTTTGGGCGCCAAATGTGAATGTGTTAGATACAAAACTGGGCATTAAAGCAATTTTAGTTAACGAAATTATACATACTATATAGTCACCTTCTAAAGTAGTTTTTAATTTTCTCAACAAGTCTTCATTTGTAGTATCATCCCTAATCTAGGAAAACTAACGTGTTAGATATAATCAACAATTGTAAAGAAAAATAGTCCATTAATACAAATAATTTATTGTACCTATAGAATTTTATTCTTAACACCAAATTTGCCAGACCACATTCCTCTCAATGTTTTGCATCTTATTAAACGTGAAAATTTTCAAATGCAGGTATGCAAGTGTGAGAGAAACGTTGGACCAAGTGTGCTGAGCTTCGACGGGATATTGAAGAATGAAATATAATCTGAATCCGTGTTATTTGTGTTTATAGCGATTCCGGAAACTTTTGGATGTACCCTCGTATCTACAAGATATCAATTTACTATATTTTACTTTTTTAAAAGTTAATATGTAAAGTAGATTTATATCTTATGAGAATTGTGTTAGCAATCAGAATAAAGTAACACCATATTTTCGATATATATTTCTAAGCAAAATTAGTCAAATATTGATACAATTAATTTAATAAAATTCCTACAGTTTGTATAAAGCACATCCATAATATCTTTACATCACTTATAAATACAAAACAAAAAGTCTTACAATTACAGTTAAAATTTTCAGTTATTTTCCCCTACCAGCCGAATACGTATTCCATTGCTTTGCTAACAATACCCGTGGATTTTTGAGGAACATTTTGCGGTATCACAGTGTTAGAATTTTGCGGAGATACCACCGAGTGTCGTAAATTTCTCGCGCGTATAGGCGACGTAATTCCCGAATTATCAATGTTCTCCTTGTTCTCCTGTTTGTTATAGAAGGGCACCACACCGACCATAATATTGCCAGAAATTAATTTCCCATTTAACGCTAGCGCTTTCGAAACTTCGTGGACAGAGCTGTATTTTAAGTGTACCCAATTTCCTTGCGTGGGAAATTTCTTCTCGACTATGCAACCGCAGTTCATAAATTGAGCTAAGACTAAACTAGTTGAGCTCGGAGGAAATCCGAACACCGTTACCCATAACGTATCGCCCCTTTCCGTTCTTGAAATTTGCGCATTGTTCGTTACATAGGCGGATCTGTTTAAGCTTTCGTTTAATTGATTTACGGCTTGATGGTATCTTATCGACTCATTACCGATTCTAGAATAGCTGTCGTTAAGAGTTAAGTTTGGGTCATTGATCGGACTTTGCATGGTGCTATTTACGATCTGTTGTGTGCTTCTGTTCTCGATCGTATCGAACAAGCCTTGTTTCGGGGGCCATTTCTCTCCGCTTGTAGGTTATAGGAGGGTTGCATTAAATGCGATTCGTTAACCGATTGATTAAATAGCTTCTGGCGAAGGTTCTTAGGATCTACCGGGGTACTGCTAAAACTCACTTTTAAATTCGATTTCGTACGACCTGGGGAGATATTGGGGTTTGGTGAGCTTGGTTGAGAATCACCCATTAAAAACGAGGGCAAAAAATTAGGAACTGCGCCGGGAGAAGCTGGACTCGATGGGGGGCTACCCAGTGCCATTGGTTCCATGTTTAGAATCTGAAAGAATACAAAATTTATAACGATTTTCTATGAAAAGGATTAAATAGTTACCGAATAATCAGACAACAAAACGTGACAGTTATCTTTTCAGATTTAAACTTACGGTGTGAAATTAGCTACGATTGATTCTATATAAACCGCTTCAATAAAATAGTGGAACTGTCAGCTTTACAAGGCTAACTTCTTACATAACTGAAAAAGAAAACAGAGTTATTGTCAGTTAAGTTTGCAATCAAGATTTGCTTATATTTCGAGAAGAATTCCTCAATTAACTTACAGGCGAATGAAAACAATGTTATAGGCACGTTTTAATATCCTTATTATAGAGTGAGCAACCGCAAGTGTCTTAGGTTGGCAGTACTAAAGGACCTAAATATGAACATTTTTGTTTTCAAAGATCTTCGATGCTGTCGTTCCCTTGTTTTGTCATGCATAGTTAATGCCTTACCCTCATTTGAATTTGAATAGATGCTGTTACCACTGAACAAAGAGCTTTCATTGTTATGGCCCATTTTCGAGGTAAAGTAAGTAGGTAAGTAAAAATATTATACATTGTACGTGGACATATTGAGTTTAGAGTTGTATAGGTTTTGTATTCTTTTAATTTGCCAATCTTACTATTACCAACTTATCAGTGCAGTCGGCACCAAATTTAAGGTCACGTGGAGGATACTTTGGATTGTTTACTCTATAATAGTTGTTTTCCATTATAATCTTTGGGCTTTTGGAGATTTGAAGTTGGTACTGGCGACGAGGAAGCCCCGGAAGAAAAGGAACAATACTGTTAGTAGCGAAGTGATGCAGAGAGACCTTTAACGACTTCATCTTCATGCGTTATTTTGTAATCCTAATTACGTTATTGACTAGCAAAACGCTTTTCTTATTTTAGTATCAGCCGAAAACCTTGTTAATATGTAAAGAATAATACGCATAATCTAATATAGATGTAGACAGAGCCAGCCGAAATAGGGCAATACCTACAATAAATATACCAAAAGACATTTTGTTTAGTTAGGTGTAGACATTTATAATTTGCAAGAAATGTTGTTATAACATATTCTTCTTGTCGAGACAACCGGACGATATTTTACCAATCATGCCAGTCAAGTTTGTTTTTTCCTACTTTAAATCTATTATTCCTTTTAAACCCTTACCATCCATCTACATAGGCTGATCAATGTGTGAAATTATAACAACGCACCGAGAAATTCCAGCTCGAGGGACTACAACGCAAAACAATCGTAGGATTTGATTATATGCGCTCTAATTTTAGTTATGATTTTCTGAAGTTGGCATACTTTTTGACCAATTTTTTGACTTCTTACAATGCGTAACTCGATGAAATGTTTCATTGTATGAATGAAACAAGTGCAATTAAATATTTTAAGCTTGAAAAAATTCAAATATTCGGATTCACTAGCCTTTCAGTGGCTCAAAATGTCCTTTCTGGTCTATTTATAGTATTTTTCGCATTCTAACCCAATTTCCGCAATGTAATTCGGATTAAGTTGAATCCTTTAACATCAACACGGGGGTCCTACTGATGTTGCCCGGTTCAGTCCTACGGAATTGGGTGATATGGGAAAGTTACTCGAGTCGACTCGACTTACAACAGTCATCAAATGATACTACAGGCACTTGATTATTACTTTTAATTACCGAACAGAAATTCCGTAAGTGAACCTTCGAGACCTTTTAGGACATCGACGATGGTTCGATCGACCGGCAGTAATTGATGACTCTCGAATAACTGAATTCATTTTGAATTTTAAATTTCGCGCCTTGTACATAAGTGGGGATAAGTGGTGTGAAGTTAGTGTTGTATGTGTGTAGTTAATTATGTCCGATTGAGTTAGAGATAAGCGTTTGTCATTTAACTGACAAGTACAATGTACAGTGTATGTTTTGTGTGTGTTTAATTTTGCCCTCGTAGACCGAGTGTCTACTGTATCCAAGGATTACTATACCCCAAAATTCAACCGAAACTTACTTCTACCAGGCGCAAAGATGGGGTACTGTTACAACGTAATTCTATTGGCTAGCAGAGAACGAACGGCAACAAGAAAAAGGAATATATACGTTGGATAAATTGTAAAAGGGAATTTAGAATTTGGAAATTTCGTTCGAAAATCTTTGAAAGCCAAACATTAAATTTGAAACTGTAACATATCATTTGGTATTTGGCTAATACGCTTTCAAGAACTTATACCCCTATATTCTCATCTGTTTTCATATTTATAAAAGAAGCAATCGAACGAGAGATAAGATGAAAGGTGGCCACTTGTAAAATCTAATTCTCCTACAAATGGTTTTCTAAAAATGTATTTTGTGAAGGTTTTCATTGGTTAATTTTCTACAATTTTAGTAAAGGCCTAACTTAACAACAATGCATAGAAGACCTTTGTTCTTCCGTCGCTGAGTGAGCTATTTTTCGAATTTCGTCTCAGTATGGCCAACTTCGGTTTGATAAAACGCGAAATTCAAAACTGGTGGCAATAATTTCAACATCTAACTATTTCCGCACTAATAGGAGGATATTTAGTAACATTTGCATTGCAAAGTTTCTGCAATGTTGTCATTGACCGAAGTTCAGGTTCAAGTTCAAGTTCAGAGTTAAGTGTATATAGCCAAATTTATAATCTGCAATTTCCGGATTTTGCCTGTTTCCTGTTGGTTGAAATTTTAATTATATCCTAAATGATTCAGTGGTCTCAATGATATAATAATTTTTCTACCATATACTCTTCCTAGTCAGGTTAATGAACATTTTAATCTTTAATTCAGCAGAATTGATCTAATTTAATCACTGTATTACTCAAGCAAGATGTTCAAGATTTAAGTTCAAATTCAAGGTTTAGATCGACTTTAGTGCTGACACTGAAAAACCGGGCATAACCATCGCTTGTGTTTATGGAATGCATAAAGTGGTGTATGCTTTCCGTAATGGTACTGGAAAAGGTCAGAACCTCATTCTATTCAAAGAAATGGCTTTCTCCCAAGGTTATAGTCAATAGGAAGCGGTAATGACGATTGTGAGCACACAGTGGTAACAGTATACAATCACGAAATAAGCATCGTCGAATCCCCACACTAGTCAGTAATGCTGTATATGAGTACATAGTTTTGTGTATATGTAGGCTGTTGTAACTTATTTCGTAATTACCGTTGTTTGCTCAGACTAGTAATGACCATCACTGTTGATCTCACGCTATACGGAGAGATCAACAATAAGTGAATGTAGTTGCCAGCCCTGGTTTATTTGATTTACTCGTTATGTTTACTTATCCTTAACTTGCGAGGTTAATGTTGGTTTGTTAATATTATGGAGGATACTGTACACACGGACAATGTGATGAATTTACTTGTAACAGGGATATATAAGAGGAGAAAAAGGATTTTGGCAATGAACCGGGGGAAGTGATGGTAATAGATAAGCAAGGGCATAACTGTTTCGTCAATAACAAAAGAACATTCTCTTGCTAGTTAGCAATAAGTTATACCGTTAAAATTTATTTTTATTCGTTCTGTAATCAAGTGAGATAAACTATATTCAAACCGTAACGTTTCTTTTTATTAATAGTAAACAAAAAACCGCCACAGACTATTCATTTAGATACTTTTTGATGGACAACACACTTCAGGTTTGCCAACTACATTCAATCAGTTCCTATCACTTCGTATTTTCAAAAGAAAATCCCCTAAATTTCCACTTGTTTATCCAGTCCTCTTTAACGAAGTAAACCGATTAGATGCTAACGTTCCTAGCTTCACTCTATTGATCTCCATAACGAGGCAAGAACGGGTATGAGTGAGAAATACGCATGCAACTGTTGTTCAATCCGTATCGCCGGATCTCAGATTATAATTGAGCTTGGACCGAGGTAGATTAAGAAAATTTTGAATTGCTAATTAGCTTTATCACTACATAGAGCGATCACGAATGAGTCGTTCGTATATTAAAAAGAGGAATAGATTAAATATTGTTCCGAAGTTTTATTGTATATGCGAAATACACATGCGCGGGTCGTACGCTTGAAATTTAGTTTTAGTTACTCTTGAAAAATGGCGGTAGCCGGTTTGATGTGTCGTTCTCGTTTCGTTCTTCGAATCGAAATCTTTAAAGGATTACGCTACTCGACCGTCGTGAATAGTGTTCAAATGAATAAAGTAAGTAAAACGATTTCTGGCAGTTTTCGCACGAAATTAAATACAGTTTCATTCATGACTTCTTCATTTAACTTTTGAAAGATGTTGCTTTAAACACTGTGGTTAAACCCACCGAATAACAATTGAATAACAGCTGTTTTGAAGTGAGGTTAGGCATTGATTATAAACGCCTAATTTCCCTACGAATGTAGTAAACTACCGGTATAATAATAATAGTAATAAACAAAATAGTTTTCCATCTATGCATTATTGGAGAAAGAATAGAATATCGGAAATAATTTATTAATTTGGCAACTAGTTGAACAAATTTGACGCAATGCTGTTTTAAGATATTGGTCGATATTTTGTATAAACGCAAATGATAATATGACTACAAATTTTCTTTTTTCCGGATATTTTCCGGTAAATGACTTGTTTGTTTACAGTCATCGGAATTCAGTAATTTTCCTTTAAGTAAAACAAATATGCATTTCACTATTTGCCCGAATCCAACACTAAAACTAGAAGGTATAAACACGATAGACTCACATGTAAACCAACGTCATTCACTAGACTGCTATTGTTGGAGCATTGATAACTATTTAAAGATGATGACTAATGATATGTCTGTACTATGCGTGGATGTCCTAGAAATGCGAATTGCCTCGTAAAAAGCATCCAAAAGGTTACTTTAAATATCATGCGTGTTCCTTTCTAGAGAAAGTTTAGGACCACTGGACCAGTGTGTCTTGGGGTTTTGAATTTCGAGTTGTAATCACCACATTCAAGTATTAAATACCATTACTTAAATAACCATATAATACATAACCAGTTACTATAAATGTAGGTACATAGATATTTTAGCATTTTCCTCTTATACTATCTGAAGAATTTCAGGTGTTAATCGCTTCTTTTGCCATCAAATCTTATCAACCTTACTGAGTATTGGAGATCACAAAACTGTTATTCCTACGTTGCTCCAGAAAACTAAATTTAAAAGGGAACCTTTAATGATTTAAACTTTGCATCTTCCACCAAATAAAAATACGAAGTTCTATTAAAAGAAATACACTTCAAACCCATACGTATGCCAAGAAAACTGTAGGTGCCTATTTTTGAGAACTCCTGTCTTGCTCGTTTAGTTTATTGGTGTGAAAATAATAAATAAAAGAATTCACATTATATCATATAAAAAAAAACAAGCAAATGTGCAAATATTTTTCCAGATGTACCTAACTAATAGATTCGCTTCAGAAAAATATGATTTGGAGTAAATATATTTATTCCTCTTCATATACATACCTAGTCTACATACTCGCTAAGCTAAGAAGTAATAAAACAGTAGCGAAGTATGTACAGATTTTTCAAAATAAGAACATTATTGGGAGGGTACCACCGCCACTGCGAAAGTTATTTTCATCCGCCAAATTTAAGGTAGCGCCGTATTGTCGCACACCAACGCAATAATATGCTTGCCGTTTTTTTCCTGAACTACGCAAAATCGATGACTGCGATTACGGTTAGTAAACGTAGTCATTCGGAGACTACACGTACGTATTCCAATCTCCTAAAATCAATAATTAATATGTGGCCTGATGGATTACTTCAAGGAATGGCTATCATAAAGGCAACGCCTTCTCCATAATTGAAGTAACATGCTCATGAATTTGTGTACTAAGCTGTCAACTCCACATTGTAACTACGACCGGTTTCAAGAACGTGTGTACATATCTGTATAATTGTTGATTATGCAAAGGTTGGACAGTATCTATTGTCTCTAACATAGTAAACGTTAAAATACAATTCCCTTAACATCACGACATATACTTTATTGAAGTAAATACTTCTTAAGGGACACCCTACCCGACCCGACCAGCTCGAGCGCAAGCGTAACCGTAAACGTAAGCGTAAGAGTGTTAAATTTGGGCGGAGCTGCGCTTCGTGTGAAAGACAAAGAAAGCAGAGAGTGTGATGTGCGAGCGAGAGGCGATGAGATAGAGAAAGGATACGTGCATGCTGGCTTCGTCTGGAACAGAAAGAGAGACAGAGAGAGTATGATGTGCCAGCGGAAGTATTCACTTTAGACGTCCGTAAATCACACACACACACACACACACACACACACACACACACACACACCATTTTCTTTTATCTGTCAAACGATGAACCAATACTCGTTTTTGTAGCTTCATTTGTTAACAAGTGACATACAATGAAAGTTGTAGTCGGAGGTAAACTTCATGCTGTTATAAAATATCTGCAGAAGAATGGTCTAACGCCAAAACAAATGAAGATATTCATCCAGTTTGGACACTACTGTCACCAGCCACGTACGTGTTTTACGGTTATACCGATCATCAGAAGCAAATAGCTGCAAAATTACGTAATTAAGTACACAACGGAAGAATGATTAATTCAATCTCTTGTAGGTACAAACATCGAAGATGTTCTTGTTGATGGATGTAGCAGTTGGTTCTTGGTGAAACATGGATTTACTTCTTCTCAATATGTACTACAATATTAAAAAGCGACTTGTTTCACAAACATCTGTAAAACAACAAGCCATTTCCACTTGGCTTGTTACGGTTAGCGCACCTTGGGATCACGCTTCTTCATACCGAATAGTTAAGAGTCGGTATTGGGAGTTTCGATGTGGAAGAACAACTTGCAAACTTGCAAATGATGCTGGACGACTGCAAACTGTATGCAGTCAAGAAAATAGAC
This sequence comes from Chrysina gloriosa, assembly GCA_038088585.1. NCBI lineage: Eukaryota > Metazoa > Arthropoda > Insecta > Coleoptera > Scarabaeidae > Chrysina > Chrysina gloriosa. The sequence goes on along the minus strand of CM076089.1, from coordinate 8,406,089 downwards.
GTTAAGCAAAAAATAACAGGTATCTTCAAGCGGTACAATTTAGACTTCATAAGGTGTTTGCAAAATGGATAGCCCGAATGTTAACACTCCAACATAAGCGAGAGCGTCATCACTTCAGGAGCAAATTTAGCGTTGCAGAATAAGAATCCAAAACATATCCCTTTGTTACTGTTAATGACACGTGGGTTCACCACTTCGATCCCAAATCCAAATTGCAGGCTATGGAATGGCGAGAATCTCCATTACCTAGCAAATTTAGTGTGCAACCCTCAGCAGGTAGAAGAAGGAAGTCTATTGATTGATTACCTGGAACGCCGGTATTGTGCTACGTTGATCAATAAACTTCGTGATTGCACTAAATAAAAGACAAGAGGAAGGTTGTCTCATGCAATTCTCTTCCATCAGGACAACGCTCTAGTGCAGGAGTCTCCAAACTTTTCAGCCTTGGGGCCATACTGATTACTTTAGTGAGTTTTCTGCGTATTATACTTGTCATCAAGCTTTACCTAGCAAGTAAATAAATCCGAGTTATTATCATTCTGGGTTTTTTATCCAACTTATCACAACAACAATAAGCTATTAGCTGTCGCGGGCCGGATTGATGACACTGGCGGGCCGGATTTGGCCCGCGGGCCGTAGTTTGGAGACCCCTCCTCTAGTGCATGGAAGTCTTGTTTCTTTCAACAAAATTTGCAATGCTGATGTCGACTCGCCTCTCGAACGATTGAAACTATAATCGACGACTATTTAGGACTTTATAAGGAGTCTGCAAGGTGGGTACCACGAAAGCTGACACCCGAACAAAAGGGAGAGAGACATCACTTCAGAAGCAAATTTGGCGTCGTTGAATAAGAATGCAAAACATTTCCCTTTGTTACTGTTGATGACACGTGGGTTCACCACTTCGATCCCAAATCCAAATTGCAAGGTAAGGAATGCCGAGAATCTCCACTACCTAGGCGATTTAGGGTTCAACCCTCAGCCGGTAAGATTATGGCCACAATTTTCTGGGATGATGAAGGAATTCTACCGATTGATTACCTGGAACGCCAGTATTACGCTACATTAATCAATAAACTTCGTGATTAAACTAAAGGAAAGACAAGAGGAAGGATGTCTCATGAAATTCTCTGCCATCAGGAAAATGCTCCAGCTCATGGAAGTCTTATTTCTTTCAACACAATTTACGATGCTGATTTTGACTCGTTCCCCCGAACGAATCAACGACTATTTGGGACTGCATAAAGTGTAGGGAAGAATGCTAACACACGAAGAAAAGCGAGAGAGTCATCACTTCAGAAGCAAATTTGCCATTGTTGAACAAGAATCTAAAACATGTCCTTTCATTATTATTGATGGAAGGTAGATTCACCACTTCGATTCCAAATCCAAACTCCGGGCAAGGAAGGCGATGCAGAGGAACTCCACCACCCAGCAAAGTCTAAGGTCTAACCCTCAAGGAATAACATTATGTCTACCATTTTCTGGAATGCTGAAATATTATAGTATTTGAACTCGATGCAGATCCTTTAATTAATTATAAGTAGATTGCCTATTCGCGAGCATTCCCGTGAAACAATTAATAAACTATTGAAAGAATCTGATTAAGACGCAATAATTAATTGAATACATTTATTCCAGCCTGAAACTTTTTTTTTGTTTAAATCCTCCTCAAAGAACTTTCTTGGAATCTTTGCAATCCACCTACAGTCGTTGGCCATTGAATTAGGACCACTGCGAGGATTTCAAGTTTCTGAAAATAATTTAGGAATTGTGTTGGCAAATAAATTAAATTTATTTCGAAGGCATTTACAGGCATTGTGTACAACATTTTGTCTATTACTTGATTTATGATTGTCTCTTAATTTGTCGTTTGTTGTTAAACTACTTGGTCCTCGACGGTTCCCAATCACATTGCCTTGTAGAAATATCTGAGTTTAGTTTATGTCTGATCCTGCTCGAGTAATAATTAGCTACAGATTAAAATAAACATTATTGTGCATGACGTTAAATATATTTTAGTTAGTTTTGTTTTATTTGGCAAATTAAAACTTTTTAAGTTAATTCCGATATGGGTAAAACAAGTGACGTACTAACCGAGGAAAAATAAGAGTCAGTACCCTATGGGAAACAGGAATGTATTCACAACGTGAAATAGTACGGAAAGAAACTGTAACGAGAATTGCAAAACTAGTCAAAGAATATATTCCCTGCACTAGCATATCTCGATAAAATTATCGCAAAAAAGAAAAACTACAGTGGAAAATTAACGGTATGGAAAGACATCCGTACCAGTCAAGTAGCTGAGGTATACTAACGAATATTGCGCGGGATGGCTGCGCGAGCGTGTCCCTGACCAATAGCAATTCAACTAGCGTAAAATTTCAAGAATATTTAAAGCATCCCCCGTATTTGGCAATAGTGGTTGCCGCAATTGCTGAAAACAGGTTGTTATCGTTTATCGTAGTTGTTCGGTGTTTATTTGCGGATCTTCTGACCCAAAATACTAACTCACCTTCAGCATACCTCGAATATATCCGTCGGATGGCGTTAGATCGGGTGAATGTGAAAGGGTACCTGAAATTTCTAGAGCATTCGAAACGTTCCTCGTATTAATGGAAATTCAGTTGGTGTCAGAGTAGTAAATGATGGAAAAAATAAAAATTTGCAGGGAATTAAGGTATTATCTAAGTATTATGCTGTTATCTAAAGTTGTAAAGTACTTCTAAGTATCGTAAAACACTCAATTTAATGAATAAACACGCGTCGATTATACTTGCCTAAAAATATTTTTAGTTCGTGCATATTCCTATTAGTATCAGGACACTTATAAATAATACAATTTTGGGAAATAATTTGGCACGCGGTCAATACCGTTGGCTCACGTTCATTATAACGCAATGCAGACGTGTCAGTGACTTCGCCGCTCCCCAAAACGTAACGTGCATTGAGTTGGGCGAAAAATTCCGTATTTATTACTGCCGACGAGACGGAGGAAATTGAAATGCATTTAATGTTGCACACACTCGCTTCGAATGATTTCTATTTGCTCTGCCAATTCCTTCCATTCTACGAATATCCGCATCCAATCAACGTCTCTCGCAGGTATCTTCAAGTTGGAAATTCGATAAAATTATCGCGACTGGAGCGGATCGAATTATACGGATTGAATGAGGATCGTATATCGTATTCTTTGGACAAGTGAATAATGCGATTTTCTGACTGCCGTCGTTTGGCAATCGTACACGCTCGGAATCATATTTTTCTTCACTTATTCCCGCGAATTTATGATTTCAGTTCACACTTTGATCCCCGGTGTTTGTTTTTATCCATCTTATCATCTGTTACCGTCTGATTTCTATTTTACTAGCTTTGCGAGTAATTTAATTTATCGCGTGTGTTTTTCGCAGAGGAATTTACCATAGCCAATGCAAACATCGAACTTGCGCTCCAATGGAGAAGTGCACACGTGTTGTTGGTTTTGATTTGTACCTTCCTATATTTGTATATTTTCACGTTAAGTTGATCAAAGGGAATATACCATTCCAATTTGTTTGTTTCAAACGGATTTGAAAATGTCGAACTTTATTATTCTCGGACCTTCATTTTCCGAGATTATTGCAGTAAAATTAATTCAGAAAATTAAATAGATTTTCATTATATACTACCTGACATTTTTGATTAAATTTGGCAGAAATTGTTAATTCTTAATAAATAAAAATATGAAAAAAACAATATTTTTAGTTTGTTTTTTCTTATTTTCCGCTGATCATGTGTTGAGCCATCTCGACAATTTACGCATTCCGTAAGTCTTCGTGGGAGTAAATCTAGAAATTTTTTGATGTCATGGTTTATTGCATCCCAAGCAATCCGTGCTTCTAAAGTCACCGATGGGCTGGGTAAATTCCTAGTCTTTTTTACCCATAATGACCACCACATGTACCTACTATGGAGAAAGATCCGGATATCTTGGTGGCCGAGGAAAAAGGTTGATATGGTTCTCTTTAAAACAGTTTCACGTATAGGTAGGCTAGGGAGAAGATTACCAAAACTCCGTCATTCATAATTAGAACTTTTCTTCAGTATAATTGCTTCTCTGTTATTGTACATCTAATTCCTTAAGTCCTACTTCACCAATAGAAAACAGGCGATGTATCTTGATGGGGAACTGAGTGGACTATGTGACGTCATGTTGGGGCGTGGAACAGATGCTACTTATGGGACCCCTGCTCTTCTGTCTGTATGTTAACGATTTTGGTTGGAGCATGTGTAGCTACACTGTCCAATATGCTGACGATACCACTTTCACAAACAGAGGCAGCCACGCTCAGGAAACAGCATAGAAAGCAGAAGAAGCACTTCAACAAGCAACAAGTTTGTTTACAACGAAAAACGCGCAAATCGATGCCTCCTAATGCGGGCGCGGCGAAATCATTGGGAATAACCTTGGATACCAGGCTTATCTGGAAAGTAGACATCAAAATTCTACCGGGAAAGCTTTTTCGGCTCTATATGCTATACGAAGAACTAGACATATAAGTAAGAAAGAAGTGGCATCAATGGCGTATCATGCATTGTTTCACTCCAGAATGAGTTACGAAATTCAGCTGTGGGGTGAATCAGCCCGCGCTCATGATGTATTTATGCTCCAAAGGAAGGCTATTTGAGCAGTTGAACAAGTGAATGAGAATAGACACTGCAAATCACTGTTTATAAAACATAGGATTGTGTCATGGCCTTCAACTTATATCTTCAAACAACTACAAGGGACAAACCAGAGCTACCAAACCTTAGCAAACTTAGCGGAGTCAGCAAATTACCATTCCAAAACACAGAACATCAACTTACCTCTAATTGTTCAATGACCTATCGCTGGATTCGAGGGATACACCGCTTGTAAAATTTTAGAAACAAGTCAAAGCCTTCCTAATGGAGAAAAATGGAGAAAATTTGAAGAAACTCCATTAAGCTCCATCAAGCATTATCTGCACATCAACGTACAACGTACAGGGATGCCCATTAGGCACACACTCACACGGATAATTCACACATAACGTGCATAGCAATAAGAATCGCATCAAATGATAAGGCAAAATATTTACATTTATTAACGTTTATTCCAGAAGGTACGAAGTACGATTGCTGTAATCAGAGAATGTTATATTCGGATTTAGAAGAAACAAGAATGCAAAACTTGACGTGAAATCAGAGGCAGACGAAGATTATTTAATCGCTCTGCAGGCCATGAGGACCTATGGCGTAGACAGCCTCTTCACTTTCACAAGCCTCCTTTACACTTTTCGACCACTTTTCTCCATTTTCCTTTGTCTCTTGTTTCATTCCTCCAATTCGCAATGTTGTAAACTTCGTAGATCATCGTACGCGTTTTCGGTCCATATTTCCTTCAGCCGACCTTTCCATCTCTTCCCAATCGGTTTTCTTCGAAATACCATCTTTGGCATTCTTTCCTTCGCGAGTCTTTCTACGTGTCCCAACCATACTTACTTTCCGTAGTACTTCGTTTTCTTGATCGATCCAGCGTCATTTTTATCAGCCTCATCAGTTTGTTCAGCACTTCCAGCTCTCTCAAGACTATATATGTTCGATTTGTGTTTGTCAACAACGATAACATAACAAGATGTTTGAATTTCCTTCAGGACAAAAATTTGGTCTGTAACCGATCTATTTGTTCGAAAGCTTGTTCGGTACTCCCCCAGAGCGCCTTCTAAATACTCATTTAAAGTCGTTCCTATGATTTGTGCTAGAACCTTATAACATGTTTCTAGGACCGAGATCCCTTTATGATTTTCACATTGAAGCCTATCTCATTTGTTGCATAACCGACACAACTGCGCTTTCGTCAAATCCTCCGGCATTTGCTCTTCCTTCCAAATTATTTTAAACGATTCATATACTTGCGCGTTCAATCGTTTTCCTTCGGCTTTCAGTATTTCGGATGCTATTGGTAACACTCCTGGGCTTTTATTATTCTTTAATCTTGCAATTATAGCAATTACTTCTGTTTCAGATGGTATTTCTAGTCTATTCACATCCACTACCATGCTCTGGGTTGCAGTCTGCCCTTCCTCCTTCCCTTCACTATTAAGAAGCTTTTCAAAATGTTTCTTCCCTCTTTTCATCACTGCCTACGATTCACCGATTAGTATCCCCTCTTCATTTTTAATGTACACGCTTGGACGAAGATCAAATGCTTAAAATCGCATCAGTGGTATCCGATGCATTAAGATAGAATTTGATGATTAGCTGCGTCAACAAGTGTTTACTAAAATACTAACAAAGTCACATTATCCGGAAGAAAATGGTGCGAATAAAGGAAAAGGAAGGTGTTATGAAGCAACACGCTTAGGCGAAAGTTGTCAATGCTCAGGAATTTGGGCATCCCTTTCGATTGTATTAGCAGTGGAAATGGATGCCGTAATTCCTGAACGGAAAAGCCCCTAATGAAATTTAGATAGGAACAACACCTGATATTAGCCACTTTGAACGAATTGGAAACAAAGCTGATGCATAAAATCCGAAACTTGAGTAAAGAAGATTTTGAATCACGCTGATGAAGGAATTTTCGTAGGATATCGTCAGAAAATTTGAAGAAGAAATGTCGTTTCTGGTCTTATTAATTTTAAATTGTCTATTTTTATATTGTGCCCCGTGTCGTGCACGTGCTTCGGTACTGGGCAAATCTATCCTACCATAACGGTAATGTGCCACATGTTCTTTAAATCGCGTCTCCATGCTTTTCGCATTCACTACAATTATTTCTGTTTATTTCATCACTAAAGATGACAGGATGCCATTATTTCACACAAATCTCTCTGCAGCAGACTAAACGTTGTTGCCGGTGTAAAATCGTAAGAAGAAGGACTAAAGGTGGTTAGTGAGCAGGGGTTAGGAGCCCAAACCAGAAGATCGAATTCGGCAATGAAAAGTACGAAGACATACTGGACGAGCTGTATCTTGAAGTTATTTGCCAGCAATAGACCTGGTTGTTGAAAAACTGTCTTCAATTATTCCACACAAATCTCTTTCTGCAGCTGACTAAACGTTGTTGCCGGTGAAAAATCGGAAGAAGAAAGACTAAATGTGGTTAGTGAACAGGGGTTAGGAGCCCAAACCAGAAGATCGAATTCGGCAATAAAAAGTACGAAGACATACTGGACGAGCTGTATCTTGAAGTTATTTGCCAGCAATAGACCTGGTTGTTGAAAAACTGTCTTCAATTATTCCACACAAATCTCTTTCTGCAGCTGACTAAACGTTGTTTCCGGTGTAAAATCGGAAGAAGAAAGACTAAATGTGGTTAGTGAACAGGGGTTAGGAGCCCAAACCAGAAGATCGAATTCGGCAATGAAAATTACGAAGACATACTGGACGAGCTGTATCTTGAAGTTATTTGCCAGCAATAGACCTGGTTGTTGAAAAACTGTCTTCAATTATTCCACACAAATCTCTTTCTGCAGCTGACTAAACGTTGTTGCCGGTGTAAAATCGGAAGAAGAAAGACTAAATGTGGTTAGTGAACAGGGGTTAGGAGCCCAAACCAGAAGAACGAATTCGGCAATAAAAAGTACGAAGACATACTGGACGAGCTGTATCTTGAAGTTATTTGCCAGCAATAGACCTGGTTGTTGAAAAACTGTCTTCAATTATTCCACACAAATCTCTTTCTGCAGCTGACTAAACGTTGTTGCCGGTGTAAAATCGGAAGAAGAAAGACTAAATGTGGTTAGTGAACAGGGGTTAGGAGCCCAAACCAGAAGAACGAATTCGGCAATGAAAATTACGAAGACATGCTGGACGAGCTGTATCTTAAAACCATTTGTCAGCAATAGACCTGGTTGTTGAAAAACTGTCTTCAACCCTTAGGTGAGCGATCCTGGTGTTCGATTGTTTTTATTTCCGCTTCAGTACCACTTCGGTGATGTTCTCACCCTTCTTTAAAACAACCATCAACAAATTCTAATTATCGTTGCGTGATTTCTGTTTAACCCATTTTTGCCCATAAGTGAAACATTTTTCGTTTCTGATGTTACCTCTACCACTTGTAACTTATTAGTATATAATGTATATTTGTGTTCCATGAGTAAGAAGTTATAAAAGTGGTGGTTTCAATTTGCAACGTTTAACATTACAAACACGGGGGAGGGGGTGTCCATTGTATGGATAAAAATATACATCGCTAAAGAATTTCCATTCGATCTGAGCATCTGATATGCCATATTTGGTTTTTGCATTGATGCTTGCATACTTGATACTTGGAAGCCTTTTGGCAGAAAGACAACAAATGAAAAATTTGATTTAAAATTCATTCGTAAGCGACAATACGAAACACCCGTAAGTGGCGGATGCAATTAGGTTTGATCGCATTGATCATTGGATGGTAAATGCACCTAAGCAAAATAGATGTGCCTTATGCAAGAAAAATTCCATCAAACGAGAAATGTAAGGTTAATTTGCACCAACAATATTTCAAAGGCTTTCGTCAATTCTACTTACTGCAAATTATATTGAATATTGAATTAGAATTTTACATTTTCTCAAAGAAATATTTTTTTCAAGTAAAGATTCCTCATTTTCCGAGTGTTCCATTTTTGGAACGTCAAAAAGTCCAAAGAAATAATTCAAATATTTTTGTGAATTGTTTACAAGTATTATAGTTTCATCGCATTGGAACGAGAAATAGCAAACAATTTGAAAGAATTAAGAAAAATATAATTCGGGCAAAAATGGATCAAGTGGATGACGATTTTTGTGGATAAAAGCCGCCTTCGCGTAAGCCAAACAAAAAATAATCCGACCTGTTTGGAAATCGCTTACTAGACTATAATTTACACGGTACGTTATTGTTTGCTTTGTAACAAAGCAAAAGCTACGCCAGGTAATATATTAATTATTATCCCATGAAAGTCTTTCCCAATAACTTCCCCTATTTTATCACCTAATTTCCATAAACCCTAGCTCTTTATTAATGTCGAATTTATTCCCAAGTGACAATAAAGAGGTATTCGTTTGAATTAGAACATTTATAACACCCCAGGCCGCAATTGCTGCAATGTAATAGGTATAATAATTTTTTTTTTTATTGGTTCTAAAATTATTTTGAAAATTGTATATGTTACCTTCAAAAGTAGTGTGTTTAACGATAAAATACTAGTTTTTTACAATGTTAAGAGCTTCTACGGCTTTAATTTTTTGCAATCACAACTGAAGAACCAGTAAGCTTACGGGCTCGAAATTTTGCATACCGTGTATTCGTTAAAGTAGCTACGACTTGTCATGGAGCTTTTTTATAAATTCCTCGTTTGTTGTTGAATTTAACATCAATTAAGGAATAGAAAAATGACTATGGGCTTACCATCATTTTTGGACTTGAAGAAAGTAACGATAATAAAGAAATTTACAAAAAGCTCCATGATAACGAATATACGGTATGCAAAATTTCGAGCCCGTAAACTTACTGGTTCTTCACTTGTGATCGCAGAAAAATTAAAGCTGTAGAAGCTCTCAACGTTGTAAAAGACTAGTATTTTCTCGTTACACATACTACCTTTAAAGGTCAAATAAACAATTTTCAAGATAGTTTTGGAACCGATAAAAAATTAAGTTTAACCGATCTCGAAAAAATGTACCAAACACCCTTAAATCTGGTCTTATTTGTTACGCCAGGATTTTAGATGCTTGCAGGACGATTCATAAAATCACGAAGTAATACCCGATGGCGTACTTAGAGGGTCTTTCAAAAAACGGATGTATTGTGTGTTAGTTATCAATATTCGTCAGCCTTTTATCTATATTTGCTTTGCTTGCTGATAAATATGTTTGTAAACATGCACTACAGCGTACACTTAATTAAGCTGTATTTGTACGGAATATACCTACACTGAATCCATTCGTGTGTCACTCCCATTACGAGTATCACTAGTAAATATTTGTTTTTATGGGTTTTGTCATAATTTTCGCTAAAGATTTCCGATAATTCTGAATGTTTCGTTCCATAAATAACCAAAAAAAAAAAAAAAAACGTGTAAGTGGAGTCCTCACATCCTGCTAGATCGTTGCATGCGTTTGAAGGAAACCCCACATCAAAGGATTAGGGATTAGTTGCAGTTTCAAAAGCTATTACTGTTAGAGCAAATGTTTTGACATGCAAAAAGATCTTCGTCTCCTAATTCTGGGATTTTCGTCAACAATATAAACTTTGTAATTATATCTAAAGCTATGTTTATATTTGCTCTTTGTATATTATGACCGAAGTAAACCTCTTAAGCCATGACTGAAACATCACAGAAACGTATAAACTGACTTTTAATCGTTCGTAAAACGCTTACTAAGCGGCGAAATGCCCGCTCTTCCTAAATTAGAACATCCTCAGGTCAATTTTTCCTGTCTGCGCGCACTAAAGTTTGCTTTCTCTTTGTAATTTTAAGCGCAGACGGTGTGAAGTTCGAGCGCTTTTGCTAATTAGTTCCGAAACGAATATGGACAATTTTAATTATTCTTGCGCCTGGTGAAACGCTGCATCGTATTTCTTTCGTGAAATTAGCTTATTCTTGCACCGATCGGGGGATGTAATCGAAACGTGAAAGAATCTCGTGGAATGAGGCTATTGTGAAGTCTTATGTATTTCGAGAATTTGTTTCCATACTCGAAAGTTCTTTTTCTTGAACTCCAGGATTGAAGGATATCCCTCTTTACGTATTTATGTGGTCCGACGTATCTACTTTCGTTGGCTTTTTTCCAATATTCTCTCTGCGCCTAATTCCTCGTTTAATTCCTTATCTTCCTTTGTTTTTGTTATGTATGTTTTCCATTTTTCGGCTGGGCGTCCTCCTCTCCTTCCTCTCGATGCCCAGTTTAGGATCTTTGGTCATAATAATAATAATAATAATAATAATAATAATAATAATAATAATAATAATAATATTTATTTATTACCCAACAGAATAAATCCAACAAGGGGCAATACAAAAAAGAAATATGGATAATACGGATAATACGGAAATTAATACAGTGCAAAAATATAATGTATAATAAGGTGGTGATAGCATCAATTACAAATCAATATCAAAAATAGAATACAATGAAAAATAAAACATCTCAAAACAGAGCTTACAGGGTTATGTATATTGAATATTGAAGTTCTTAGCGGAATGAAATAAAGGAGCTTTAAGAAGAATATTTGTTCTTGGCGTAGGAACCATGATTAAGTCACCCGATCTTGATTCAAGGCGTGGCACCAGAAAGTTGACCTTTGACAGTAATTCCGGGGCATCCAGCTTACCATAAATCAAATTCACCATAAAGGAGGCACTGATGTGGATTCTACGCTGAGCCAGTGATTGAAAACCGTGTCTTTCTAATAGATCTTTATAATCAGTATTTTGAATCGGGTAAAAACCGTCCTGCTTGTACGACAGATACTTCAAAAATCGTCTCTGTATTCGTTCTATTGCTTTGGAATGAACACTGTATATCGGAAACCAGACCAGACGCATATTCCAATCTGCTGATAACCAGAGCGTAGAACAGTGAAGATATTGTATTCAAATTGGTAAAATCTTTACATGTTCGAATAATGAAACACAGTGTTTTATAGGCAGAAACAGTAACGGCAGATATATGCTCAGAAAATGTCAACGCCGAATCAAAAGTGACACCCAAATCTCTGACGGATGACAAGCAAGAGATAGGTATATTGTCGATTTGGTAAGCTGAGTTTATTCTGCTTAATTTCCTAGTATATCTAACGAAGTAGCATTTTTCGATATTTAGAGTGAGCTTGTTATCAGAACACCAAGAAAAATTAAGTTTAAATTTTGCTGTAGAAGATCAACATCCGAATAAGAAAGTATGTTATGATAGATTTTGAGATCGTCGGCGTAAGCCAAGACAGGACATTGAATCGATATAATGAGATCATTTATGAACAGGTTAAACAAAAGTGGACCAAGGTTCGAACCCTGAGGGACTCCTGAGGATGATACGTAATATTTAGATTTGAATCCATTGTAACAAACGTAATTCTGGCGGTTTGTTAGGTATGATTCAAACAAGGCTAACAATGCGTTATCGAAGTTAAACGAGCTTAGTTTGTGAAGTAATATTTTGTGGTCAATACTGTCAAAAGCTCTAGAGAAGTCAGTATATATTACGTCCAGTTGCCCACCCAAATCTAATGCCTCAGCTATAACCTGCGATATAGTGCACAAATTGGTGACGGTTGATCTACGTGAGGTAAATCCATGCTGACAGAAGGACATAGAGGATTTAGTGAGAAATGCGACTTGTTCATAAATCAACGACTCGAATACCTTCGCAAATGCAGAAATAATTGCGATGGGACGGTAGTTTTTAGGATTGCTGGCATCACCTCTCTTACACCGGACAAATTCTTGCTATCTTCCAGGCATTTGGAAAGACGCACGTGTGCAAAGCTTTGTTGAAAATCACGCATAACGGTTCAGCAAAAATCGAGGCACGATCTCTCACCACAAAACAAGGTATGTTGTCATGACCAGCAGAGAATTTATTTTTCAGTCTCTTAATATGGCGTATTACATCGTCAGTGGTGATGGAGCGGATGTGCACCAATGGATGGTTAGATGGCACGTCAGATAAACCATTAATTGTGTCACTCTGCAAAAAGGCATCCGAGAAAACAGACGCGAAAGCATCTACAATGCTTTCCGGTGTATTATATTCCTGGTTAGAATCACAAAGTTTGCTAGCAATTCTACTCGAACATTTCTTCGATCTAATGTAATTCCAGAAGGAACGGGGGTCAAGCGATAATCTATGTTGTATATTTTGATTGTAGATATGGTAAGCTGTGGAGATCTTAGTCTTGACGGATTTCCGTAGCCTCTGAAATTCACGCCTAAAATGCATGCTACCAGTTGTTTTCCATTTTCTATAATAGTATTTCTTTATTGATAATTCGTTCTTTATATCTGCCGTAAACCATAAAGGATACCTCGAAGAATTTTCAGCTGCCGTCAAAGGCACAGACAGCTCGAGGATTTTGAATAGTTTTACATAGAATTCATAAATTACTTCATTTATATCAGTATTCATCCTCCTCCTCTATTCGATTTACGTGTACCTACCATTTTAATGCTTTATTTCCTAATCTGCTGGTAATCGATGTTTCTATTTCCATTTCTCTCCAAATTTGTTCTGTTCTTATTTCGTCTTTGCGAGTGAATTGTAGCCATCTTCTCATGTAGTTTAATTCTATTGTTCTAATTTGATCCCTGATTTTGTCTGTTGATGGCCACATTTCTCCCCCATATGTTTATATACTTTCTATTATTGTATGAAATATATTCCTTTTTGTGTCTTTAGTGAACTGCCTAGTCAAAATCGTCCCATGTAGAGCTTTTTAATGGCTGTATTTCCTCTTTATTACCTTACCGACGTGTTTACTACTATCTTTATTTAAAATGCGAGGGGTGTTTTTCATGGTTTTACAAACCACCACTAAGTGGCGCTATCGAGATGTGTCATTAGAATTTCCGTAAAATTTGACATTTATTTATGATAATAGTAGTAGATAATAGTAGTATCTTAGAAACTCACCGAATAGAAAAAATTCAGTTCAATTTACAATGAACACTTAAAGAAAGCAATGTTATGAAACAATGGAGATTTCACGTGCAGGTTTTCGGTGGATGACTTTTTACGACTTTAGTAAAGGCTTAACTTAAGAACAATGCACGAAATGGCTTCGTTTAACTTTTGGTAATGAAGCACCATCAGTAAAGACTGTTTACCATTGGTTTGCAGAATTTCGTCGTGGTCGTACGTTCGTTTGTGATGACTTGTGCGAACGTCGACCAAAACCGATTGTTACTCCGAAAGACATGGATGCTGTGCGCAACATGTTTGAAGAAGATGGACATGTGACTTACAATACATTCGATTTCACATGAGCATTTAGCTGTGAAAGAGATCTGTTCCCGTTGAATTTTGCATAATTTGCTTGAAGCTCGAAAAAAGCCTCCTGTTAATTGGTGTAAAGAAATGCTCAAAACATTTGACCGAGGAACTGCAAAATCCGTTTACAACATCTGATAGGGCTTATTATTATTTACACATATTCGTATGAACCGGAAACTAAGCAGACATCCACTCTTTGGATATTTCAAGAAGAACTGGATCGCACAAAACTTGTTCGTTTACGAAGCAGTTTCAAGAAAATACTCGCTCGTTTCTTCGGTTGCGCTGCAGATGTCGCAACCATTCCCTTAGGGGATCGAGGAACTGTTAATGTCGAATGGTATACAACAATTTCTTTGCCCGAAGTCACCGACGAAATCAGGATAGACAACCGAAAACGTTGCGACATGGCTAATCCAGTCCTCCCACAGCACCTCAAATAATTGATTATTTGAGGTGCTGCAATTATATCGAATTAATGTCTGACTGCCCGTATTCATCTCATTTATTGCCTAAAAACTTCTTTCTGATCGCGAATGTTAAACAAGAAGTACTTGGACAGCGAGTTCCAGCACTTCAAGGAGCTGCCAAAGCCTTCAAAAACCATGTTTTCAAATTACCAATTTCAGAGTGGAAACATGTTTTGCGAATTGGTTCGAACGCATGCAAAACAGCAACAGCAAACTATAGAATTCGTCAGTGGATATAATTGAAGAAATTAAAAAAGATATCATATACGTCCACGCACACATGACGCAACAAACGTAATAAATCATTATTCATTTATTAAAATATTCATCTAATGAATATAAGTTTTTTTCAAATAGTTATGTTTTCAATACACTTTTAAATTCGATGTTTGGGTAATGTTGTCAGATGATGCGGTAAGCGATTGAATATTTTAATACAATTAAATACAGTTGTTTTTTGCACTTTTGATGACTTCGCTTTTGACGGAAGAAGTTGTAAATTGCAAGTGCCTCTAGTCTCATATATATGTGATTGTTCACGTTTTAATAATAATAATAATAATAATCATTTATTGTCCAACAGTTATAAACCAGCTTGTTTAAAAGAACGAAATTATTAAAATATTTGGAAATACGAAAGACGAATCACAGCATTTTGGAAGCAGAGACACATAAATTCATTATGTGCTTAGACCTGAATCAAACAGGACGCTTTGCAAAGAAATGGGAATAATTTACCTTACCAAACATTGCACATTCAAGTATAAAGATAGATGGTAATGTAAGTATTTTATAAATTATAGACAAGTTTTTACGCGAGTTAAAGGCATCCCTCCTATACTCGAACGCTGAGTACCTCTAAAATCTAAATCCTACGACCGTTACGAACCTCGTTCTTGGCGTGTTTCAACGACTTGGTATGCGTTAGCGTTCATTGCTTCGCATCTCCTACGTATCACGTAATCGTTTTCGAAAGATTGTTTTTTCCCCCTATACTGCGTGCTTCCTCTTTATATCCGATAAAGCATCAATAAGCATTAAGGTATATGTACGTGTTTGTCACGCTTTCCAGGCAGACGATTTCATTCTGAAGGCTCTAGTGAATTTTGTGTAAATTTGCCAGCATGTATGTATGTGGGTGTATTTTATTTTACTTGTAAACATTTTCTGTTATTTCTGTCTTATCGGGGACAAGTTTAACTTTGTTGATTAGGTTTCTAAGAATAGTTAGTTAGTTAGTTAGTTGGACGATTATCGCAAGATGTGTACATGTATTTACAAGCTTAGCTGCTTTAAATCTTTGCAGAACCTTTTAGTCACTGCTCAAGTAGCCGACTAATTAACGGGACTTCTTAGACTATCGTTGGGTGCCTGGTCTTGACCAAGTTCTTGTATTCCCAAACTCCTTCTTGCTCTGTTTTCTGCAGGTTTTGAGTAAGGGGTGGACAATAGCCCCTTTATTAGCTTTAACCACAGTTACTATATCAGGGCGGTTCTAGTGAACGGTTCTATCAGTTGCGTTCTATCCCAATAGAGAACAACGCTTATCGACGAAAAAAATGCATAATAAAAAAGGAGGAGTGAGTCCTATAGCGTTTTGTGTTTTGAAGCCAAATGACTGTGCATTATTTTCGCATGCTGGTTGTGCCTATCCCAACACACATAGTGTTATTCAACGTGCGCCATATGTTTTTCATAGTTTCTGGAGGATTCTTCCAGATTCTACATACATACATGGCCGGTTTCAGTGTATTTCAGGAAGTGCTTCTCAATAGGGTATGCGCATGACTTCTGTTTATAATTTAATTAAATACTTTAACATTAGTAATTACTACTATCATTATAAATTCTGTGTAAAATACATTATTCCCGGTATAAAATAATGGTTGAAAAATGTTATTTCGAATCCCCGCCAAAATAAGTGTGACGTTTGAGTATTTATTTCGATGTTCTGTGTTTCCATGGTTACTTACAGTCAGTCTGACAGTTATAAAGAGTTTTTGACATATAGTACTAACCTATCAATTTCATTCCAATTACGTAACAGTATCTCTATTAAATTATTACACGTTTAACTAACTTTACTTACGATTCAGCTCTAATTCCGTTACGGCCTTCAGGGCATCGTTGAGCGCATGAGTTTCATCAAGATAAACAGATCAATATTCAGTAAATTATCACGTTGTACCTTTACATATGCGGTTTCGGTCATTTTAGCCATTCTAAGGTTTCATGTGAGAACTTAAGCAGATGTTAACGCTTAGTTCCACGTTAGTTTTATTTCAGAAAATTTGTGTTTCTAATACAAGTAAATACGGCTGACAATGAACTTATGCTTGTAAATAAATCTAATGACGTCACTAGACTCGCTACTCGTTCGTAAGGTCTCGGGTGTTGGTCGGAGACATTCGAATAATTTTAATTTTAATTAAAGTGGTAATGTACCACTTTTATTACCTATTATATCCTCTTTTTTGTATTTCTGTATTTTCTTTTTGTACGATACTTGTTGACTCCTTTTATTTAATGTTTGGAAATTATTATTATTATTGTTGATAAATATAAAAATCTACGGATCCGAGCATTTTTCAGAAATGTTTGCCCCTGAATTTCTAACAAATTTACTGTTTTTTGAAAGTACTGTACTTTAAGGGCATTGAGAAACCTGGCGTGGAAGATTGAATCAAAAGCCTTTCTGTAATTTGCGTAGCCCATAATGAAGTTTCAACCCTTGAGCTCGGCTCGTTTAATAATAGGAACTGGTGTTTTTAGAGCCTCGGCTACTTTTAAGAGTGTTCGGTACTTTTTTCCAAGATCGGTTAAACTTAATTTTTTTTTTTATTGTTTCCAAAATTATTTTGAAAATTGTATATCTGACCCTTAAAAGTAGCGTGTGTAATGATAAATTACTAGCTTGTTAAGAGCTTCTACAGCTTTAATTTTTTTTTCAATTGTAAGTGAAGAACCAGTAATTTTGCGGGCTCGAAATTTTGCATACCGTGTATTTGTTACGATAGCTATGTTTTATCGGCGAGCTTTTTGTAAATTCCTTTGTTGTCATTGTTTTCTTGAAGTCCAAAATTGACGGTCGGCCCACGGTCATTTTTCTATTCCTTAATTGAGGTTAAATTCAACAACAAACAAGGAATTTACAAAAAGCTTGCCGATAGAACGTAGCTATCGAAACGAATACATGGTATGCAACATTTCGAGCCCGTAAACTTACTGGTTCTTCATCTATGATTGAACAAAAATTAAAGCTATAGAGTATAGAAGCTCTTAACCCTGTAAAAATCTAGTATTTTATCGTTACACACACTAGTTTTAAAGGTAAGATATTCAATTTTCAAAAAGTTTTGGAACAAATAAAAAAAGGAAAGTTTAACCGATCCTGAAAAAGAAATACTGAACACCCTTAACACAATATGTTTTCTATTGTTTTCAAGAAATAAATGTAAAAAGTAGAATATAACTCTTGACTGAATAAGTTCGTTGTGGGCATCATAATCGTCAGGCAAGTTTAAGACTTCTTTTAAAAGTAATAGACGTAAAAAAATTGAATATAACTAACTATAGGTTCGTTACTTCGGCAGCTTTCAAATATAACTTTGTAATGTCTTGAACTGCAAGAACAAATTACATATGCCAATAAATGTCAGATAGGGAATGGTACTTTATTAATCGCAGATTGCAACCGTAGACTAGTTTCGTCCTTCTTAGCCCTCCGTGGTCACACTTCGATGTAGAATCTAGATGGTCATGGACCCATTTCAATAAACATTTGCAAAAACTATTCGTCCGACATTGATGTAAAAATTCTGGAACATACTATAAACATTTTAGATTAAGACCCAAATTTCGAAGAAAACAAATGGCAAGATGATGAAAAAATCATTAAAGAAATGTCACAAATTTTACAATTTTTTATTAAAAAGATCGTAACCATGTCAATTTTTAATATTCTTAATTAAAATTTGAAAATTATTAAAATTTCCGACCAAAGTTAAAAGTGGGGTCTGATAGACCTTACGTGACCATAGAGGGTTAGTACGGTATAGCATTCGGCGATTACTTAATATTCTACTTTTTGTACATTTATTCCTTGGTAATATTGACTCGCTAAAAGTGACTGCTTGAAACTAGTTTTCAATTAGTTTAATGTATTGTTTTGTTCACAAAATACATACGTATACAAATTTTCTGATGGATTACAGAGGTAATGATTAAGTATGTGGACTACAGTTAAACAAGCAATAGGGCGATAGTTTTTTGGATCCTCCTTATTATCTTCCTTCTTCAAATAAGTTTATACCACGTGTAATGAATACTGACAACTCCTCATGACTTATCGCTTCATTAATAAATTTTGCTAGCTTCGTGTTAGCCAACCATTCTCAATTTTATTATGGCCTTGAGCTTTCCAATTATTAATTGTTATGATTTATTAGCATTATTATTATTATGATCCCGGCAAGCTTTCGATAGCATTAATAGAAATGAACTAAAAAGAGCGCTAAAGGAGCTGGGTATAGGTGCAAAATTTGGGGAGGCTAATAATGATGACAATGGAAAAAACAACAGCGAGTGTCTTAACGCAGAAAGGGGAGACAGAAGAGTTTGATTTCAATAAAGGAGTAAGGCAAGGAGACGCACTGTCAGCAACCCTATTTAACCTGGCTCTACAATATGTACTCCGAAGGTTAAAGAAGGGCACATTAAGGACAAGAGGAGAACAGATATTTGCGTACGCTGATGACATTGCATTAATAACAAAAACAGGAGTAAAATGAAGGAGGTGCTGGAAGAAATAGTTACAGAGGGTGCAAAAATGGGATTGAAAATCAATGAAGAAAAAACCAAAATAATGAGAGTAGATAGAGAATGCGAAAACAAGAAAATCCAAATAGGAAAGTATGCTTTTGAGGAGGTGGAAAGATTCAAATACCTGGGAGTGACAATCACCAATAAGTGCCAGCGTGAAGCAGAAATCAAAGAGAAGATAATCACAACAAACAGGATTTTCTACGCATATAGAAAGCTATTAGAAAGTAAGGCATTAAGCAAAAACAGCAAACTGAAGATTTATAAAACAATAATTAGACCAATACTGCTGTATGCCACAGAAACGCTGTCCATGACAAAGAAGGATAAGGAGAACCTAAGAATAGTGGAGAGAAAAGTAATGAGAACTATCCGGGGACCAATTAGACTAAACGAGAATGAATACAGAAGAAGGACGAACGAGGAATTGGCACAAGAAATAGAAATGGATGTAGTGAGAAAAATTAAGCAATCAAGAGCAAGGTGGCTCGGACATGTATGGAGAGCGCGTCCAGGAGCAGTAATATATGATGTGACAGAGTGGAAGCCGGGATGCAGAAGAAGGAGAGGAAGACCGAAGAGTAGATGGCCGAAGGAAGTAGAGCTGGATATACGAAGGACCGGACATATCAATTGGAAACAAAAAACGAAAAACAGAAAACTATGGAAGAAATTATGCGAAAGCATATAATCAGAAGAAGGGGTTGATCTCCCAAATTGTAATGATGTAGAAATCCGAATAGGAGGCTCAACCCCTTCGGGGGTGTATAGCCACAATAATAATAATTACTATGATTATTATTATTTTTATTGTCTCTGTTATTATCATTATTATATTCAGTTATTAATGAAACTGCAACGATTGACGCAGAGTTAGTTTTGATTCCGTAAGAGATATTTATAGTGCATTCCACGACGATTTGGTTAAACAAGTTTTTCCTCTTTTTCTTAAATAAACTGCCAGTACGAAGATAAAATGCCTAACATATCTAAAATGCTGTATATACACTAGCGTATAAATGCTAAGTGGATGTAGCATTTTATTTTTATATGTAGTTACATAATGCTTTTGAAACCGATACTCCTTCAATAAATAACGTCAATTTGAAAGCAACTTCGCCGTTTATAATACACACCAAATACATATTTCCATCCCAACTTAATTAATGCATTAACTTGTTTTATGATCCGCATTCGGTTACGTGTGAAATTTTTAATTCTATTCAAGTGGGATTATATTTTTGCGCGCCAGGTTATTTTCATTCGCTTCAGATGGTTCCGTCTGTGGAATCGGCTTATTTTACGGTTTTTGCGCAACTTCTTGGCCGATTCTCAATTTTTTCGTAGTGATGATGCTGCATTGCAGAGTTAGTCTTCTTTTTTTTTTTTGAACGTTCGTCATGGAATTTCGTATGTTTACGCGAAATAATGAATGCTTTTTCTTACCCTATACATATTTCGTGTATGTGTTGCAAATTGTATGGAGAAACAGTATACATAACCTCGCTAGTATTATTAGTGAACGAATAATGGAATGACTGCTACGTGCTTCTTCTTGTACCGTGTGTTCCTTCCTTGGAGTCATCTTCAGGAGTCGAAAGGCCTTTTCGACTCCTGAAAATTATTATTAAGGAAGAAACACAGCGTTCACGAAGCAAGTGGCTGTCAGAATATCTCAGATAGATCGGATGGAATGCAGAAATAAATACGGCTAGCAACAGCGTAGGGTCGTAGGGTTAAAGATAGCTTTGGACGATAAAATGGGTATTACAAACGCTGGCTGCTGTTGCGAGAGTTAAAAAGGGCACTATTGATTCGTTGTTTTGTTAATACAGTGGGAACTCGCTAATCCGAATTAATTAAAACATCGACGATTCGAATTATCGAAAAATTCGGATTACTGAGTCATCATTAAGATAAGTTGAAAATAGCGTTGTGGACTGTTAAACATTTATTGCATCTGTCAAAATAAAAAATAAATATATAAATAGATTTTCAAGGAAAAAAGAGTACATTACTACATAATGCATAAGTTGTAATTCAGTATCATAACATCTTAAAGCATCACTAACAGCAAAACAGATTGTAAAACATTAAATAATTTAGTTAAAAAAGTTTGTAATTTCTGCTTGTCGACATTTTAATTGTTTAGCTTCCATTGCTCGTTCTCGCATCAGACTAAGTGTGTGCAGTGTTCGGCTAATTCGGCTCCATTTTCTTCAGCCCATTTTATACAAATGTTAAAACAGCTGACTGCTTCTTCATGTTTCAGTTTTGGTTCATCTATAACTGTTTCATCATTTGAAACACTATCACCGCTATGTAGAGGTAAAAGGTCGTCATCTCCGTCAATCCATTCGTTAAGTTCAGTTTTGTAATGCTGATGACTATCACACGAAATTTGTTGCAACATGTGTCCGATTTCAGTAAGTTCTTTCTGATTGTCCTCAGAAAGTAGCTTTTCCTTCACTGCAGTTAATGGAAGATCATTATCTGAGTCATCTTCAGATGATGTTGTCGCTGAAACATTAACAGGCGAATAAGAAAATATTTCTTTCCAGCAGCTATTTATTGCATTAGTGATATGTAGCTTCGGCAAGGACAAACCAACGAATACACGACACCGACTGCGACCGATTGTATGGTTGCGATTCGGATTATCGGGCCCCTAAGCGATTCGGATTACAAGATACCCAATGCTAAAGGGCAATATTTCAATTTTCTTCGGATTACAAGGGAGTTCGGATTTCTGAGGGTTCGGATTAACGAGTCCTCACTGTAGCAATATTTTTCAGGTTACATATTAAACGTTTCGGTATGAGGGGGACTTTAGGTTGACGAAACACGATTTTCAAATTTTGATTTTTTTATGACATGGGGAGATTACTTTGCATGTACATTACATTTTAAAGTTGTTTGTATATTTTATAACGTGTTACGTGATTGAAGCTCGATAATATGTATTACCTGTTTTGTTTCACAAAATTCATATGCTGCCCTCTTCATCGAATGAGCATCGGATTTTGCTAATTCTCAACTTTATAGAAAAATGTTATGAGGATTTTAGATAAAACTCTTCGAGTGCTACCCAGAAGTCTACTCAGAATTATTCTTGCGAAATCAAACAATTGCCACTTTTGCAATGCTTCTTTTGCTGAACCTTTTCCGAAAACAATAAAGAACTCCAGAACTCTTACCTGTAAGCTGAAGAAGGAAACGATCAGAACTCTGCAATGAACAAATTACAGCGCTAGCCCTGAAACATGATGGTTGTTTTTTTTTTTTTGGGGTAATTTTGCAGAACTATCGAAAATTTTATGCAATAACTCCAGAACTATAGTTATTTATCTCAGAACTCTAAGAATTAGCATTTTTTTTTTTGAAAATTCGGGCGCCAACTTCAGAGGATCCTTGGGCAGTCCTGGATTGTATTTGTACTTTCTGAATGGCTTTTATAGCTGCTTGATTGCCAGTTTTGATAGAGACCTTTCCGTTTTGGTCCCGTCTCCGTACCAACACATGTAGCTATGACCAATGTCGTATATGCTTTCAGGTTCAGTCACTTTCTTTGGTTTCTTTCTTACGAAAACCACTTCCAGTTGCAGCACCCATCCGTATACCAGATGCTTCCGTATCTGTTAAGTAGCACCCACAGTTCTAACTTCGCATCTTTATTACGTAAAACCAGCTGGAAACATTTTCTGAAGTGTTATGTGATGGTAACTCGCAGTTGGAATCACCAAGCGCAGAGGATCAAGTCGACAGGCATCTCTATAGCTGTCATTGGTGTTGTAGGCAAAACCCCAGTAGTTTTCAGCTAAGCAAACCCATGCAGTTCACGTAACTGGCAATAGCGGTAAGATTTTTATTAAATTCGCTCGTTATCTTCTTGTAGAGCATCGTCAATCTCTAAAAATACCTCCCTCCTTGTTAAACGTGCAATTTGGAAAATTTGGCCGTAATCGGATTCATCTATAAATTGATCAATTTGCAACACGACGCATATTCTAACGATCCATAAACCGACGGTGATATTTACTAATTTGTTATCGGCATTATAAATCGCTGGTAAATAAACTCGTCTATCCGCAGTGCTTACGGGGCTACGGCCATAATTCGCGTAGTTCAAATCGAATTACGGCGCGGTTGCCAACACGTTAGCTCTCGCTAAACTATCTCGCTCGATCATGTTCAGAATGCATTCGGATTTATAATGTGGGCCGGTTGCGTTGTATGTACATCCGAATACTCACGCATGTATGGAGCGCACTAGAAATTAATGACATATTCAAGCTAATAGCACCTGCATGACCCGAGGGACAATTCCGATCGATTCCGTGCTAGCAGATAATATAAAGTGTGTATTTTTGCGATCGGGAGTGGAGGTAACGGCGTGAATTTGGTTGAAATTGTTCCAAATCGTATTTTGTTTTGGGCGGAACAGTTTTTGACTGGATAATCATTTAACGCCAAGGGTACTGTTTTCCCTTACAATGATACTTTCGATATTGTTATTTTAAATGTACTTCATACATCGAGTGGACTTTGGAATTTGTCATCATGGTTTTTACTATATTTGATATAGGAGGGCTATGCATCTTTCAACTTTAGGTACAGCTTCAAATGAGGGCTTCACTAAATATCAAAAGTGTTTTATTAATATTTATAATTATTAACTACCAGTACTACCTATTCTTCAACGTAATCGCCATGAAGATTGGGGCACCTGTTCACAGAAACTTGCAGTTCCCTACTCATCCGGCTTTTGCCCATATTTTTGCGTATGGATCAAAAAGAAACTTACTCGGGGCTGAGTTTGGAGCTATAAGGACACCGTAGTAGAGGCTATTGGAGCAAACACATTTGTACATATACATACTGACAGTTAAGAGGCTCTGCTGGCCTTGGGTTCAGCAAATGTTCGTACAGCACAAACACTTTACTGTAAGCAAATCATAGAAGGAGTTTGTGTGTCTAATAGGGCTTACTTCATTTGAGTATCAGGCCATCGAGGCATTGAAGGGAGTTAAATAAGTTGGCTCGCGCCCCACAAGTCTTCGGAATCACCACACCTATTAAGGCGAGGATACGGGGTTAGTCCGAGGACCGATTCTCGTTCGACTGTCGACAGCAAATAGGACTCAAGCAATACAGCACTTTCACGGAAGCGCGCTTAGGATGCAAATAGACCAGGAATGTTCTAAATTTAAAGAGAAGTTACCTCAGAACTATAACTGGTATCCTGACCGGACAAACTGGATAATCAAGTGCTATTTGCATAATATCAGGCTCAGCAATGAGCCTTACTGCAGATTCTGTGACGATGTAGCTGAAACTACTGAGCACTTAGCATGGCGCTGTGACGCTTGAGTCAACAGCAGGCTTCAAATATATATCAGGTTTTCATCCGTTTGGACACAGAAGAATATTTCAAAATCGTTTCCACACACAGAAGAGTTTTGCAAATTATGTCGACTTAATCAGTACAGTAGTACTATCAGGCTCGATATGGAGCTTTAATACAGATTCTGTGGCAGTGTAGATGAAACTACTGACCACTTAGCATGTCGCTGTGACGCTTGAGTAAATAGCAGATTTCAAATATATATCAGACTTCCATCCTTTTGGAAACACAAGAATATTTCAAAGTAGTTTCCACACACAAGAAGAATTTTACAATCCATCGAATATGAAATCAGTCGAATTAATCATTACAGTACAACGTCAATAATCCGCACTAATTAATGTTCAAGCCAGTTCGGATTATCAATTCGTTAAGACTTTTTAACATTGAGGAAAAACGACACTAAAAGTAATTTTAACTAAATAAGCGCTGTACTAAATTTTAAGATTTCAATAGGCACCTATATTACAAACAACTCCGGATAAATTAAAGAACGTCTTTGATATTTTTTTGTTAATGAACTTCGTTTCTTTGCAGCCACGTCTCTAACTTGTCATAGACGGGCAAGCTGTACACTCAGGCATTTTCTCCAACGAATTTATAGTCGTTTCTAGAGCATCGAACGCTTTAGCGTGCGCAGGTCTAAAGGTTCCGTAATCTACGTCATCATCTTCATTCACTATCTGTTAAAGCAGTCAGAATGACCTCGTGTACGAAGTTTTGTACGAGGACGAAATTTTGTAGCTGAAGTCATTTGGGTCGGATATTCGACGCTCTACTGTAATAGAAAAAGAGTGGACAGTAGACATTTTCAACATTTATAGAATATTGCTGAACTGTAATAATTTTTCCCATGAATTTTCGGTTATATTAACTTAACAAACATATAGTTATACGGGAAATTCAATCATTCGTCAATCGTTAAAAATCACTCTGTATTTTACCTTTAATAAATTATTTATCTTGAACGTAGAAGGAAACCTAAACGCGCCTCTAAGCATGAGATTAAAGATGTCATTTTCTATAATTACATTGATGTGGCATAATATTTGACAAATATGCATCATCTTATCTAATACATGTATAATCTTGAAATTCCATCGGATTAATTTTTCTTCAATTTACAAGATATCGGATACATGCTCGTATCGTAAATGAAAATGTTGATTTGAAAATACGCTATATTTCCAAGTTTATGATTTGTCAATTTCTAGAACTGAAAACGGAAAGATTCTGATGTATGTACAGTGTCAGACTTTATTATCCAGACAAAGCGAAATATTGGACCTATGTTATACTTTTCGTTATCGCAAACAATGCTTTGGTGGTTGTCCAAGAGCAAGAAACATAGCCATCGGCGTTCACATACATATGTTCCACCAGCATAATCACTGGTTCTTTCCATTCTTGATTTTCTTGTGTATTTCTTGTCTGTCTCTCATTCTTTCTTTTGTGGTTTTAGTCGACGATGGACAATATTATTTTAACAGTTTTTAAATTTAATTTCCGTCACTCAGTTTGGTTTTTTTTTTCAAGCTTTAATGTTTTAGGTATAAGACATTAGCGTGATGTACGTTAGCCCGTTCTTATTTGGACTTATAGTTTGAAAAAAAGAACACATATGAGATTGAGAAAACATCGTAATTGCATTTTCTTGAGCACTCTTGAGACTACAATATACTTGAAACGATTAAAACAAACAGAGGGTACATTAGTTGACACTTCAGAAGCCTCCTTTGTGATACATTCTTCAATAAACCTTGTTACAACAGTGTCCTTGCGAATTGCAGCAGTAATCTGCCATCGCGTCTGTATCTCATCTTCCCCGGTCGCGTCCTCCATTTCTTTTATATTCTGGTGAAATCTTTCATATTGCTCATCGCTGGTGTGGCCCAAATTTGCACGAAAGTGGTCCAGGTGGTTGTGTAAGTAATGAACGTTTATGATCATGTTACATCTAGGGTCTCCGGAGTTATTGAGCAAGCTGTTTAGTAGCTCAACTCAGCTTAGTGATTGTCCACAAAGTATCTGATAATCAGCACAAAGGACCTTCACCATTTTGCTCAGGTTCAGTCATTGAAGTGATGTAGGATTACTTATGGGTGATTTCATTTGAGGATCATAAAAAATTCCAGTTATAATTTCTCCTGTACTTAATCCAGTACACTATTATTTGTCTGATCTACGTAAAGCGTGGTTCATCATGAACGGGAATTTATTCACAAACATTTTCGTGGAGACTAGCTTTATATGGAGGAATGTTATGGATTTGGCCGATTCGGTAACTTAACATTGTGTAAATATTGACTCAAGACCGAATGTTATGTGAGCCTCAAAATGCGTCTGTATGCAGGTACACTGGAACCGCATTTATATCCGCCGTTGGAGAACGTAAACATTCACTTATATCTTCTCGGGAGGGGATCACCCCACTGCTACCCAACGGAGGGGAAATTGACACGCTACGCGCTGATTGGTTTATTTAAATAGAGACACAACGGCTGATTGGTCCATGTTAGTCAGGAGGTATGCGAGTGGGGAATGCCGAGCGGATATAAGTGAAGGCCACAGCGAGATATAAGTGCGAGAGGATATAAGTGAGGGCGGACATAAATGAGGTTCCATTGTAATGTGTTTAGTTAGTGGCGCTGTATCTCAAAAAAAAAAAAAAAACTTCTAGCAGTTTCTATATTTGGAATTAGTACACTAAGTATGGTCAAAATTATTGATAATATTCCAGGCAGAAAACGAAATTTTTCATTTTCTTGGTCTGTATTATTAATTTTATATAACCCTTCAGGAATGTTATAATCTCAATGAGTAATTACTTAACAGTAAAAATCTAATCGTTTGAAGTGCGCGTTTACGTATTTAGCCGACGAATTGACGCATGTAGATATAAAGTTGATAATAATTTGATAACAATCTTTGTATCGTTCCGAATAAATCGTACAAGTAACTATTCCGACAAAGGATAACTTGAATTGAGCACAGACAATCGCTTTACTTTACACGCGTTATCTCGGTGAATTTCCAGTATTTCCTGTATTTTAAGAAATCCGTATGACGCACGTATTTGATGTGAAGAAGCACCAGATAAGAACATCACTTTTACTATGATAAGATGTACGATAAGATCGAGTGAGTTGCTTTTAGTTGTAATATATTGCCCAGCTTCCCATCAATCGATCTGTAAACAATGTTGGGAGCAGTAAATTCTTTGATATAAAGCCACTTGTTTTAAAGTAGCTTAAAGTTATTTCAACCTCCTTTTAAAGGCACGATACGTAACGTAGTCTCAAAAAAAAAGTCAAGATGTAACTGAGCGAGGCGTAGCTGCTTGGGACACGAACATATTTTGATTTAATTTGTAATCTTAGATGGTTTAGAAAAACAAGAATAAAATGTTTTATCATCGATGCTATTTTTTTTGCAATGATCAGACGTCCAAGGCGAAGAGGTATTCTGGTCTTTGCAAAAGCACGTTATTTCTTCGCGAAATAGTGTTTTTGTCCGGTCTATTGCTGTATTATTTCCAAAATTGATGTAGGATTATTTCCGAGATCCGGAAAACTGTCGACAACAGACGTCTGTTGCGTGTTTGCGTGGCTATTGCCGTACTTGGCATATGACATTCCTCATTTTTAACGTTTCGCAATCTCATTTTTTCACAAACTATATATTATTATTATTTCCGCGTCTCATTTGGTCCAAACGAAGAAATGTTAGGGTCGTTCGTATTGTCGCACTTCTTACGTATGTGTTCACGTTCCGAAAGGTCATCTTAAATATATCATTTTGCTACCCTTTCCTGTTGTTCGTTGCATAGTCGAGTATGTAGGTCACCAAATCGGAAGTGTCTTGCTTTTTCTCAGATGGCTTTTTATGTTTTTCGCTTTAACTTGCAAGGAGTCTTAATGTTTCAGGGAGAGGGCCAAAGCCAGACATATTACTTTATCACAAGCTTAATAGCATAACTGAAATGAATACCGGGCTGCAAATAGATGTTTTCATAAACACATGCTTTCCACGTGCTGTTTGAGGGAACAAGGCTTTTTTACCCATCCCTTTGCAACTTTCGATGACAAACTCTACAGAACTTCACGCATTTTTTAGATTTCCGGCAATGTCGTATACATATGGATATTTTCTTCGATAAAGTAGTTTATTGCACTTCTATATCTGTGCAATTGCGTTGTGCGATTACATGGACATTAATCGTGTCAAATCTCCGAGATAATTCGAAGTTCCAACGGAGAACCGTAATGTCCCTTTTTGCCCTCAGCTCCTCTTTGTTGTCAGCCGAAGTGAGCTGCATATCTCGTCATAGTTCTATTTTAACGAGCACCATACATAACTGCTGTACATATAATAGACGCATATCGACGGTCAAAGTTTAAGTTATTGGCTTTAATTTACGGAAACGTCGGTTAAATACTGCAGAAATTCCTGGAAACATTTTCGGAGCTTTCGGCGAGAATCCACAAGGACGAACCTCTGACAATAACAAAGAATGTGAACAGCAATTCCAACAAATTCTAAATTGATATAAAATTACTACGATTTTTAGGGTATACAATCAATTTATTACATTGCACCGGCACGAACCAAAAAAAGTGGTTGCTTCATTTTTTACATTGAAAATGGACTTTTCCAAAGATATTACTTTGATCACGATGCAGTAAGAATTATAGTTTGAAGACATGTAATGAGGGTCGTCATTTGCTGACCTTTTATAAAACAAATTCCATAAAATTTTGTAGGTTATGTGCCCAGCTTGCTTGGTTCATTATTTTAGGTAATTGTTAGTTTCATAGACTGAATGCAGTATAAATTTGGAAACTTCGTCGACGTCACTATAGGGTATGAGGGTAGAATCTAATATTTGTGTTGATACGTTAATAATAATAATAATAATAATAATAATAATAATAATAATAATAAATTATTTAGCAAAATGCTGTTACTAACATAAGTATGGGCAATTAATATTAATTATTAGCCTTCCTATACTCACGTCAAAATGAAAGACGTATACTATACTATATAAGTCGGTCTCACAGACCGTATGCGTGAGTATAGGAAGGTTAATTAAATCTACTTACAATGTAGTCTTCCAATTGTTTCCTAAAAATATTCAACTGCTATAATATATGTGTGGCATGTAATTTGTAATTTTTGGTCTTTGAGAAAACAATGTATTTAGTGTTCTATGTTTAATGACAGATTGCACATAACTTTTTTGATTTCTGGTGTTATATCTTTATATGTATGAATCTTTTGAACAAGTGCAAGCAAGTAATCAGTTGCCTGTTTATTAATCATTTTATAAATTAAAAGTAGTGTTGAAAAACACTCTTTGGTTAACACTAATAAAATATAATACTACAAACATCACACTGATTGGTGTATAATCTACTAGTTCTAAGGATTACACCCATAGCTCGATTTTGTATCTTTTACATTTTTCGTACTTTGTGTTTCTTTAAATTAAAAATAGAACAGTTGAACAGAAACCCATTTGTGGCGAAATAATAGCCTTATATATTAATCTTCGCATCTAAAAACTAAGTTTTTTACCAATTCTATACAGAAAATGCACTTTTCTTAACATTTTGCCCATAACATAAGTAGAATATCTTTTAAAATTTAATTGATAATCTAAAATAACCCCTAAGTATGTAATTTCGGTGATCTTATCGACTTCCATCCTATCTAATTTAATTTGAAATTTTATGTGATCATTATTTGTTGTAACATATAGTTGGTACCAAACAAAATGTATTTACACTTATTTATATTGACACACATTTGGTTGTCGCAAACCCATTTATATGTGTTGTTCAGAGTATAATTAATAATTTCTATCAATATATTAATATTCAATTCATCAATATTCTTCCATGTCACATATATCATTGTATCATCAGTGAAAATAGAAAAGCTACATTTTTCAATATCTTTAACAATATCATTTATATATTTAATAATTCCGTATGAGTTGTGTTATTATTATTATCACAATCATGTTTATTATAATTTATTTATTTAGTTACATTTGCCTCCCCACACTTTCAATACAGCTGTTACGTGCAATTCAACTTCGATTGGAATTGCAGCTTTTTCTAAACTCAAATCATCCTAAAATGTATTTTACTTGTATCTCATATCAGATTATTAATGTTACGTTTTGAAATCAATCATTGTAATACATAGGAGTAGTTAAGTTTGGCTCCATTTGAGATGCTAATGTAGTTTTCTGATTTCTTTCCAGTTTTCACAGTTAAAAAAATTAAGACATTGTCGTAGACTAACAACAAATTTTTCAATCAGTGATAAATCGAAAACGGACGTCGCCAGATTGGAATCTAGCACTTCGGATAGTGATTCGGAGGATGAAGGTAAGTTTGCAATTAATACAGAATTTGACATCAAGACCGATATAGATCGAGCCGCGGTTTTAAATCGACATGCTTGCATAACGCTGAAATGCATCTGTATAGGCCCCTCATCATACAGTCGACGAAACACGTTTAATAAATGGATCGTTAAACGTGTTTCGTTGTCAATATTGTCGAAGAGTCACGTTCGGGTCATTAACGATTGACAATGCTGGCTGGCGTTATGAGGAGTGTACCGATTCAATTTGGCATCATTCGTATTAGATTTCCGTCTGCAATTGTTGACATGTATGCGGTAGCTCTAACTGACTTTCGATATGATTACCAAGGTTCGACAAGCGAGTGCATGATAAGTTGTGTAAACCGGACCGACGCTGTCACTCCTTCTAACTTTAATATCGCGCCTTGCGCGTACGTGGGGACAAATGCGACAGCGTTAGTTCGGTTTACACTACTTAATGATGACTTATCATGCACTCGTTTGATGAACCTTTGTAATTACGTATGTGTACAGCTACTGGACAAAGTTAACGCCTCAGCAAAACTTCTGATGATGACTTTTAGTTTTTCGGAGTTCTATATCATAGACCCTATGTGATATTATAGTGCTTAATTAGAAAACTAGTTTCACTATTCGCGGACGCGCGTTTCGCGGTCATCCCGCTCATCAGTGCGACTGTGTGAAGTATTTCTCATTTCTATAGAAGCTCTATATAAGCCCGGGTGTTAGATGTTCGTACATATGAGAGTTCAATTACGAAATTCGACCATAATGTACTAATTGCGCATTTTTGCAGCTATTTGATTCTACAGAAGTAGACAACTTGTTTTGCCACAAACTCCTGTAGTAACTACAATCGCGCACTCGGCTAGCCTGCCGTGGGAGAATTGTGCTTAATCATGATATGATATTATAGTTAAACGATTTCAACTAATGTTTGACGAATAACAGCACGGACTTCTCAATCGGCGGTAGGAGCAAGTGGAGTCTCCATGGTTGCTGGCGCGTGACAATCCGAGCCGTGAAGATAGACGCGTAAGAATCTTACAGAGCTGTCACTACACCCAAACAAAACTTCTCTGCGATTTTCGGAATTTCCCCGCCTACCGCGCAGATTAAAATAAAATAGTCTAACTGACTTTTGAGACGTTTCTCATGTAACGGCAGAGGACAAAGTGTTTCATTCGTTTGATCACCGTAAATAAAAAGAAAAGTAAATTTGTTGCCTTAGCGTTGAACGTTCCTTACTAACAGGCAATTACAAACTCTAATCTGTAAAAAGATTGTAATTCTTTATCATTAGCGGCAGGATATCCTAGGTTATCTACATCAATTATTTAACGATTTTAAAACATATAAATATTACTATTGTAAGTATTGTAATAATGAAAACTTTTGCTTAAAATATCAGGGTAAAATTATTATCAAATATTTAAAATACGCACTCGGTCGTATCTACGTTACACGGAGTCATTTCGTTGCGCTTTTAACCTTCCTATATTCACGCATACGGTCTGTGAGACCGATTTATATAGTATAGTATACGTCTTTCATTTTGACACAAGTATAGGAAGGTTAATACATCCATTGCGAGTGAATTTCCTTTTGGTTGCGGCAGTAAATACGATATTGAAATTGATTTTTAATAACGGCTGTTCCGGAGATTGACGTAAAATTAATTCGTTTTGGATAAAAGTATTCCCGAACTCATTTTCATGTCCATATTACCGATCGTAAGAAGCTATTGTACTGTAAAAACGGGTTATATGGACTCTAAAGTGACTGCGAAATTGAAGAAAATGAAATAATTCTGTCCTAATAGGCTTGCTCAAGCTTCTAAATGGGCACATCAAATACAAATATTCGGTTATTATTAGCGAAAAGAAATCCATAAGGCAGAAACTAAAGTGATTGTTCCGACCTCCAGAATTTATTTCATTTCAATTCCATTTTTTTTTTGCAACTTTACATAACAAATCAAATCAAAATCAATAGTGATGCAATAATAACTATCATAATGTATTTTATTGTGTGCTCTGTATTATAGCTTTAATAGGTCTTTTAGGTCTATCGCAAGGGATGTTTCTAGAACTATAATAAATAAAATTTAAATGAATGATTGTTAGATTTTCAAATAAATCCGCTAAGATTGGTCCAATAGAAGCAAAGTTGTGTTATTGAACGTATTTCGTAGGTTTTGTAGGTTTGGTCTACGAGTACGAAGCATACATACATTAGTCACCACTAATCCCAAATTCCTGTTTTTCTAATTATTTTTTTTTGTTGGACACATTATTGGAGCAATATAACAAGTCATAGGCGGCTGACTTGGGTATTCGGTACTTTTTTCAAGATCGGTTAAACTTAAATTTTTTTATTGTTTCCAAAACTATTTTGAAAACTGTATATCTGACCTTTAAAAGTAGTGTGTGTAACGATAAAATACTGGTTTCTTACAATGTTAAGAGCTTCTACAGGAATTTTATTTCAATGATAAGTGAAGAACCAGAAATTTTAAAGGCTCGAAATTTTACGTAGCGTGCATTCGTTACGATAGCTACGTCTTATCGGCGAGATTTTTTATAAATTTCTTGTTTGTTGTTGAATTTAACCTTAATTAAGGAATAGAACAATGACCATAGGCTTTGTCATCATTTTTGGACTTAAAGAAAGCAACGAAGCATAATTGTTCTGAAAAAAATATTTTTGTAGCAATTCATAAATGATAAATTAAAGTCAAAATATCAATAGATATTGGTTAAAACAACATAACCTCTTGGAAATTGACTGTCAATGAATATTTTTTTAAACAAAAGGATTTCACATATATCTTGTGCAACATCAACAATCTGGGTCAGGGAGCTGATTTTATAAATACTGATTAATATTTATCACTGTGAATTCGATAGTTATCACTATTCATCTTAACATTGATCAATATTTATCAATGAGTATTTACTACAGTTGGAAGTGGCATCAGCGTTTTTGCTTCAACTGCAATTTTTCCATTGAATCGAAACACGATTCCTGACCATTTCTTTCGCAATCTCGAATAGCATTACAGTTGCAGCCCTGGATCGGGGAACTCCAAACCGTTCACAGAGTATTAACCAGGACGTGTCAATAGATCAACTGCCATCTCTTCTGAAGAGTCTCTGTCCCCAACGAAAATGCTTCACAAGATTTCAACGATTCAGAGTTTTCCAGCTTCTACATCAACCAGAAGAACGGGGGAATTGAATTGAAAAGGCGGGGTGCATGTCCCCAATGATTTCTCGACCAACTGATTTGGTACTTTTCACAAATAATTCAATTCTAATTGGTACTTTTCTATTGTCAAATATCAATGAAACAAATATTGTCCCAACGCTTACATATACCACACGATCTGTAACGACTGCAAGGGCCCCCATTAACGTATTTAGAAAGTGTCAGTTTAGATTTAAAAAAGGTGGGGCATATGTCCCGAAATTACCTATAGTTTGTGATTTTGAGAAGTTTTGACAGGGAATTAGATTTATTTTGTTGTTGATGATTTGTACGCGTGATTTTGACGCCTGTATTCTGTTTTTCTTGATTTGTAACCGTATACCATTTGACGCACTTGTTGCTGGCACCGACCTTGTTCGGTCAATAAACGGAAGTCTGTCCTTGTATTTTGGTGCATGCGAGTCCAAGCGATGTGGTCGAAACGAAGTGGCGCCATTTTCTATCTAAGGTCCTAGAGAAGCAGCAACGAAGCTGTGCAGCACAGTTTATTTGTGTTTTTGTCTGGTCAGTTTTTAGTTTTATTTGTGCGTCAAGTGGCATGCGTATCACACATTTTTCCGCTCCATTGGACTATTTTTTCACATCATACTCGAATTTCTAATGAATATATAGATTCTGAGCAAAGAGAATAATAATAATAATAGTATTTATTGTCCAACAGAAAAAAAAAAGACGCTGGGGGAACTTCTGTTTGGCCGCTACTATACTTGTCTTATTTAATTGATAAAGTTAACGAAATTTGTCATATTATGTTTTATTATTTTTACGTCTTCATCTATAAAACAACAAAATCGAAGGTAACACAGATTACAGATAGCAGATATATTGAAAAGGTGCTACTAGTTCGATGTACCCAAAACCCTTACTATATTTAAATGCTGAGGCTAAAATTAAAAGTCACTGTATAGTGTAGTACAGTAATACTCGAAAGGTTAATTACCATTAGAAAATTAATCTTTTATTATAATATATCAAAACTTACAGTTGATGTTGGGATTATGGTCTTCAAT
Organism: Chrysina gloriosa; assembly: GCA_038088585.1. Classification (NCBI taxonomy): domain Eukaryota; kingdom Metazoa; phylum Arthropoda; class Insecta; order Coleoptera; family Scarabaeidae; genus Chrysina; species Chrysina gloriosa. The sequence goes on along the minus strand of CM076089.1, from coordinate 8,370,756 downwards.
TGTCATATGGTTTACTTTGAGGTTCTATTTATACCTTTTCGATACCACGCCCACTACCTTTTGAGCATTTTATTACCTTACGGGTGTTAGCTTCTTATTTTAACTCCAGCCAGAGACGTTTAATGTGAGAAACAAATGTAACTAGAAATAAAATTATTAATTTTTATAAAAGCATATATTAATTGATAAAAGAGCATTGTTATCATTCAGACACATATACAACACTTTTACATTACAAGAATTCATAAAAAATTACTGGAAATAACCAAGGATACATCAACATTCAATACAGGCTTCTATAACAGCGATATACCTGAATGAACTGGAGTCAAGGTGAATTAAAGTTTTCGTTTCGTGGACAACGAAGAAATAAAGCAGTGTAGTTCTAATTTCGAAAAGAAATAAAAAGTTTGTTTGGTTAACGACGAAGAAAATTGACAAGATCGATAAGTCAACAAATAAGTCGATAAATATATTTGGAATAAAAGGGTTTTAAGAAGAAGTAGCAGTAAATAAAAGAACCTCACCATACCGGAGGAGGTAGAATCTAAGAAGGGGAAGAATCCATAGAAATTAAAGGTCCATCAAGAATACAAGTTAAGGGAGGGGATATAGGAAGAACCATCAACGGAAAAGAATTTACACTCACACACACACACAGCACTAGGTAATTATCTTGATTTTATGTTAAATATTTATCAAAATTGATAAATATAATTCGTTATAATTATGCTTTTTATATCATTAATTAAGAGCTAGGCCGGTGCAATTTTCGTTAAGAAATTTAACTAAATTCTCAGTACAATAGACATGCATTTAATATAATTATTGAAAGGTATACAAAGGCTCAAATAGCAATGTTTTTTTGTTTGTTTCAAGTTATAAAAAGAACGCGTGGCGCCGTAGGCCAATCCGCGGAATGGAAGGTTAATGCTGTCACAAGTTACTGCTCTTAGCTCAGATTAAGCATGGAGCCGATACTTCTATCAAGCGAACGTATAAAAGATGTTTTTTGATGTTTTCGTTTCTTCACAGCGTTAAAGTCTCTAGATTCCAATATATATATAATCATCTTGAAATCCACCCTTGTACTAATTTTCCGTGTTCTATCAACGTTGTCTCTTCATTCTTAGCTTCAGTTTATCATTAATCGAATTCGATGATGCTATTTGTATTCTTCTTAAATGTCTGAGATAAACGTAAACATAATGTATATAAATATTTTCTAGTCTGTTGTGATCGAATCCGCTTTCTTTGACGTTTACATTTACATCCGTTTTACAATAATTAGTGCGCTTATCGAAAACGGAAGCGCACAAAATCCAATACATTGCGCAGTTAGATACGCATAAATACAAAATTGTACCTTTTATTTGAGTATAATAGTAAAAGTGTTGATATTTATTTACTTTCACTCACATTTACGCCGGAATCTAGGTCAATGTTGTTGGAATTTAAGTTCATGAACTCTAGCATAGATGTGCGTGTATCACGGCTATTGATTTTATAACCTACTGCGTGAACTATAATTATCGCACAGTTAATGGAGGGATCGGCTTTTGAAACTACGTCTTTTCGGTTAGAAACAATGAAATAGTAAAACTACATAGTTTCCATCGTTATGCTTTATGCTTTTTGGTTGAGAAACGACGGAAATAATGGGATTAGGACGTAGAGGTCTGGGTCATAGAAAATCGATAGATGCAGCTGGTTAAAAATAGGTACTGGGACGTTGCAGCTGCATTAATAACAGAAATGATCCTAAACGGATCGTCGATGGACCTGTTGCAATAAAAATGATGGAAATTCGGTATAATTGAAGTTGTATGTACTACATACAACCTTTCTTTGTAAAGTTCGTAAACAGACAGACTCCAGCTATTTTTATGCGAATTAACAATGTTCTGGACAAACACTTCGTTTGGTATTAAATGAATCAGACTCGTTAACTATCTTCAAATCTTTAATGTCATGTATAGGTCGCGGAGAAGCGATGGTTAACCGAAAAGTCTGTACATTATTCATTAAACAATGAGTTGGGTTCGTGGATGGGAATCGAATGGATGTCAACTTATTTGGCTATTTTGTTGTTGCTGTTGTAGACGAGGCTTTTAATTATTTTTCTAATAGGACCAAAAGTTGTGGAAACGTGTTACGATCTCTTGTTATAGACCTATATACGAGGTACGATCAAAATGTATCCGATTATTGGCATAGGTCTGGAGTCAGTTGGTAGTAGAGTGACACATGTTGACCTTGGCACATACCGCGTATGTGCTGCGAACCACGGTAAACAAACTCATCTTTGTAAGACTGGAATTTGAATTTGCCGCCAGTCGCCTCGATTGAAGTTAACTACAGTGTGAATGTAGGTACAAGCGAGGCGAAACGGAAGCACGTTGGGCGAGGAGTCAAGATGGCAAGCGATTAGGATTATGGCCGGTCGCTCGAACATGTACGAGTAGAAACTATACGATTAAATAAGTGTGTGTTTTTATTTATGTGTAAGTAGACGCAGGGTGTGTCTCTCTTACATCTTCTTTGTTGTCAGTTACGTTTGCGTTGTTGTCATGTCCGAAAAAGACGATCAACTAATTTGTATCAGATTTTGAGAAACTTCAAAGGCACGTGTTTAAAGTTACAAACCATATATGTGGAGGAATGCATGAGTCGTACCTAAACTTACGAGTGGTATGAACGCTTCAAAGATGATCGAGAAAGTGTTGAAATTAATGCGCGTTCCGCGAGGCTCGTAACCAGTAAAACTGAACACAATATGGAAAGCGTGTGTGCAGCTGTGTTAGCAAATCGCCGCATCACTATTCGTGACTTATCTGAAGACTTTTGGTCTTAGTTTCGGTTCAGTGCAATCGATTCTTTCGATGATGATTCGGGTATTACACGCATCTCAGTCAAATTTGTTTTCAAAATTGCACTCCGATGACCAGAAGCAGGCCCGCGTTTCAGCTGATCGTGACCTGCTTGAGTGCTCCGAAAACGACGGAAACTTTTTAACAACTATGATTACTGGTGATGTGGGTGAGTGTTCACAGTGGAAAACCCCAAACACACCGATACCTAAAAGAAGCACGTCAAGACGATGCTGACTGTGGTTTTTGATTATAAGGGAATTGTGTACCAGGAATCTTGCGCCGTTTGAGGGACGCAAAAGAAGACCAACATTACGTGGGAGTGAGCGAGTGGAGAATCCACCATGACAACGCGCCTGCGCACTCATCTGAACTTGTGAAGCAGTTATTTGCTAGAAACCAGATTTCACAAGTCCGACAGCCACAATATTCGCCAGATGTCGTACCCTGCGATTTTTCTATCTTCCCAAAAATTAAATACCACTCTAAAAGACGAAGATTTCAGGCTGTCCAGGAGATAGAACAGAATGGGACGAAGCAGCTATTCGTTATTTTCAAAGATTTCAAAAATTACTTCGTGCAGTGGAAACAGCGCTGGTCAAAGTGTATGGTTTCATAAGAGGACTACTTTGAAGGAGACTAAGTAATATACCTTCAAGCATTTTTCTTTTAATAAGCCCAATCCGGGTAGATTTTGATCATACCTCGTATACAGCTTGCGCCTCAACTTTCCGTAGGGATTTTAACAATATACATCATTGAAGGTAATAAAGCGAATGGAAAACAAATTTTATTCTTTTTAGATATAGAAAGAAGCTACATACTCGACTAGATGTTTCCGGTACCATAACAGATGTTCGAAATTGCTGCCGGCAACTCAATACATAAGCGTGCTCGTCGTAGTAATGAGTAACGCATAAAGTGCAGCGCATTTTGGTCTTCATTGACGCATTTATGCGATTTCCGAATTATTCTACTTCATCTTTTTCAAGCCTTCGAGGTTTCCCGTAATGTCAAAATTAAAGCATAAAGGAAGAAGAAGTAATTGAGTTAAGCAGCTTTCTAACTACAATTGCGTATGTTTTTTCAATGCTGTTAGACGATATAATCTTCCGAGTTTAACCGAATTAATAAAACACGTGCCCACCTAAACGTCTCGGTTTTGTGTAACTTACAAGGTATCCATTCGAATTAATTTAGAACAGCTCATAAGCTGGAAGTTTTACGATTTGTATGTATGTGGAATTAATTTACACTGCAGTGATAAACATCAGGCGATCTAAAATTAGCATGTTTGATGTGACTGCTCCCGTTCTAGCGTTTCTCGAAATTTCGATGATTCGTGATCCAAATTTAGTAAATAACGAGACGTCTAAGTGCAATATTAAATAAATAGTAAATCGGGTTTGCTTAGAGAACTCGTAAACGTAAAGTGACCTGTTGGTGTAAAAAAACGTTTTAGTTGATAGCAGAAATCTTGACGAAACTTGATCTCAATTCCACAATTAAAAAATATAATATTAACCATCATCCTGCGGACTAAAACTTTCCTTCCACTCATAACATAGGGTACTTTTGCTTAGTAATGCTATCTAGCCATTATATAAATCAGGTCTTAAATACTCAAGTATAAGAATATAAGAAATTGCTCGGAATAATCTCCAGTACTTCGCCACTTCTAGTACATCTTCTGAGGTATTTAACTCCGGAAGTTCGTAATACGAGATGGTCTGACGACAATCAATAACGAGAGTCTTTCATCTACGAGTAGAAATATACGATCCATTTTTCATCGTGAGTTAGCATTCTGTTCGCAAAAGAGTCACGTCTGAATCGCGAGACAGGCAAGAAGCTGATAATCGCCGTAATTCATTTTCGAATGTCAAATCGCGCGCCTTCCAAATGCTTAATTTCAATTTTTCATCCGGTTTTCTGTAAATGCAGTTTAATCCTTTCAAGCCATAAATCGTAAAGTATGACAAATTAGTCGTAAGTTAGTCTTAAATCTGAGTTGTTATTTCTAAAGGGTAGTTGATCACGAGCTCCTACTATAACATTGGTAAACAATGTTTCTGTTTCTTGGACGATGAGTAGCTTTTTTTTTGATGAATTTTTCGATGCTGATTTTGAACCCGTCGTCGGAAATCGTCCATCAGGCACCAGTGACTCCGCAATTGCGTTTTCCATTGTTACGTGTTAGCCTTTGCTCCTCGGTCAACCAGCATCGCACAGCGTATGGAAGACATGCTTTGCGGAGATTTGAAAGACGTTGCCTTTGTACGTGGTTTTTCAAGTAGGACGTACCAAATTTTGCTGTTTCTTGTGCGAGTCGAACAGCAGAGACAGGCAAAGCTGTGATGTGGAAAAACAATGGCCACCAAAAAGACAGCTCGTTCCGGGAATAGAAAAGGCAGTCCCTGGTGGATTCACGAAAAGATTCATTCCTTTAACAAAATTTTCAAGAGATGATGGTCTCAGCTTCCTAAAGAAACAAATTTCCATGGTCAGTAACCAAAAAGTCAAGAAAGGCATATGCGTTTGACTTCAAATTCGAGAATTAATTAACAGTCCTGACTTCGATGCCACTCTCCATAAGCAAGAAATACCAGCGTGCGCGTCATTTAAGGAAATATTACAGCGCTTTCTTGGAAATAACGAGACGTACAACTATATGGACCTTGCGGAGGAATTACTTGAGAACTATAAAGCTCTTGGTTGCAATATGTCACTCAAGATACATTTTGCTCATTCACATTTAGATTTTTTTCCTGGAAAACCTAGGTGACGTCAGCGATGATCACGGTGAGCGATTCAACCAGAACATATTCATCATGGAATCGCGTTATCAAGGTCAGTAAGGGCTCAAACATGCTTGTCGATTCCTCTTGGACATTAAAAAAGAGAGATTTTCCTGCTGCAAAATACAGAAGAACATCATGTAAAAAATACCTTTTGAACTGCCATTAAAATAAGATTTAAGCTATTTTAGGTTGTTAGCAATTGCCAAAAATGTAGGTTTTTCAAACACCCGTGTAACTCAAAAACTATGCGAAACACACAAATTTGGAAAACAGATTCAGAATCTGTGGGGAAAATACTATGAATGATCCTATTTGATCAAAGAAACACTCAGAAAGTGACATTTTGTTTACCAGTGAGTTAGACTTTTGCGTTTCTGTCGTAGAAATGCTTGATATAATCGTCCATGGACTTCACAACAGAATTTAATTTTTAAGCGTTATTTCACCAGATCTAAATGCTCTACATATTCGACGATCATTTAACGGAACTGTTTCTGCATTAACATACTTAGTAATTTCTCTCGGCATTTGTCGTAAAACTGTCGCTCAGACTGGACCCGCAAAGCATTAAAGTCTATTTTTTTAAATCCTCCATTCGAAACGTAATTGGGTTATACTGTAAATTCGATTTCCACAGTTGAACATTCTACGTAAAATTGGGAAGTATTTCCCTAGGGGGCGAAACCGCACTACATCTTTAAAATATGCACCATAAATTTCGAAAGATTTCTCCAACGTTACCTAACATTAGATATTATTTATGATACGGTCCAATGCAATTGTCAATATTTCTTTTTCGGATCCATAACCAATTCGCTATATAACATAGCCCGACAATTTTTTTGCTGCATCAAAAAAGCTGATTTTAAATATTTCAAGAACACTGATTCCAAAAATACCATACTGTTTCTTGTATCAGCTCTAGTTGTTGAGATAGACAAAAATTAAATCTTTCATATATTTTCATTCATATTGCTACAATAAACCTTCTGAACAGACCTTCTTTTCAATTGTAGATGTTTATCGCCGTTGTTCTGTACTTCCCTAATCTTTCTAGGTAAGAAATTATCATCTTAAATTCCCATAATTACCCTCAATGGTTTCCAAGAATACCGGCTTTAATATTTTTGTGCAATAAACAGTGTTCAAGAATGTACATCATAAAGGATTCATGAAAATAGCGGTATAGTTGGTATTCAAGGTTTACTTTCTAATAATATCTCCATAAATAACCATAAAGATTTCTATGTGTCGACCCTTGATTCAGTTTAAACTTAAGTTTTCTTGCAAGGGTGTTTATTCGAGAAGTCTTATTAAAACCATGGCTTCTGCGAGTTAAAGTTCTGAAAAAATTTCTTGGTAATTATAAGTCTGAAAATTACCAACAAATAGTGGAAGATGTGCTTAATAACTTTCAAATTTTGGGTTGCCATATGAGCCACTAAGGTCCACTATCTCCACAATCAGTTAGAGAGATTTCCTGTAAATCTTGGCGACTTTAGTGAGGAGCAGGGCGAACGATTCCACCAGGATATCAGAATAATGGAAGAAAGGTACCAGGGCGGATGGGATACACACGTGATGGCTGATTACTGCTGGAGTATTAAAAGGGACCAACCCTTTCAGACACACGCAAGAAAAGCGCTCAAAGGAAAGTTTTTAAGTTAGTTACCAACTACTCCAAATATTTATTTTGGGTAATAACATTTGTAAAGATTTGTTTTATGGACTAAACTTATTTTCTCTTTTATTTGTGCGTTTTTATAGGTTGTATTGGAACCAATATTTATATGCAGGAATAAGACTAGCTAAATACAAATACGTGCTCGCATCTTAAAATCTGATGGTGTTTTTGGATTCAGAGCACAAAAATTAGTTAAGCACAGTTTAAAAAAGTCCGGCAACAACATATGCGTTGACCAGTGTAATCAATAGGCTCAAATCTATACAGAAAGGATAACGCACGAAAAAGAACCGATTAAATCTTCTCCCATTATCTCGAAGTTATCCCGTATTTGCCTTTTGCGTAAGAAGAGATGACTTAATCTCTATGTGTATCTGTAATATGAATAAGTTTCCGAGGAAGCAACGCGTGACATTTTAAATATCTTGATAACAATAATAAACACTCATGATTTACTTCATTCCGGGATAAATATTTATCCAGCGAGTTTAGCACGCAGTAAATTTGCTAAGATCTCCGGGTATTACAATGCCGGAGCGATATTCATGTCGACACAAATTTTGTATATTTATCATTCCGTTGTATAATTGTTATAAAGCTATTTGGTGGTGATAAATTTATCTATGGGAAATGCTTGTTCCGGTTTTAGAACTAATATCAATTAGGAAAACCCGTATGTTCGAGGTGGGTAATTAAAGCAATGTTTCGTTTGCACTTGTTTCATTCCAATAACATTACAATTCAACGCTATTCCCTTCAAAGTAACTGCTTTTGGAAACCAGACAGTGCTGGAGACGGTTTTTCCACTACTCAACGCAGTGCTGGTACCCCGGATACTAGAATAGCCTTCAGCTGGTTGGTTACAGCCGTTTGAATGTTGTCCAGTTCCCCTAAAACGATGTCCTTTGAGGTATTCTTTTAATCTCGAAAAAGGAAAAAGTCACAAGGACTCAAGTCGGGCGGATAAGGAGGCTGAGGAGGCACATGAATAATCCTATTGGCTAACAAATTCTTTATTGAAATTGTTGTGTGATAAGGCCCCGCATTATCGTGGAGCAACGCACAGTTCTTTTTGATGTTTGGTCTCACACGCATGACCCTTTTTCGAAGTCTTTTAAGAAACTTTCGGTAAAAGTATAGGTTAACCCCTTGGCCTGGAGGCGGAATTTTTTGCAAACCATCTTTGGCTATCAAAAAAGCAAACCAGCATGCTTTTGGTCTTTGAATTGCTCATTCTTGCCTTTTTCTTTGCCTTGGAGAGCTTGGAGTGCGACACCCCATGCAAAAGTTTCCGTTGCACTATGTCAAAGTTTGAAACAAAACTTAATCGTACTTCGTTGCTCCAAATTCGCCCAAAATTTGCTTCACTTAAACAATAACTACGGACAAACAACCTGTTTCTGACGAGTTTCAACACGTGGGACTTGGTGGGGAGGCAGGTAAATATGTGATATGATATCAGTGCGAACAGCATATCACATGTTTATCTACTTCCTCTGGAAATCCCACCAGTGTTACCCCATCGAACACTACACTACCAGTTTGATTACTTTATCTACACACCTCGTATCTGCAGACTGTAATGGAGGAAAATAAAGCAAATTGGAACTAGGAAGTCTCCAAGATCCAATAGAATGCTTCGTTTAGTATAAAAAAAAATAGAAATAGCACTGAAGTGCTAAAAACTATCGGTCGGTAAAAGCACTAACGACAATTTCTAAACAAGCCTGAAATTTTATTTATTACTTTTGAAAAAAAAGTCATGTAATAATCATGTGTAATATAGAAACGCAATTAGTTAATTTGATGTATAAATTACCTCAACGTCTAATATTTATTTTAACTATGTATTGTAATTGTCTGAAGCAAAGAACGTACAGAACTGCTGCTGGTATTTTTAATGGTATTCCATAACTAGAACAGAAACGGCTATTATGGAGATGAAGGAAAAGAAAAAGTATGATGGAAATAAGTATATAAAATCTAAACAATAGACATTTAGCTGGAATCAGAACGACTTTTTGGCCAGCTATAATGGTGGCAAGAAAGAAATGTACTGGAGAATGTTACATATAATATCCTAAACCAGGTATGGGCAACCTCCGGCCCGCGGGCTACATGTGGCCCTCGAGTAAGGTTTGTCCGGCCCGCTACTGAATTCTTTCGTTGCATATTAGCACGGCCCGTCTAAACTTAATTCATAATGAATCATAAGGATACCACAAAAATGTATATTTTTCAAGATTACTCGCAGCATAAAACTTCTACAAGAAAAGGTTGCCCATGCCTGTCCTAAACCAATACGCTGACACGATCGAGTCATATTTAGACGATAATGTATGGGAACCAATCACAATGGGGGTGATGCAGTCGAAGCAGAACTCTTAAACTTAAGGATAGAAATGTCGATGTGATAAACGTTTCCAAGTGGTCGATGTGGGAGCAAAAAAATTTGTTTCTTAGAACTATGATCGAAGATCCTGTGAAGCTCTTTAGAGACTATCGTTAGAGACATATACCAAACCAAACACCCGCAGGCACGTCATTTAATACATTTTATTCCTATCGAAATTACTTGCAAAGCTTATCTAGATACCATCAAGAAAGCTTGCGAACAGCTTCTTGACAAACACTCTAAAAACTTGTACTGAATTGTTTTCTATTGCTTATAACCAGAGACCGGATTATATGTTTTTGCATATCGATAACTATCAACGATACAATTGAATGCTGTAAGATCTACACAAATTAGGGTAAATAAAGGCGTTTAGCACTAAGTTAATTTTACATATTTAGGATATTTTGGTTTTTCCCCACATATTTCGAAAATTTTACAATTTTTGAAATTATTCGACATAGTTCTCCGTTTGAAAATCGCGTTATTTTTATAAGAAACATAATTGACGATTTTCTGGGAAATTAATATTGTACGATTACCGATGCTTCGTTAAATATAATAAAATAACTATTAGTTAAATAGGGATTAATGCTTTCTCCAAGAAATTTATGTTTCTACATTTTTCTAAGAAATTGTTAATTGCTTTTAAACTTCCAAACGAAATATCATGTTCAATACCGAAGAGCAAAGATTATTTTGTTACTATTTCTAAGAATAAAAATCGGAAATTAAACGAATAAAGGTGAGTTCTGATTGGTTAAAAGTAATTAGGTAGGGGGTGTATACGTTTTAGCATTTAGCATTTAAAAAGTTTCATCATTTACAAAAACCGAAGAAAGTGAAGTGTAACCGAGTGTTATCCAAAAAATGCCAAAAGTGAAAAGCGATTTAGTAGCCTCCAGGATCAAGACCGTTCCAGAATTACTTTTGAACGAAGAAAAGGTAATGTACAAAGCGTGCGGTAAGACGGTAAGTTGATAATTTTACAAAATAAATTTATTTTATTTATTTAATTCAAATTAGATGTTTATTTTGCAAATTCTACTCTGCCATACAATTGGTTGAAAAACTTGCTTTGGATTGCTGAATAAAATTATTTTCATTAATAAAAATATTTTCCCTTAATTTCAAAATCATTTTCTTATCTTATATCTAAAAGGGTGTATATATTTTCTACTATAATTTTCATCTTTTATAGATTCCATGTGAGAAAAAATTCCAAATTATTCTATCTCTCGACTGACCTTCATAAACGAAAGTTAGAAAAAATGATACAATCGAAATTAGTACAAAAGGTCAGTCACCAGCAGTTTCATCTTGGTCTACAAAAAATTAGCATGAAATCCAGCAAACTGTGAATAACAGTTTTATATATTTTGTAGTAGATGAAACCATATATACTTGTTAACGCTATATGGCAAATTTATTAATAGATTGTTTAAATAACAACACTCCCAGTATATCCCATTTGATTTCCTGTAAACAAATTGAAAAAACTAACCTTGTAACAATGATTAGGTTTATTAATAAAACGTTCATGAATTTTTTCCTTCCCGACATTGTTCCAACTAATAAAATTGTGCTCATGCTTTCCGATGCTGTGTCATACATTGTCAAAGCCGGTCAACAACGTAAAGTTTTGTATTCCAAAAAGTTCTGTACCTGAGGAGTCGTGCTGTAATGAAAATCATGAAGTGTAATTGTGTTGGGTTGAATGTGTAATAAAATATGTCGATGAAGAATTACTAGTAATGATAAATCATTGAAATGTAATTCTCCTAATTGAATTAGGTACGTTAACGGGCAGCTACCAAGTAACTGTGCAAAAGCTTACTAAGTAAGCACAGTTTATTTAGTACGATCTCGCACAATTACTTTGTAGCTGTTCATTAACGTACTTAATTTAATTAGGTTGTTATATGGAGAGTCATCCTGATTTTATTTTATTAAGATTTTGGCTTTTGAAAATAGTTTTTATAATTTTTAAAACGCAATTTCCCAAGAGATGTTGTGTTGGTATTATGGACATTATCCATCTAATGCAAAACTAACACAATATTAATCTAAATCCGAAACTAATACCGAAAATTAGTAAATATGAAATATACAATTGATTTTTCCCAATATCTCTAGCAGTATGGCCACATTTCTACTCTTTAAACAAATACTTGTAAGCAGTATTAATACCCCACACAACTCATTGTTCGTTAGGATGTAGCAAACACTCAAGCGGAATAGTTAGAGAATTTACCTAAAGCTTAATTAGTAATTCTAGAAATTTCCATTCTATCACGTCTACAAACTTTACGTAATATTTTCCACCTGGAAACTCGACGTACAAAACGAATGTTTCGAAAACCGTTCCGGCACATCAAACGCTAAATTTTGCATAGAATCCACATCGTTATGTTCAATTCCACGCTAAACTGCATTATTCCGTCATCCCCTTGTATACGGTTAATGATCACAATAGCGAAGATGTTCTTTTCTTTCTGATAAGCAAAATGTAAACGGGAGTGGTATGAACAGAAGTAAATGCATACCAAATTCTCATTGTTACCGATATACAAGTCCAGTATCTATGTGGTAAATGTTTAAATAACTCTTACACTGCTCAATACAATTAACCGAGATTTTTTAAACTGCTCGTTAAAAGAGGTGTGATTGGTTCCTTCCATGCAAGAGACGCAATCATTTTAGCAGCTCGTGGTGATTACACTTATTATAAAGTTCATCGTTTCTTTGACACTTCTGTAATTATTGTTTCTGAAATTGGAATGAACCTTTAAATATATTTTGGACGAAGCCCATCTTCACCTGAACAAGCACGTAAATAAGCAAAATTGCAGGTTCTGGAGCAGGGTGATCCCCCAATTAAAACACCAAATGCCCTTGGATATCCCAAAGGTAAGGGTTTAGCTTTAGGGAAATGTTCCCTAAAAACTGATTTTGCGCAGACATTGCATTTGAGGCATGTCAGCGGCGATATGGGGGACATTTACGCAATATGATTTACCCATTTATCTATTTTCGTTCGGTTTTAGACGGTGCCAGCGAAACACGTGTCACCGAATCTATTATAAAATAATTGTGTGGTGAGGGGTTATGATTTAGTGTCGGTGAATACACCACAGTCCTTGCAATCATTATCACCACTAACCACAGGCAACCACAAATATGAATCAGAAATTGATGACAAAGAGCACTTTTATGTTTCTACAAACGACCACTTAGTCGCACTATTGAGATGTGTCATTACTATATGCGTAAACTTTAACATTTGTTATTGTGGAAACAGTGACAATCTAGAAATTGACTGAGTGGTTTGTTTACAATGAACCTTCAACAACACATAGAATTGCTTCGTTCAATTTTTTGTTACGAAGCACCATTAGAAAAGACTGTTTATCATGGATTGGTCGAATTTCGTAATAGAATGAAGATTTGACGTGCAGGTTTTCGGTAGATGATGTACTACGATTTTGGTAAAGGCCTAACTTAAGAACAATGCATAGAATCGCCTCGTTCAACTGTTGGTAATGAAGCACCATCAGAGAAGGCTGTTTCCCATTGGTTTACAGAATTTCGTCGTAGCCGTATGTCCGTCAATGATGATTTGTGTGAAGGTCGACCAAAATTGGTTGTCATTCCAAAAGATATCGATCCTGTGCTCAACATAATTGAAGAATTTTGGCGTGTCACTTACAGTGCGAAAGAGGTATCTATATCGAGCACCGCAATACATTCGATTTTGCATGAGTATTTAGCTGTGGGAAAGATCTGGTTCCCGATGGATTCGGCATAATTTGACCGAAACTCAAAGAAATAAAACTCGTGTTAATTGCTGGAAGGAAATGCCAAACAAAATTGATCGAGGAACTGCAAAATCCGTATCCGATTCAACTATTGTTCTAGCGTGGATCCAAACTTCCCCAAATCTATTGAAGATATTTGTAGCAAATAGGATTTCACAAATTCAGAACCTAACGAGTAAGTATTTATAGCAACATTTTCCATCAGAGAGCAATCGTGCTGATATTTTGTCCCGTGGAATATCAGCCGAAGAATTACCTACTACCAGCCTATGGTGGACTGGCCCGCATTGGCTTTCAGAGAGTTTAGAACACTGGCCTAGCTAACGTCTGAACTCGATCCAAGAATTGCCCGAATTACGGCCATCAATTGAAGTTTGCATTGCTACGACAATGGTGGATGTTATTCCAATACCACAATTTTCCTCATTTAACAAGCTAAGACATATTATGTCATATTGTTTACGGTTCATGCACAATTGTAGAGTCACAAAAGGAAAGCGGCTTTTTGGTTCGTTATCGGATAGAATTTGGATGTATTTGTTTGAACCGGAAACAAAGCAACAATCCACCATTTGGGTGTTTCACGATCAACGGAATCCAAAGAAGTTGTTCGTTCACGCAGCACTCCTAAGAAAATTATCGCTTGTTTCTTTGGTCATACTCGACATATAACCATCCCTTTAGAGGATCGAAGAACAGTTAACAGCTGAATGGATACAACAATTTGCTTACCAGAAGATAACGACGAAATCATGAAAAGCATCTGAAAACGGCTCATCAGTCTGCATTATAACAATGCCAGTTCTCACGCAGCACATCAAACAATTGATTGGAGAGAGAAAATTGATGGAGGAGAAGAACATCAACTTATATGTTTCATTCCCCGTATTCACCTGATTTATCGCTTAACGATTTCTGTCTGTTCCCGAATGTCAAACAATAAATGCATGGGCAGCGATTGTCGGCACCTTAACACGTTATCGAAGCTTCAAAAAACATGTTTTTGAGACATTAACTTCAGAGTGGAAAAAATGTTTTGAGAACTGGTTTCAACGCGTGCAAAGGTGTTTAAATTCTTAAAGGCGTATATTTCGAAAAGCAATAAAAGAGTTTGTTCCAATTTTTTTTTTCTAGGTTTTGTAACAACATAAAAGGCGCCCCTCGTATTATAATATTTATTCCCAGTCTATACACCAAATTGGGCATCTTTCGAACTTTGAAGTAAACAATAACATAATGACGCTTAAACCTTTCGGATGATTGCCAATTCTGTAAAACAGTTGACCAAATGTTGACGGTCTTGAAATTAGCATATTTATGTTGCCACCTTAGTGAATTAGTATAAACAAAAGCGTGCAATATCCATAAATTGTTTTTGAGCATTGTACCTTGAAATTATAATTATATCATAAGTTCTGAAACGTTGTTCTGCTGGAAATGCGTGTATTAATTGGAGCTTGAATGAACAGTTATTATACCTAATTTCAAACTTCTACTGGGGTTTCCAAGGAGAAGTTACTTCAAGTCGAATTAATTTTTAAAGTTTGTTCTTTGCCGTTTCCCTCGAAACAGAAGGTGGTTTCATCAATATTAAACGATTAGAATTTAAAGGAAGTTCCACTGGAAATTCCTAATTAATTGCTATCGGTTTAAAAAGAAAAGGCGATTCTAAGAATAATCAACGAAATGCCCTTACATTACTGTCCTTAGAGTAAAACTGGCGTACATAATATTGAGATTATTAAGTGGGGATTTAGGGAATACGCAGGGTATTCCCGGGTGTTATTCTACTTCTTGCGTTCTTTCCAAATGTCTTAGCACTAAGACATTTGTAAATAACATTGGGAAATAAATGAGAAGACGGAATTTATAAAATAATCGGATAGCAAAATCAATTAAATAGGACGGATCTTATTGACTAACAGTTCCTAATTCTTCATTTGTGTATGTCGTATAAAAAAATGTTATCGATTGTATCCTCTGTTGTCTATTTTATGTTTGCGACTTGTTTGGATTCCATTTTCTGTGCGCATCTATTATATTTCGAGCGTATGTGGCTGCATACTTCTCAAGATACCAGAAGTGCCAGTGTCAGTGGTTGGGGACCACGGTTAATGATAGAACGACTTCCCGCACGACAAGTAATACAGTTGTGGTCGGATATAACGAACCGCAATTGTAGTTGTCGTAGTCACCATTTTGTACAAGAAGTATTACTTTTTACAAAGACACTCAAATTCAGTGGTTGAAAATCCATACGACTCGAATTTCCAACGAGATGAACGCCACAATGTGTATTTGCCATCCCTCGTTGCTGACTATTTCCTCGTACCCCTTTTATACCGGAAAAGTTCCTGCGGTTTGCTTCTCATCGGCAAATATTCACCGGATTAGATTTCCGTTTGCAACTGGTAATCTAAAATCTCTTGGAGTTTGCGAAGTTTTATTCGCATAGTTTAACTTTCAAAACCGCACTGTCGCTTTGGTATGTTATATTAAAATAGGATCGCGTGATATTCACCATAAGCGCAGGTTTGGTTTATTAAGCCGATGTCATTCGATAAGTTTCTTAATGTTTATATAAATCAATCGTCTATTAGGAGAGTTTTGTAAACTTTATCTTATACGCCTTCCATAAACATCTGATCGAGGACTTTATTACGGAATTAAATGTATTTAGATAGATTAAATTAGTACAGACTTATCGAAAATGTTTGTACACTACGTGACCAGTAATTTTTAAAAATCTGATGACAGTTGTCTTCACACCTTCATAAATCGGAATCCTAAATGGTTCTCGAATGTCTCGAATCCTTCATAGATAGTATGTCCCCGGATTGAATTACAAAGTCGGAAAAGTTTTTGATTTCTTAAAAAATTATACTTAACGAATTACCTCGCTTGCTGCGAAATTCCCAAAGTGCAAATTTACACATGCACCTTTATTTATTTATTAAGAAACAAAGGAAAGTTAGAAAATAGAGAATAATTATAAATTTTAATTATCTTGAAATTTTAGTAATATACAAGTTTTCTTTACATAATTTGACCAAAAAAATGGAATGATACCCTTTCCAGAATTTTTTGTAAAAGGTGGGGTTGATTATTTTAACCTTTCGTGTACGAGGTGGGATATAACATACTCCGGCGGTCAAAAATTTTTAATAGTTCAAAAATAATAAAAGCAGCCGACTTCGTCTTCTCAATAGCTGCAAATGCGACATTGCCCTTTCGATAAGTGTAATTTATACAGTCCGATATCACTCTCAAAGCACATGACACGTGCATAAAATACGCTTGGGTATCACACACACCGCCTTGTATTGCGCGTGGATAAAGAGTTTGCAATCAAGTAATGATCTCCAAAAAATGGGAAACCACGCAGGAAGAAATGAAGGCGATGTTTGGTTTGCTTTTTCTATCTGGCTAGGAACGTTCTGTTCGTCAGAACACTGTTGACTTATGGGCTACAGATGGTACAGGGATGGATATATTTCGAGATACAATGCGCAGAAAAGGATTTGCTTTCATTCTGAACAATTTAATAGCGCTGCCACACGAAACGAGAGAATAAAGACAGATTGATTAGCCCCCATCAGAATTATATTTGAAAAATTTGTAAAAAAGTGTCACAATGCCTTCATTCCATATGAAAACCTTACTTTGGATGAAGAGCTGATTGCCTCTATAGGACGATGTGGTTTTCGTCAGTACATAAGATCTAAACCTGCGAAATACGGTATTAAAATATATGCTTTGGTGGATAATAAGACCTACTACACCCTAAATATGGAAATATATTGTGGTAAGCAACCCGAGAACAGTCCCTATGCTTTCAGTAACAAATCACATGATGTAGTGGATCGGCTGGTGCAATATGTTTCACAATCTTCACGACATATTACGACGGACAATTTTGTACATGTTATGAAACCACCACGCATTTATTCAAAACTCGTAAACTCATTGTAGTCGGAATTTTACGCGCTACCAAGACCTGCATTCCAGCTGTTTTTAAAGAAAAAAATCGTGAAGTGAACGCTACATACAATTTTCGGTTTCCAAAAAGATGTTTCAATATTATTATACGTAGCAAAGCCACGGAAAATGATGTATATGATGTCGTTACTGCATCGCGACAAAGAAATGGATAATGAAACTGGAAATCAGCAAAAAACCGGCTATTATTACATTTTACAATCAAACTAAAAGTGGCGTTGATGTAGTTGATAAGTTATCAAGATCTCTCGCGTAGTTCTAAACGTTAGCCTCCTACGACATTTTTTGCATTACTCAATCATGCTGGAATAAATATACACATGTTCAATAATGGCATCGAAAGCAACAAAACTAATTTGAGAGGAAATTTCATTCGGGAATTAGCTTTATCTTTAGTAAAGAATCATTTGGATTTATTTATTTTATTTTTATTTATTTGTCTTTATTTGCTATGAAATCCAAACAGATATGGGCTTCGTCAAAAGGTCAATATATGTACATTATACGAAAAAATATATGACCTGTATACATATAACAATCAAAGAAAAATATATATAACAATACACCCAAATGAAACAATACACATAAATATATATCACATATAAGCAAATGTGTGCAGACATGAGACACCAAAATATGAGAGACCGAATAGAAAGAATGGATACAAGAAGACAGAACCAAAGGATTCCCATAGATCAGCGGCATAAAATTGAAAAATATTTTGAAAAACCTCCTGAAAAGCTACAAGAACTACGGGCAAAAAGGCCTAAATATAATGCAGAGATGTTCAATGTGCTCCAGAAAAACAGATAGAAAGACTAAAATTGTAATATGCCGATGTGTTTGGAACATGCAGATTTTTTTTGCCAAGACTGTGGTAACTTTGAGGTTTATGATCTGGAATAATATTTTGGCTTTTTTTTTTTTTATAAATTGTTCGCAGGTTATGAAAAGATGTAGTATAGTCTTATAAATTAAAAAATGATTCTAATAGTTCTAGTTCTCAAGAAATGACCTGCTAGTTTATAAATTGAAGAAAAATTTGTATTTTTGCTTTTTGTTTAATAAAAGTCCATTAAAATGTATAAATTAATATGTATTTTACTTAAACCTATTTATTATTAGTTACTGAAATAAATTTCATATCGAAAACTCTCATAAAGTGAAAAAGTTAATTTGTTGATTTTTTTTTAATTTTGTTTTTGGGATATGAAAAACCCCACTTCGTATAGCATGTAAGATTTAGTCACCTCGTATACGGAAAGTTAAGATTTAGGATGGATAAACATTCTTACATTCGTAAACATGGAACACAGAAAATTAAAAAATCGTAAACTGTTTAATGTAGATTTTTATTTAAAACTAATATTCGAACCCGCTCTGGATACAGCTAACTCCTTTCTTTATCAACTATGATTCCTGATGTGCTGAATAATCATTCTGATGTCACTGTTGGTGCTGGTATGTTTAAACACTTTCTGGAGAGTTTTCTCAAAGTTTTATATTCTTGTTGTCTTTTCGGAATTTAAAGATGTCAGCAGATGGTGGTGCCTGTGCAAAGTAGTCATTTACATATGTATTTCTTCTTATAAGCACCTGCTTTAAAAACACTTTTAAAAAGAATAAAATTTGATAGTTTATTATTATATTTATTTATGGATTTATTTAGCAACTGCTATTTATATAATCCAATTAGTAACAATTTTACAACTTACTTAAGTTCTAGTATTTTTCATGTGCATATTTATAAACTAATTGTCTAAAATTATTTATACTATCACTATTCTTAATACAATTCGGTAACTCATTATATAATCTAATGCCATCAATGAAAACACTTTTTGTCGTTCGTTCTGCATTGTAAGTTTTTATATAATAATTATGTCGGTTTCTTGTGTGATAGTTGTGGACCTCATCTGCATGATTATTACCCCCTTTTCCATTTACAATTTCTCATAATGGAGGAATTATTTTCTAGATTGTTTCTTTTCTTTGTCATTTCCTAAAAGCTCAAGATAATTTTGCCGGTATGGATCATGCGTTTGCTGGTACAGCTTCTTCTGAATCCCTAGATTGCACAGTGCATGTCCATTTCCATTCAAAATATTTTTAGGATTCGAATTTTGAAAAAAAGCGTTAAGATTCGACATTTCGGATCTAAAATCTTTTCCAGATTCGAGGGATTCGAATGTCCCATCCCTAGTTTATAATATTCGCATAGCTGCTGAGCTTTATCACGTAACATTCGATATCGACGTACGTTTATCATTTACGATTTTTTCTGTCAAGTTTCTGCTCAATTATTATCATGTATTTAAAGTAACAGGACACAGAGGTTATATTGCATTCTTGCGCAAGGGAGGCTAAGCGGAATATGAAATACATATTTTTTTTTCAAGATTTGACAACTTTTAATAAATCGAAATATACACATTTTGAAAGTGACAATCATACATCTTGCTTTCGAGGATACAAAACTATATCTACGTTGACATTGCGCATATCAGTTGGAAGATAGGAAAATACTTGCTCGTAGAACGTCCACCCGATTGTCGTAAATTTCGCCAGCCCAAATTTCCTACGATTTTTTTATAACATTAGCGTAATACCCACTACCAACTCCTAAACGTTTCCCTCCTCTAGTAAAAGCTAGACCACTGACGATGATTAAATGTAAACCGCCAACGTCCATGGCATCCTCCCTGTTATCTGAATACTTAGGGTGCTGTCTTATCACCCCTTTCGGTTTGAGGATAGTTTCGTAATCTGCCATATCGTACACGCGTTCCATGTACATTTTCTTGAATCTATAACTAAACCTTGGTATGTACAGCTGCTCTTTTAATTTAAATATCTCTTTTATTATGGGCAAGGTATTCGTTAATCACGTTACAGTAACAAGCAATTTTGAACGCGTCCTGAAATTATATTAAATTTTAGGCTAAACTTTAAAATATTTACATGTGAACCAGACACATTCGTTCCGATGGCGCGCTTCCGAAATGGTAGTCGGAATGAAGATGGAGTTAAGACTTATTCACTGCAGTCTTTGCTCATCATAGCTTTTTTTTTAGGACCAACAGCTCATACTGCATTCGATACATATTTCCGATAGTCATGGAAGATACCCTGCAAGATCACCTGATTAAACACCTCTTGATTTTTACTTCTGTGATTATTTAAAAAAAATTGGTGTGTGTGGTTTATGCACGTCCCGCTCGCACATCATACCCTCTCTGTTTCTTCTTGTTTCAGACGAAGCAAGCACGTACGTATCCTTTTTTGCGCTCATCGCCTCCCGCTCGCACATCATACCCTCTCTCCCTCTTGTTTTCGTTGTCTTTCACACGAAGCGAGCGTCTGGCTCCGCCCAAATTTAATGCCCTTGCGCTTAAGTTTACGCTAGAGCTGGTCCGGTGTCCCTCAAGAATTATTCACTTCAAAAAGGAAGTTTGAAACAACGCTTACATAAAATTGATGAACTTCAAGCATCTATACGGCATGCAATTGAACATATCACCATAGATGATTCCAGAAAGTAGTTGACAGCGTTTTTTGTTCTTTCTAAAGCGTGTTGCATTACTCGCTGTAGCCTTTCCCTGACTTACGCCCTCAATTTCTTCAATTCTGTTTGCCTTCGGCTGGTGAATGGTTGCAGATTTGTTACGGTATATTCTATTTTTGAGGTATCCCCAAAGAACGAAGTCTAAAGCTGATAACTCGGGAGAACGTGGAGACCAGTTGAAATCTGAATAATCCTTCTGGCAATAATATCCCTCAAAAATCCATAGTCGCTCGAGCTGTATGCACGGTAGCTCCATATTTTTGCCACCATACCCCAGGTGTGTCAACTGCATGAAGCACAAAATGTTGAAGTTTATCCCGGCATCTTTCGCATGTGATCGTCACGACATTTTCGTGCTCATCTTCAAGAAAATACGGTCCACGTACTCTTTCTGAACCTACTCTGCATCATACGGGTGCTTTTACAGGGTGCAACTCATGCTGATGCACTACCCTCGGATTTTGCCTCCCCAAAAGTCTGCAGTTTTGTTTATTGACTAGGCCTCGTCTTCCATAATCACATTTTGCACGAAAAATTCATTTTGCCTTGCCAACTTTTTGAATTTGAACCACAAGCCTAAGGTCTTACACCAGCTATACTTTGTAAGGATAAACACGCAACAACTTTTGAATCCTCTGTAAAGACGTTCGCGATTAGTCCAACTTCACTCAACTCGGTTCATCTTCAATACTGTGCCATACTCGCTCAATGTTTTCATCTGATCTTGCCGAGTGTGGCCTACCACTGCGAGGTAAGTCCATGTTGGTCAAAACGGCGGAACAAATTAAGAAGTGTCTGTTTGGAGGGTGCGTTTCTGACCACAATAAGACGTTTGTAGGCTCTCTGTGTAAGCACCACTGATCTCCAATTTTCAAGGTGAAACTCATCTATTTTCACTCTTTGTTGAGTCGTGAATTTATCAGTGATTTAATTCTCAGACATTAGGCTTCTATAATCTGCAAAAAAGTAATTGAAAACTTTATTGAAAAAATTAGTGATATTTTCCACGGTCTAGTAACTTTTGGGCTAGTCTGTTTTATGTTCCAACTTTATCCCAAATTATAGGTTTTTCTTTTGTCTTGTCGTATGTTTATAATTGATGTATTATGTATCTTGAATCCCGTTCCCGACGGATAATTGAGTTTCTAACTATATATAACTTTCCCAAGCAAAACCTTCAACGAAGAGCACGTGAAGCGATTTACATTAATACATTACTGTGTGTTCTATCCGAAGAGAAAATTATCTACTCTTGATAAAGTAAGTAGCGGGAATAAAATCTACGCGACGATAAGAGCTTTCCATTCTTTCCGAACGCATTAAAGCATTTCCTGAGCCATTTCCGTTTCCTGAGTTTATGACCTCGGACGCTGACATAATCGTATATTTCTTTTAGAGCTTTTCACCGGCGGCGCCCTACGTGAGCGTTTTTATCGAACTTCTGTCTACAGGTTTGCGCTGGGTGCATACTTATATACTTAACCTTCCTATGCTCACGCATACGGTCTGTGAAACCGACTTATATAGTATAGTATACGTCTTTCATTTTGACGTGAGTATAGGAAGGTTAAGGAAATAATTTATAAGGTTTTTAGACAAGGGTGCTGATTTTCCAGCGAATTAAAACTGTAATGAGGAATGAAAGTGCAGTTAATACATTTTGACTTGATGCCGTATCGAACTACGTGTTTTGGGTCAAAATTACGTATTTCTCTCCGGCGCTCTGGTTCTCGTCAAAGTCAATTCCAGCATGTTCAAATCTAATTTTCGACATGTTCCCGGCGGCTAATTACATACGAGCCGTCTAAGAGATAATATCGAGCTGGTAATTTACAAATTGGTCCTATGAAGTGGAAAGTTTCAAACGAAATTTATCGGTGGCGCCGATAGTGAGAAAAGATTAATGTAACTCTCGAGCCGGATTCTGGTATACGTAATTAATATGAGATGAGTTTACGGTTTATAATGAAACATGTCTTGAAGGATTATGTCCTTCGACGAGATTAAATTACCCTACAGACCGATTAATTCAGAATCGAGACAATCGCCGTTTGTTACCGCTTGACGTTGGAAATGTTGCTTTACTCGAATTTCTCCTTCGTTAAAATACCGACTTCGCTTCAACTTTCTGCTAGACTTACACGAAAATGAATGGGTTTGTTTTCATTGCTCTGCTGTAATTTATTATGACGGTATCATTGTAATGCTTTGATTTCAATCTAATCAAATTCGAAGAGATCTACCTTGAGTGATTGTATCTGTTTGAATTTTAGGAATAATGTGATATTGAAATGCTTTACATGGTATGTTAATTCTGAAATTTCGTTAGCAAGTCCAGTTTGTTAAGGTTGTAAGGTACTTTCTTTCAAGATCGGTTAGACTTAAAATTTTTTTATTGGTTCCAAAAGTATATTGAAAATTATATATCTGACCTTAAAAGATGGTGTGTGCAACGATAAAATACTAGCTTTCTACAATGTTAAGAGCTTCTACTGCTTTAATTTTTTGTCAATAATAAGTAAAGAACCAGTAAGTTTACGGGCTCGAAATTTTGCACACCGTGTATTCGTTACGATAGCTACGTCTTATCGGCGAGCTTTTTATGTAAATTCCTTCTTTGTTGTTGAATTTAATCTCAATGAAGGAATAGAAAAATGACCATGGGTTCACGGTCTTTTTGGACTTCAAGAAAGCGACGATAACAAAGGAATTTACATCAATGCTCTTTGACAAGTCTTAATTACCGTATCGAATATGTGGTATTCAAAATTTCAAACCTGCAAACCTGCTGGTTCTTCACTTATTACTGACAAAAGATTAGACTTGCCTGAGCTCTTAAAACTGTATTTTATCGTTATACGTACATCTTTTACAGCTAAAATATACAGATTTAGAAATAGTTTTCGAACCGACAAAAAAAAAAAAAAAAAATTAACTTTGAGGGATCTTGAAAATAAGTACCTCACAGCGTTCAACATTATTGTTCTAAGTTTTCGTTTGTAAAGTTAAAATTTTCAGTTCCGTTTTTGTTATTGTCAGATTTTTCGACGACCAAGCCGTAGATTTACGAGGGCGGATTGATAATGAAGCTACTTAGCGCTACATGGCAGCACAAACACAAAAACTTTTTTTTAGAAATTGCGATCTGTCAAACGTCAGCTGTTAAGATTTCACCCAAATTCATCTATTAGTTTAGTTGTTGTAGTCGTTTGAAGTAAGCAACTTTTGTGTTTCTTGAAAAATGGAAAAAGTGAATTTCGTGCTGTGATTAAACACTATTATTTGAAAGGAAAAACGGCGAAAGAGACAAAAGAAAAGCTCGATAAACATTACGGTGAGTCTGCCCCGTCAGATTACATGGTAAAATATTGGATTGCTGAATTTAAACGCGGCCGAACAAGCACTGCAACAATACCATCAACAGGAAGGCCAAAAGAGGTGGTTACTGAAGAAAATATCAAGAAAATCCTCGATATCGTTATGAATGATCGCCGAGTCAAGTTACGTGAGATTGTTGAAATGGTAAACATATCATATGAACGTGTGTTCAACATTTTGCATGAACATTTGCATATGAAAAAGCTATCGGCAAGATGGGTGCCGCGTTTGTTGAGTGTCGAACAAAAACGAGTTCGACAGACCACTTCACAGCGGTGTTTGGACATGATAAAGCGTAATCCTGTTGATTTTTGGCGTCGATTAATAACTGTTGATGAAACGTGGGTCCACCACTACACACCTGAAACCAAAAATCAATCGAAACAATGGGTGGAAGCTGGTGGAAGTGCTCCGAAGAAGGCGAAGACAGTGAAATCGGCTGGCAAGGTTATGGCCACTGTATTTTGGGATGCACACGGAATATTGCTCATCGATTACTTTGAAAAAGGATCCACAATCACAGGAAAGTATTATCGTGCATTATTGGATCAATTGATTGACGCAATCAAGAAAAACGACCACATTTAAAGAAGAAAAAGTGCTCTTTCTTCAAGACAACGCACCGGTTCACACAGCATTAGATACGATGCTAAAATTACGTGAAATACACTTCGAATTGGTTGATCATCCACCTTATAGTCCAGATTTAGCTCCTAGTGACTTTTTCCTGTTTCCAAACTTGAAAAAATGGCTCGCAGGAAAAAGATTCATCTCAAACGAAGAAGTGATTACTGAAACTAACGCGTATTTTGAGGGCTTCTCAAAATCGTTTTATTCAGATGGTATAAAAAGTTGGAATATCGTCTTACTAAGTGTATTGAGCTAAAAGGAGACTATGTTGAGAAATAAATGGTTTTCGAAAAAAAGTGTTTTTTTCCTACTTAGGTAGCTTTAATATCAATCCGCCCTCGTACTTATTTGACAATATGCGTTGCAATTTTCAAACAGAAAAGGGGCGTTAAATGATAAACAGCAGCTGAAACTTCTAATAGCATGAACGAAAGCACATTCATAAACACATATCAACGTATAGAAGCACTTCGAAGGTGAATGCTGCTACCAGTAGAAATCTCAATTTCGGTTGGTGTTAATTCCCCTTTTACATTGTGTTCTAATAACGCAATTCTTTCCGTTGCGGCAGAAATTCGATTTACTCTAACAGCTTGTTAAATTCTCAATGCTTTGTTACTCAATTTAATTTATTACGAATATGTTTTACATAGAGGAATTACTACTGATTCCGATATATTTAACACTTCCATTCTACCCGATACAACATTATCATTATCCTAAGATCTACTAATAAAACTTGAATGATTTTCAGGAAAAGTCAATGCTGCAGTTCTGCATCTTCGTTTGCCTTTCTTATATACACACAGTTCTATTGCAGCCATGTTTGACAGAGGATTGCGATTTTATTTGCTTGCCGTATAAACTGCCGCTGGCGCTGGCAGTATTTTATTGCATTCATCATACAAGGGCATAACTCAAACGAACTGTCGAAGGCTTTGTATCAGGTATTATCTGTTGCTGGGCTATTTATTTGTTTTATAACTTGTAGATTTTGCGATAAAATCTATGTATATAATCCTACGCAATGTCCCGTTATGTGCTGATATTTGTCTTTCTTGAGGTAATTGTATATAGGATCAAAGGGATTAAAATGATCAAAAGGGCCGAAATACAATCGAAACATGGGAGAGGAAAATTTTAAGAGAGAGGGGAAAGAACAGCAGATGGATGGGAAAGACGAATAAACAAAGAATTGTGTGAGTTTCTGAACGAGGCAAACATACATGAAATGGTGCATAATACAATGGTTAGGGCACTTTGAGCGTATGGAGAATAGGCAAGAAGATAGTTTGGACGAAATCAGACAGGAAGAAGAGAAGAGGGAAGGCGTGAAGAAAATGGGAAAAGGATATCAAGGAAAAACGGATAACCAACTGGAAACAAAAAGCCAGAGACAGGAAGAGATAGAAATATCAATAAACTGTAGGCCTCCAAGACCTGACACACAGTCTTCATTCAATTACTTAATTGTACATTTTATTTGTATATTAGTGCTACTTTGAAAGTGCAATACACTTTTAGTTAACAAATTTTAATTCATACATAACTCAGCTAAAATATTCTCCGACGCTCTGTCAAGGAATAGCGAGAAGAAGAACTAAAGTCTTACCGTCACTTTACTTAATTCAATCTATATAAACGTATGTAGCCTACATTTAGTGCCCTTTTTTTCTTGTTCTAAGAAAAAGGTTTTGTATATATTTTTCGCATCATGAATGAAACATGTAATTATATAGAGTGGATACCTTGATTAAATTAACAACATTGTTGACTATTTTCTGGTTATTACCGGTATTAATCGCCTATTGGGGCTGACTAATTTCTACTGCGAAATTTAATCCGCGTTAGCTCCAATTTCTTACATATATAGATCATTAGTAGGTATATCGCATTTGTAAGTTATAATTTGTATGTTTTTGTCTGTTTCATGTTTACCAACACCAATGTGTACCTAATATTGAGGGATAAACATTTCTTTAAAATTTTAAGCGTTTGTGGAAATTATGTCATAGTTCTCGTAAACCGATATATTGTTACAAGTAACACGCTGCTATATTCAATTTTGTCTTTGATTGATCTTAAAACAGTGGTGGGGGTAATCCAAAAGAATAGATGCTTTTAGGTAGGAAACACCCCGTGCATGTATGCTGGAAGGTAGTCAACACCCGGAGCATGTATGTTTGGAAGGAAGTTAATCTCCTGGTTTGGAAAATGGTCAACCCCCTCGAAAATTCAATCTACGCACCAGGCCCCTTCGAAAATTCAAAATGCGTACCAACACCTTCAGACACGACCTACAGTTATCTGATCTACCGACACCGACAGCGATACCTTTAAACAGTACCTATAGTTATCTGTTTACCGACAAATGGCGACATCTTCCGACCAAAAGCGTCACCTTCAGACACTACCTACAGTTATCTGATTTACCGACACTACCTACAGTTATGTGATTTACCGACACCAACAGCGATACCTTCAAACAGTACCTACAGTTATCTGTTTACCGACAAATAGCGACATTTTTCCGACCAAAGGCGATGCCTTCAGACACTACCTACAGTTATTTGATTTACCGACACTACCTACAGTTATGTGATTTACTGACACCAACAGCGATACCTTCAAACAGTACCTATAGTTATCTGTTTACCGACAAATAGCGACATTTTCCGACCAAAGGCGATGCCTTGAGACACTACCTACAGTTATCTGATTTACCGTCACTACCTACAGTTATGTGATTTACCGACATCTTCCGATTAATAGCGACTGGTTGGTACGCATTTTGAATTGTCGAGCGCGGTTGGTTGGCAGCTTGTATTTTCGAGAAGGTTGTCTACCTTCCAAACCCAGGGCTTATCTACCTCCCAAACGTGGATGCTCGAGGTGTTGACTACCTCTCAGCATAAATGCGCGGGGTTCTGCCTACCTTTGTAGAGGCGGGATGGCGGCTGTTGAACACGTCATGTCCCTCTACTCAAAAGATAACCTAACAAAATAAATGTGCGTTTCGTACGGAGATACGGTCTCATCGAGATATAAGTCAGTAGTTCTCGGTGCTCGGAATAATTTTTGACTAACTTACACTCTGATATATGTAGGTTACTTTACTACCTTTAAAATTTGAATTCCTCGATGATCGAACAGCGGTTGCATATTCAAGAGATCCCTTATACGTCTTACGCTTTATCTCGTTGTAATTCGTTGTCATACAGTAAAACTTTGTATTCGTTCCCGCTCGCTCTACCGTGACCTAGACCTAAGATCCGCGCTTTTCGATGCTGTATACCGTTTTCATGAAATAAGGATTACTATTTCCATAATAACGAAGTTGTCCCTCAATCATTTTATGTTCTTACGTCTTCTTGATATTTTCATGTAGACAAGGGCGCCGCATAATTTGTTTTCTTCTATATTCTGTACGCGTATAAATTTATCCTTCGCACGTTATAAACGAGATTTTGTCATCGAATAGCAAAAGACTAATTTTAATAAATTACGGTTCGATGTGTCCTTGGAATAGATCTTTCCGTGTGATTTATCTTTGTTTACGCTTTCGTTAGAAGATCCGTCGGGCAAAGAAAGATTAAAGATTTGTGATAATGGCCAACTAGGGATTACACTATTTCGTGCAAGAGTTAATTGAACCTGGGACTTTTGTATTGGTAGATAAGTATTATCTAAATTTGACCATGACCTTGGAGAGTTCTTATCATAATGGTCGTTATATGATAGCTCGATATGTTTACATTTATCTATTATGCTACACACTTTGATAACATAGTATTTCGATTAACTGTAATTCAGAAAACCCTTTCGTGCATTACAGATGGAAATATACGAGGGCCATCCAGTAAATAAGTTTCCCTATTTTTTAACCAATAAACAACATTATTTACAATTATGCAGTTATTTTATTTTCATTATACAACTCATAGACTACTTCTCTACATAATCACCATTTCTGTCCAAACATTTTTGGTACCGTTGTAGCAATTTTTTGATACCACTGTTGTACCAAGCTGTGTCCTTTCTTCGTAGCCAGTGGTTCGCCTCCGCCTTCACTTCGTCATTATTCGCAAAGTGCTTGCCTCCAAGGTGCAACTTGAGTGCTGGAAAGAGATGGAAGTCGCTTGGGGCAAGATCCGGAGAATAAGGTGGATGTGCGAAAATTTCCCATTTGAAGTTTTTCAGCAACGTTTGGGTTGTTCGAGCTGCGTGGGGGCGAGCATTGTCATGTACCTCGCAGCGTTAACCGTAGTGCTTGGGGGCAGGTAGTCAACCGTGAAAAAACGAATTACAGAACGGAGTTCGCACGTGGACACGTTCACCAGTGGTAGCTCCATGGTAACTGAAGCGCTACGGACTTGCGCGTACGAATAGCGTGATGTGGAAGGTCACGCGCTTCCTAGTCACCATTTCTTACACTACTAACTAATTTTTACAACGTTTCGTTCGCAGAAAAAATAGGGAAACTTATTTACTGGATGGCCCTCGTATCTATATCTTCTTATAGGTGTTCTTACTTATCTGAAGCGTATAATTGTCCGAGATTGGTTAGTTCTAAATTGTTGAAAATTCATGAAATAGACGTCTATTTCCGTAAATTTTACGATGATTTCCAAATTCCAACAGGCTTTCACATTTACACAAAGCTATTTTATTCAGCAAATGTGAGCTTTCACATTTTGCAACGCTTTTCTAAGTTTTTCTAGTTTGAAAACTTAGAAACTCTATTCTTACATTAGCTCACAGCTTTATTTTGCAGAAGGTATGATTATTATTATTAGTATTATGCAGTCTGCATTATGTTAATTTCTTAAATAAAGGAAACGAGTGGTAGTTGGTTTTGAGGATTTTGTGAAGAAAATGTCATGCCTGGATGTGGATCGTTCATTTGAAGTCAATACTTTTAGTCTTTGTAATTCTTATTATACCATGTTTTTCGCAACTTAAACTCCTAGAAGTAATTTTTCTTCAAGTCTGAAGCTTTTTATAACGAATGTTATCTATGGTGGTTTTTCAAGTATTTAAATCCACTAATTCCAGTAATTCATCTGTAAAATTTCTCAAATTAGACAATTGTAGTTTTCTAGGTTCTCGATTTGCACACGTCATTTCCCAGTAATTCGAATTTTTTCCCTTTTTGAGACCAGTCTATAACATCGTGCGTTGGTAACGATTAATTTCCTGTCACTTTTAATTAATTTTCTTCTAGGGAGAGACAAGGTTGCTCCACTTTTTTATAGAATTATTAACGGCGGTACAACTTCTACCAATCTCCAACTGGCACCATCGATCTAGTATCCTTTTTGTTACTGCTAGGGTTTAATGTTGCCTGAAACAGTATGATTTATTGAATACGTAGTTTGAAAACATGCGAGAATCGAATAGACTTCAATTTGGACGCAAGAATGTCTGTACTACACACGTAATTTAAGTTTTTAAGATTTGATTTTGTGTGACTCAGAATCAAATGCAAAAAGCAGTCTCTTGCGATATGTATGTATTAACCTAGCGTTCTTAAACAAACTTTAAGTATGTACCTACACTGCCATGAACGAAAAAAGAATAGATTAGTGAACCAATATTCACACATATTTTTAATCATTTGATGTGTTACAGTATCATACTATACCGGCACGGAAGTGAATTTTAATATCCCGATTTTTGTTTATCGGGATGAATTCCGGCCCCAATTGATCGGAATAATCGAGATTTCTCGGCGTTTGAAATGTAAATACGTATCGAATTGTAAATTGCGTTATAAATTATCTGTTGGTAGCGGGGAATAACAGTTTAATTGAACATCATTTGGAAAAAAATCTTTTCTCGGTCGCAGTTCAAATATCTTTCTGACAGCACTTAGATGCCCGTCCTTTTACCGTAATTTGTCAGAGCCATTTTCCACCAGTTTTTTCCTGAGCATGATTGATATGAGTCCAAGGTTCCCGAGATTAATACACCGACGGAAGTGGGGTTCTTATTCAACGGACTTGATTTTTATCGCCGCGGACGAGCCTACGTACTTTTGGTTTTATCATGTAATCTATCGAAACCGGAAGATTCCTTTTCTTCTGGAAGATGAGGGAATGAACTAGAATTTCGTCAATGATCCACTTCCACAAAAACGTTTCTTGGTAAAGTTTAGTATGGATAAGATGTATTCATGTCATTGGGTTTTTGTTGTGCCCTTTGAGAAATAAACGTATTGGACTTACTGATACACAATTTAAATTGAGATTAAGACGGAAAATATCAAAAGTAGACTTTATCCTTGAACTCGTTTATTTCCTAATTTTACGAGGGATATTTCTAAACTTCTAGGAATCTGGCTATAATTTTTTTATTTCGTTAATTTACATTAAAATTGCAATGCGGGTTTTCAATGTAATCTCTATTTAATTGATGTGACTTCTATGTAATGATGCATAAATAAACAATTTTAGCTAATCATACAGGGGAGGAAACTGTTTGAGGGAACTGTTGTGAAATTTGTATTAAAACGTTCCAATCTGCTATCTAGAATGGATCAATTGTAAGTCGTTAATACCGAGATCTGTATTTCATACAGACAATCGAATCTCATTGTATCATTCAATTACTCATGACGCAATCTTTCCCGAACTTTTATCATCAAGGGAATTGTTCTTATCCGTTTAAATGAAACTTTTTTGAATTTAAATTCGAAGTTCCGAGAGCAGCTCAAAGTCAATCACCAAGAAATAATAGCGAGAAGACAATGTGATTTAAATTTTCTAAGCAATCGCTTCTTAAAAGAAAAACGGTTGAAAATTGCTTTTATAGAATGCGAAAAAAGGGAAAACGACAGATTTGCTATAATCGTAATGTTGATTAAAAATTCCGGAAAGGAAGATTGACATTCAACACAAAAAAATTATTCCTTTGCGCCAGTTCGCACTGTGTGCGTGAAGGATGTTTCCAAAGTTCTAGGAATTTGGTTATAATTTCTCTGTGTCGTTAATTTTCATGAAAATTACGATGTAGTTCTTCAATACAATCTCGATTTAATTGAACACATTTATTCTAGCGTCAAACTATTTTTTCTTAAATCGTCCTCAAACAACGTTTGTGGAGTGTCTGCAATCCAGCTCTTTATAGTTTTACCTCATTTAAGGTGTCGAATCGAACACCTAGTAGTGATTTTTCTTGCCTATGAAAATTAGGAACAGATCAGAATCACCAGGAACCACTTCTGGCGAACAAGGTGGATGTGAAAACGATTTCCGGTGCATTTCTTCACGGAAAATCCCGGGCCATACACACGGGGTCCGGGGGACCCCATAGATTTTTAAATGCTTATTATAATAAAACTATTCACACGATTTGAATGAAACAAACGCGAAAACGTAGCTCAAACTATCTAGAATATTTACTTAATATTAAAAAATCACAAAGAATTTACATTCCACTTCGATTGAATTAAAGAGGTTGCAGATGTATTAACCCATTATATTATATTGAAGTAACATTAATCTTATTGTCATTATCAGGAACTATATCGAAAATTTATCATTATTTATCATACATTGATTATTATGAACCATTTTCGGTAACTATAATATAAATTTAGTAATAAACAGGTGTAATCAATTCCACATTCAATTACACACACTTTTCGAATAAAGGTGTTCGGCCTGAATAGCATCCGAAACAAACGAAAAGAGAACTAAAGGCTCCATGTGGTGGAAAAGTGGTGTGGTTGATTTTTCGAATTATTATATTATCATTACTAACACAATTCAATTACTTGTATATATCTGAGCTTCCTTGTATTTTCTGTTTTTCCATGCATCTTTTCACTGCTTCGTCAAAAATTGAATTGAAAAATAGGGGACTCAGTACGCATCCTTGCTTCAAAACTTGCTTAAACGACCGTGATCTTTAATTTTTACTCTTGCATAGTTTTCTGTTTTACGAATTAAGCTTTGGATCTTAGCTCTTTTTTATAGAAATTTCCCCAATTCGTGTCGATCTTAAAGCGTGCAATTGTATCGTTGATAGTTATCGATATGCAAAAGACATATAATCCGGTCTCTGGTTATAATCATTTGTAATTCTTATTGTTACGGTATAGCTCTATCGCTTTTCGAAAAACTAAGCATTGTTAGACTGCAAAGTCAGGGTTACTCGTCAACGGGAATCTCCTTGTTGCTCAAGATTCCTCGCTCTACGGTTATTACTTATTACACACCGAAGCGCGTCAAGGCAGCTCTGTTTCACATGAAGGGACCGAAGCCCGATCGTCCAGGGACGATTTCCACTCCTGAAATGCTGAAGAACTTCTGCGGGTTTATGATTCGATTCCACACCGGTTGCAGTAGTGCTTTCGAGACGATTTCTTCGGGCTCTGACTGTTTGTTAGATGGTCGATAAGCGATATTATGAATTTCATGCAATAACTTGCTGTGGGGCAGTTGCTACGAATATTTGTCTCCGACTAAATACATAGTTGTCAGCGTGTAATAGTTCAACAGAATCCATATTCATAGTATTGTATTCGGGCTAAAATTCAACAGATTACATGCGGTTAATTAAGCGGGAGTGCGCTATCTGAAACGGAATATCTGATCGCTAATTTAATTATTTTCAGCGTACATGTTATGTACAATAGTGTAATGTTCGTACAGACGAACACGTTTACGAATTTATATTGCATTGTTTTGTGAGCCTACGGGTGGTTAGGATATTTGTTGGCGGTGACCCTCGGTAAAGCTTCACTTCATTCTAAAGACTAATTAACCGGGGTAAATTAGGGAGAACTCCCTTGTTTTGTATTTTAGAAGCTAGCCATGGAACACCGATATGGTAGTGCGAGAACTAGTTACGCGGATATTTCAAGTGAAATCTCTCAAAGTCATGTTCTGGAAGTTTCCTGGATAGTTTCGGTTCGTTATACTGGTTTAAATTAGATTTTAATTTCTAATAACTGACACCCTAACCCGGGTATGTGGATTTTACCCCGAGAGAAAAAGAAGAAGAATTTGTAATAACATTTGTCTGGTTTCGTGAGGAAATTGACTACAAGAAAATGATTTGGCTATCGCGAGACAGATTTTGAACATATGTACATATATCAAATTCAAGTTTTAGAATTACTTGCTATATTCACACCATGTGCTTCTGAAAGGAAAACTGTATACGAGATCACTGAAAATATTCAAGCGGCAATAATCACGACCGTGAAAAGCGTCCAAAAAACCGATATATAAAACTCATTTAATGAAGTAATTGAGCGTGTTATACGCCGTATTGAAGCTGGGGGAAAGTATATTGATTGAAATTTATTGTAAACGATTCGAGTAATCACAAAGGTTCGAAAAACGCGTGCTACATTTCACTGTAGAAGACATATTAAAAGTAAATGTCATGTAATGAATGTAAACAACAATATTCCGTACTGTAAATTTTCGTATGTTTTTAGTTTTATCCACATTTACGCAAGTTTTCTTATTTTCCAACTCGTCTACTATACAGTTGTTTTACTTTACCCTGCAAGTGTACTATAGGTAATTTGAACCGCTTTTTTTGGCAGAAAGTCATTTTTCGCACTTACAGTAATGACATTTTTGCTATTGCTATTCCATAGAGATAGCATCAATTACTGCGTAATTTGTTTTTGATTAAACAAAATAACGGCTGATTGGGGGGTTGATAAAGTTGTTATTTATCAACAATGTTTTCCACGGAGCATATTCACTGTAATTTTGTAAGAAGTTTGAAAGAGTTTAAAAGATATATAAAAAGAAATTGTAAATCAACTGAAATATGGAAGAAAATAAGGATGGTAAGTTCATAAAAAGAAATGAGGAATATTTCATTGGACCTTTCTTTGATGAAAAAAACTTTATTTTCTGAACTAACCTCAAAAAAGTTGATTTTTACAAAAATAATTTATGAAAAGCTTTTAAAATTTTGGCCGTATTTGGCCGCGTTGAAACTATCAAAAACGCAGACAGTAAAGTATTTTGGGTTTATTTCACAATTTTCCTGATTCGCTTTTGTTCGGTTTTTGAGAAATATGTTTTTTTTTTTGTAGACCGTATCCGCTTGCAATATAAAGAACTGGCGAATGTTTGGTTTGAAGAAAAAGCAAATCTGAAAAGAACAATGCCGTTTACAACTTCATCCTCAATAAAATAAAACATAACTATGTTTTCGATGAAGATTCGATTGGGTTAAAGGAGAGAAAATTTGTTAGTACGATGGCAGAAAGCACACATGAAAATTGTTCAATTCTACAAACAAAACGCACTCTGGCTGAATTCTGCTTTCGTTGTTAAAGTTAATATGCAGCCACCGCATCTTTAGTGGGACGTCCCAAAAGGAACTTTAGGGAAAAATCAGAACGGTCGAAGAGGAAAGACGCAGAGGACCTTTCAAAAAATGTGACGAAACAGTTACTAGTTCCTGCAGCAAATTTTTGTATTTGTATTTTTGTATTTTTGTTTGCATATAAGGGTTAAATTTTTTAAAAAATTCTTTACTACCTTTTTTACGAGTTTATTTTTTCAATAAAATCAATATTTCTTAGCCAAACCCCTTTTAGTTTAACTGTCACAAATTTTTGTTAAAAAGCTCACTAAATTGCCCACGGTGATATATGGTGAGAAGATCGAAAGTATAATCTTTTAATAAGATCGTGTTAAAAACAAACCTTCTTGTTGTATATATACCTAAAGAAATTTTAATCTCAAAGGAAATATTTTAAAATTGTCATGCGTGACAGAGCGTGAGCAGCGTGAGTGATTAATAATTTGGAGCACCTTAAGAGGGAGTCTTCCAAAGTCCGAATCCCGACAATCAGTTAAATCGGTCCAGCAGTTTGGCTTTAATTAATTTTTGCCAAGAAAACGGGTCAAATTACCTACATTTCAATGTGGTAAATTCATTGTCTACTAGGTGTATGTTTAAATTCCTAGATGGACATTCATTAATGACGAATAGGTCAAAACTCATATCTTTGAATGTAGTATCAGCGCGATAAGTGAAATTTATTCACTTTTTTTACCACCATTTCGACTTCAGTCACATCCTTCGGATTTTCTCCAAAGAGATAAATCCAAGATCATTCTACGATTCCCAAAAGCAAAAGAACAAAGAATGGGGTCACATCCTCCGAACTAACTACATAGTTGTCATAACATTGAATTATATGTAAATAAAAATTCCCCAAACCAGACCACATCAACCCGAAACAAAACCGCAAATAAGTATAATAAGGTACAGTAAGAAACTGTATACAGGACCAGTTGAAAAATACGGAAATTTGCGTAAGTGTGAATAAAAATAAAAGCATACGGAAATTCCCAGTACATGACCTTCACTTGTAATATGTTTTCTACAGTGAAATATAGCACGTTTGTCGAACCTTAGTAATCACAGTGACCCTGCATATGTTTTATTTTCTTTAAAAATTCAGCTACTTTTTGGACAGATGGTGTATTCGTGCTTTCTTTATATTACAGACTAGCAAATTAGATCATATTTTTTTATGTGCTTGTGGCCAGCAAGTGTGCCAACTGTGATTGTGTGATGTCGACTTTTAACCATGGTCTTAATTCCAGTCATTGTGTCTGTAGGGACACAAAACATTGCATTTTCGTTCTAATTTGTCGACAGTAATATATATGTAAGTAAGGGATAATTGACATTATTTCAACAGTACTACCAGCCGATCATAATTTTCAACTTTCTTCAGTTGTCTTCCTCAATTTGGTAGAAACTTGAAGAATGAAAGTGATAGGCGTAAGGCATTTACACTTCGTCAATAATGGCTTCAATAACTTGATACAATTTCTAATATTTAACATTCAGATAAATATAAAACTAGCTTCAATCTATGCAATGTATGTAATGCAGTGCTGCAGTTCAGCCATTGCACAACTTTCGGTGAGAGTTGCCTAACAAATGAACCTAAGTTATAGGTGCATTCATTGGAGAGCTATGCAGACATTTTACTTTTATATTCTTTATATTGATATGTGCGTGTATAACTGGCTTTAGTAGTACTTTACTGGCGGTTCCTTATATATTCTTACACTTTCGTCAAGTTACGTAATTATCATAGTCATTGCCAACTCCTTTTAAAACCCTTTGTTTGTATTGCGCCGAGCTTTACCGCAATAACTTTCACGAAATGTCTTCAAAAGTTAAAATAATGGATTTTCCGCTTCTTTCTTTCCGCCTTGACGTTTGTTTTTAATCATAACTTCGAATAGGGGTATTATTTCATCTTCTGCGGGGGACAATTTTTCTTGTCTCCTGAGATTCCATCTCTTTCGAAGGTTATTACTTTTCAAGCACTTTAAACAGCGTTTCGGGAAGTGGTAACCGAGCTACGACACGACATTTTTAACATTTTTCATTAATATGGCGGCATTAGCTTGTGAATGCAGGTCAATAATTTCGATTACTTAGTAATGATATATTTGAAGTATTTATAATCAGACTTGGTGTTGGAGCTTGGTGCAAAGAAGTATCTTTTAGACAAAGATTGCTTAAGAATAGTTGCATTTTCACGTAGGGCGAATGAGATTTACATATTGTTCAAACGAATTACAGCAATAGACAAATGATAGATCTCTTCATGTTATTGTTTGGTACTTCAGTTTTATTTTTGTATATCTAGAATTATCTATTTAGATAATTAAAATGATATATTATATTTTAGTATGCAGTTTTCTAATCATAGTAGCTTGGATAGTTTGGTGGACAACTATAACTTTGATAACGAAGTAATTGCCCACCCTTTTTTTTTAAGAAAATAAGAAAGACTTTTCTTGTGAAACAAAATAATATTGTTCAGAAAAAGATAACTGGTTTACTCCTTTACTTTTTGTAGGAACTTGTTCACAATTTAGTTGGTAAATTTCTATGAAAGTGATGAATGGGCCAAGAAAATACGTCACTATAGTTATACTTTATAGTTTTCGGAGATAACATGAACGTATTTATCTTTGGAAAAAAGTAGTGATTATACGAGAAGATATTTGTAATAAATATTGGTAGTAAAACATGTATTTAAAAATATATGAACCCGTTGGTGTTGTTAAGATAAACTCTGGCATACGAAAATAAGCCTGCCATGCGAAATATTTATTTCTAGCCATTGCGCACATGTAGTACGTGCGTATGTAAATGTGTAGGTGTGGAATTAAATGCAAGTTATCACATAAAGCTATTATAAACAGACATTATTGTCGTAATTAAATTTGACTTTTAGAGCAAACAGAAGGAGTTGAATTACGGATAAATGTGCTTACCGGACCTGCCGGTGTCAAGCATGTACGTATTATCGTATTATGTTTTCTAACCGAAATCGAAGACTTAGTATTCAATTCTCCAACAATATAATTTACGTTACGTTCTATTTATTACTTCTTGGAGTTAGTAATCTATTTTCGTGAGCCAAAATTTTAATAAAATCATATGTAGAGAATTATTGGAGTATGCAAATTGTGCTTACTTTGTAAGCTCTTGCACGGTTACTTGTTAACTGCCCATTAACGAACTTAATTTTATTATTAGGTCGTTTATAGAGAGTCCTCTACATTTTATTTTATTACTTTTTGGAGTGTTTGAAATTTTTTTTTGGGGGAAGAGGGGAGGACGGCCCGATTTTGAAGTTCTTCGTTCCAAGATACAATTTCCACTTGTTAGAGGTGTAGAATGTGTAGGTGTAGAGGTACAGGTTCAGTCTATTGAGTTCCGTGTTTGACCATAAATTTCCAAACTTAACTGACGCCGTAAAGTAGAGAACAATAGAAAATTCAGTGTTTAAGTTCTTCGTTTTAGGCGACTCAATTTGAGATCGGGCGCATTGTAGAAGCAACCGTTTTTATATAGATGAAGGTAATACCAGACCAGGAAACTAAAGTTTGACTCGGTACTCCTTTGCGATTTTGTTTTGCAACGATGTTTTCCGGTTTTAGGAATTTTCATTTACACGTAATTCAATGTCATGATAAATATTTTGCTTGGAAGATGTGACTTCAATCTATATTTTTAGCTTTTAGAGGTTGTGGCTCGATTTTAGGGATGTTTCATCTGGAAGAACCTAGTCTAATTTTGGATTTCTCTTTTTGGAGAATCTTCGAACGATGTGATTGAAGCCGAAATGGGAGAAAACGGGTAATGAGGTTCGACTTATATCACTACCACACCCAAATAAATGAGCTTTGAGTTATTGATGATTAATACATTTCCATGTAGATCTTACTATTATCACAGATAAGTGAAACAGACAGCTCATCGGATGTATTGACGTAAAATCACGAGAATTGCCTAGATTATAGCTATTTCTCCTCTTCTAATGCTAGGTCTAACATGGGAATCGGCTTCCAATCCTTTCCATTTGATAGGATTAATGAGTTATTAGATTCCCTCTTATATTTAAGTTGTAATCTATTATGATAACTATTAAAGAAGTCCCTTATCAAGACTACCCTTTCTTACGGAACAAGGACAGTCAACTTTGCTCTAGGTCATCCATTAAGTATACAGTGTGTAAAGCGATGGGGTATACAAGAGGAAATTTTTTAAATATTGATTCATGAAAAAAATTTATTCTTCATGATATTTTTGCTTGCTTTGAAAGTACCAATAACGTTTCGATAATCTAAAATTTATTTCTATAAATCTGGAAAAATAATAAAATTATTTTTTTTTATTGTAACTAATCTACATTCTAATCCTGTATCAATAAGAAATAAATAAATAAATTTTATTTATTATAAACTGTCATTCTACATAATCTCCTCCGTTTTCTGCACACCTTTCCGCTCTATTCCTGAATTCCATATAAACCTTCCCCAAAGTTTCCAAGTTAACTTCTCTAACCGCTGCAGTTATTCGTTGTTTTAAAATTTCTACATTATTTCCTACAGGTTCTTCATATACTTTTTGTTTAAGGTGTCCCCAGAAAGAGAAGTCCATAGGAGACAAATCTGGCGATCTGGCAGGCCAATGCATTGAACCATAACGGCCAATCCAACTCTCAGGAAATTGCTGGTCTAACCATGCGCGAACTAATAACGTGCTGTGGGCTGGACATCCAGCTTGTTGATAATAAATGTTCTCCAAATTCACGTCTTGTAGTGATGGAATCAAAAAATTTCGTAGCATACTTAAATAACTATGTTGATTAAAATTTTCATCAAAAAGTAGGGCCCAATAATTTTATTAATTAAAATTCCGCACCAAACATTAACTTTTCGATAACGCTGATTTCTCGTGTTGATTTTAAAATTGGGATTGTCTCGTGACCAAAATCTGCAATTGTGTGAAGACGCAACATCGTTTGTAGAAAAGGTACATTTATTGGAAAACAATATGCGTTTATGAAAGTTTCTGTTTTCCATGAGCTTCTCACCAATCCATGAGCAGAAGTCCAGTCTCAAAACATGATCTGGAATCTCAAGGGTATGTCTAAATTTTGGCTTAAACGGATAAATTTTATTTCTTTTAAAAATTGTTTGTAATAAAGTGTGACTGACATTAGGCTCCGCTGCCCTCTGTCTTAATGATAAGCGTGGATTGTCTTCAACGGACTGCAGTGCCATAATAGTTACCGCATCATTCTCATTGTACACCTTTCTTATCTTCTTTTTATCGACCACCGATCCTGTTTCGTCGAATTTTGCAATTAATTTTTTAAGAGTCATTTTTGATACAGCTACATCTGGATACTTTTGATGAAACAAATTAATTGCGTACTGATATGAAACATCACCAATACCGTAACATTTAACTAAATAAATTCTTTGCTGTAACGTTAGCATTTTTGCAAGTCAGTTTGACACATGGAGTGTTTTGTTTGTGGTTTGATAGCAATACGCTATCTTGATTATAATGTAGAATGTAGAATGTAGAACTTCCAATAAAAAATTAATTTTATTATTTTTCCAGATTTCTATAAATAAATTTTAGATTATCGAAACGTTATTGGTACTTTCAAAGCAAGCAAAAAATATCATGAAGAATAATTTTTTTTTCATAAATCAATATTTAACAAAAATTCCCTCTTGTATACCCCATCGCTTTACACACTGTATATTAAAAAAGTCACGAAATATATTTATATATATATATATACTTTATTATAAAATAATACATTTATATATATTTATAATCTTTTCCTAAACATATACAATCTTAATAACCCTCTAACGTTTCACAAAGACTATTCTAAAAATTAATAAACTGATAGCAAAAGAGCAATTACGAAAACATTATGTAAGATTTGGTCATACATTTCAGACGATAGATATACGTATACATACATTATGTACAATAAAATATATTCGAAATTCACCTCTACGTAAAATTCGTTGTAAATGACGAAGAATACGAACCGGTTACTTTGCAACTTCATAAGGTTCAAATTCCATATCATCAGGCGGCTTCTGCTTCACCCTTTCCAAACTGTAATCGTAACTAACTTTAGGCATCGGTTGGATAAGCGTAATAACCGTAGTACTCGACTTATCCTCGTTCGTTTTACCGCACGACAACTCCTTGACTTTCACGCTTTTCATTTCCCCACCAATTATCTTGGGCGATTGATCGTTGCCACATTTTTCACTCTGCTGTTTTATGTTTTCATTTACCGCGTCCTTGTCGGCGAAATGTACCACCTTACAGATGGTATCCCGATCTCCGTTCCTCTGTAGGTTTATCGAGGCCATTTCGGTGTAATCTTCTTCCTGATTCATTTCCTTCAGGGCCTCCTGTTTCTTTTTATTGTGCTCATCGATCAGTTGCTTCTGTTTGATAAGATATTTATTCCTGTACTCGGATAAATTCTTAGTGCCGACCAATTCCAATCTGCTGCTGCAGCTGTTCGATTTAACCAGTTTAAATTTAACGCCTTGGTATTGATCTTTTTCTTGCCCATTCTGACGTCTTCGCCGTACATAATCCCCACCTTCCCCCGTCGGAATTTTTTCTACATCCGCACTCGTTCGATTTCTGGTTCCGTCGAATTTCGTCCATTATAGCTTTGGTTAGACTGATGGATTTTCCATTGTACCTATTTAAGATTCGTCCGCCGTAATACGTTATGGTGGTACCCCTTTCGCGTATCTTCTCCAAAACGTCTTCGCTGATATATTGTTCGCAGCAAATGTCGTCGAGAGATTCAAACAAATTCTCACTACTCCCGTAATCGGATACCGCCGAAGTCGTCGAATTAGTGTCGGTCGTCGTCGAGCACCTATCTTTATCCGGATCCATCTCCTTATATTGACCGTTCTTCGCGATCTCCTCCAGATCTTTGGTGCTTTGCGATTTCTTCAAGCCGCATTCGAAAAACTGCCGTACCTGCTTCACCGTATCCGGGTGCGGTAATTCGTCGTCGTTGACTTCCCTATTCACGCGAATCGGATGGTAGAAGAAATGACGTTTGATCCCGACGTTCTGATCGCCCGTCGAATTCTTACTTTTATGGATTAATTGCGTTATGTTCCTCGACGTCTTCGCGTTTTTCCTCGGCTCGTATTTGATACTAGAACGTATCGGTTCGATGATGACGATGTTGTTATCGATAAGGAGCTCTTGGAAGCTGTAATCTTGAAGGTACTGCATCAGTCCGTCGAATTGCGATTCTTTATCGCAGTTTGCGAATATTTTTTCTGAAATACATCGGACTTCATTACTCTATATCTTACGTGATCAAATTCTGGTTCAGCGGTTACGCTTTTTGATTTTACAACCGGTTTACGAGGTTTATTACCTGCATTCGTATTCCCGTCGGTATTTACGTGCATCCCGTTCGTTAAGTTTGCCGCCTTCTCGCTTTCTTCCCGTTCGATTATCTCCATTATGTTCGGATTTAAGCTTTCGAATCGGTCCTTTTCGAAGTACGGATTTTCGAAGATTTCCCTGCACTCCCTGATGAAGTTGGGTGTCTTCGCTCCCGATTCCTTCCTCGATTTGAATTCGAAAATTTCCTTGGCCAGCTGTACCTTGCTGTGCTGCTTTTGCGTGTGTTCCTCGTGGAGTTCGAATTTCTTTTGACCTCGTCGACTTTAGTTTGCGTATCGACGATTTTACGCGGGACGTCGTCCTCTTCGCGATTTTCCATTTCTCCATTCCGTTCGCCGCGTTTCTCGACCGCGTCGTGCGCCATCTTATCCCAGTAATTACGTATGGTGCCCACTTTCTCCTGGTATTCCTGGTTTATCGCCCTGATTTCCTTCTCCATCTTTTTCCCGATGCCTAGTTTATCGCTTTCGTTGCGTAAACTATTTGACCTATTGCTTTTATTCTTCGATTCCTTCTCCTGTTTCGCGCTTATTTCGGCGATCTCTTCGTTTACGCCGCGCTTAGTGGTTACGGCGACGATTTCCGGTTTGGTGATGATTT
Organism: Chrysina gloriosa; assembly: GCA_038088585.1. Lineage (NCBI taxonomy): Eukaryota > Metazoa > Arthropoda > Insecta > Coleoptera > Scarabaeidae > Chrysina > Chrysina gloriosa. The sequence goes on along the minus strand of CM076089.1, from coordinate 8,327,223 downwards.
GATTTTCGTCGATTCCGTTCAAAGTTTCCTTCAGCGTCCTCACGGCGTCCAGGAACGTTTTCTCTCGAATATCCGCCTTATCGATTTCCGCCTTGTTTCTATGCTTGGACTTTTGAGCTTTCGGTATTTTCGATATTTTCACTTCGAAATCGACCGGAACGTTGCTCTGAGCGGTTAAGTCGAAATGTCTTCCGATATTCACTATAAATCTGTTCGTCGAATCGCTTTGAGCTTTCGTAATCTTCACGTTTTCGCACTTCCTCAATTTGCGATCGATTTTCTCGGATTTGCGTAAGCTTTTTCCGATCGTTATATCGGGAAGCGAGTAATATTGATTCTCCGTTAAGTTGGACGTTTGTTTTATGTTGGCTGTGATGCTATTCTTCGAGTTGCGTTCTCCGAAGGCTCGCGAAATCTTTTTGGACAGATAGTTTTGGAGCGGTCCTCTGCAGCCCCTTTGCGATTCTAGAAATTCGCGTAAATAATTGTGACTGTGTTTCTTTTCCTGCGGCACGTCCTTGGAACTGAAACATGAACTCGCTTTATCATCCGTGTCGATACTTACGACCGTTTTGTATTCTTCAGAGCTGGTATCGATTTCATTGTCGGCCGCTTGCACTCTGACCGATGTTTTAATCGCGCAATCGTCGCCTTTAATCCACCTGAAGACGCTGGATTTCGTATCAGAGCCCGATTCTTTACTAGACGTTGCGTCTTCTCTATTTTCACGATCGTCGGACGCGTTGTTACGATTGATCTCTTTGATGTGGGAAGCGTTCGATATCTCGTCGTAAACGGGGTTATTTTCGACGTTCGATCCTTCCGATTTCGAATCGTATATGATATTTTCGGTAACTTTATCTCTGTGAAGTAACTTTATGTTATCGTTGCTTAGTTTAATTTCATCGACGTTCGTGTCCGATTCGACATATTCCGGGGTATTAGAAGAAGCTTGGTGTTTGGAACTGTCGCAATCGTAATATTTAAGGTCGTAGTCGGACAATGAGGAATCCGAGTCGTAAGCGACTGCGGATGTTACGTAATTAGGTAGACTGCGCGGTTTACCGCTATATTCGCCGGAATCGCGATGGTAATGCGTATTACCTCTTATCGTCCTGGGCTTTAATGACGAAGCTTGCCTACAATAACCGTAACCGCCGAGGGAATCGTATAGGGGTGTATTTTTACTCAGGACGATATTTTCGTCGTAAGGGATGCTGTCGCTTTGCGTCAAGAACTGTTCGTTTCTGCCGGGCTTGTCGCCGGAACGCTTACGCGATTTGAAACTTCCTCCTAGTCGATCTTCGACCGAGATATTATCGGTTAAGGACGCGTCGGTATCGCACTTGCTGTCAGGATAATAGTTAGGTAAACTTAATCCGACTTCGGTATAGGACAGATCCTCCTCGGATACCTTGCACACGCTGTTAGCGGCTGTCTTATTTTGATAGTTCGAATCGAGGCTGTCGATTTCGCTGCGGAGTTTGATCGGGAAGCCGTTGATACGATTGAAGGGGGAATCCTTCTTTTCCGATTGACGCGATCGCGTCAGGGAATTTTTGTACGAGCTATGCGAGCCTCTCGGCGAATTGATCTCACTCGAAGGAGAGCTGATTGTTTTCCTCTGAGCGACTGGAGGATATTCGGTTGACCGCAGACGTTCGTGACTTCTGGCTTTCGGTAAACACCTGAAATTGAAGAGACAATTAGATGCTGTTTTTCTACGTATGATGTGTGTGGAAGCTTTTGCGGGTTATATAACGTATGGTGAATTAAATCTGGACAAATACGTTTAACACAGAATAAAAGTACTTGCTAAACTTGCAGTAAGAACTTTTACTGTGGAAAGTAATGGAGCAACCCAAACTTTGAGCTTAGGAAACAGAAAATAGTCACTTGTGGTTAGATTTGGTGAAGACGGAGGATGGTCAATCAATTCGAATTTTGACCATGCAGATTGCCAAAGCTCTGTAAAGTTGGAACTTCCAAATGCGAATTTTTGGAAAAACAATACGTCATTCGTTTGCCCATCATTCGTCCATGAATAATTTTTGTTTGTCCATCCTTCGTTGGAAAGTTATTTAAAAAAATAGTTCACGAAAAAAAGTAAATTTCCGTTTTTATCACGCTAATTCATTTGTCCAACGTCAATCCAGGATTGTCCAGCAAAATTTTTCGTTTACCCATCCGAGAAAAATGATTTACTTGAAACAAACATTTTTTCCCCTTTCCCATATATTATTGACTAGACAGTCGAAATGAAGCATGGACAAACGAATTCGGAGGATGGACAAACGAACTAACCAATGAAACATGAACCACCACAATTTTTGATAACAATATGGTCTCATGAATCCATGTATGCCTTAGAGGTGCCTTTGTGTCATATAATTATTGTTTGAACGCTTTTCGACTACAAATAAAGCATGGACAAACGAATCCGGAGGATAGACAAACGAAATAATCAATGAAACATGAGAAACCATAATTTTTGATAACAATATGGTCTCATGAATCCATGTATGCCTTAGAGGTGCCTTTGTGTCATATAATTATTGTTTGAACGCTTTTCGACTACAAATAAAGCATGGACAAACGAATCCGGAGGATAGACAAACGAAATAATCAATGAAACATGAGAAACCATAATTTTTGATAACAATATGGTCTCATGAATCCATGTATGCCTTAGAGGTGCCTTTGTGTCATATAATTATTGTTTGAACGCTTTTCGACTACAAATAAAGCATGGACAAACGAATCCGGAGGATAGACAAACGAAATAATCAATGAAACATGAGAAACCATAATTTTTGATAACAATATGGTCTCATGAATCCATGTATGCCTTAGAGGTGCCTTTGTGTCATATAATTATTGTTTGAACGCTTTTCGACTACAAATAAAGCATGGACAAACGAATCCGGAGGATAGACAAACGAAATAATCAATGAAACATGAGAAACCATAATTTTTGATAACAATATGGTCTCATGAATCCATGTATGCCTTAGAGGTGCCTTTGTGTCATATAATTATTGTTTGAACGCTTTTCGACTACAAATAAAGCATGGACAAACGAATCCGGAGGATAGACAAACGAAATAATCAATGAAACATGAGAAACCATAATTTTTGATAACAATATGGTCTCATGAATCCATGTATGCCTTAGAGGTGCCTTTGTGTCATATAATTATTGTTTGAACGCTTTTCGACTACAAATAAAGCATGGACAAACGAATCCGGAGGATAGACAAACGAAATAATCAATGAAACATGAGAAACCATAATTTTTGATAACAATATGGTCTCATGAATCCATGTATGCCTTAGAGGTGCCTTTGTGTCATATAATTATTGTTTGAACGCTTTTCGACTACAAATAAAGCATGGACAAACGAATCCGGAGGATAGACAAACGAAATAATCAATGAAACATGAGAAACCATAATTTTTGATAACAATATGGTCTCATGAATCCATGTATGCCTTAGAGGTGCCTTTGTGTCATATAATTATTGTTTGAACGCTTTTCGACTACAAATAAAGCATGGACAAACGAATCCGGAGGATAGACAAACGAAATAATCAATGAAACATGAGAAACCATAATTTTTGATAACAATATGGTCTCATGAATCCATGTATGCCTTAGAGGTGCCTTTGTGTCATATAATTATTGTTTGAACGCTTTTCGACTACAAATAAAGCATGGACAAACGAATCCGGAAGATGGACAAACGAAATAATCAATGAAACATGAAAAATCATAATTTTTGATAACAATATGGTCTCATGAATCCATGTATACCTTAGAGGTGTCTTTTTTCATATCATTATTGTTTGAATTCTTCTTGATTCGAAATGAAGCGTGGACAAACGAGTGACGTTTTTTTTTTCCAAAATTCCCATGTGGAAGTTCCTACTTTACAGAGTTGTTTACCAAAGTGTCTTGATGGAACAACTCTCTTCTTGGTCGAATGCGGCCGTTTGTTTGTAATTTATCTCTTCAGCTGGTCAAGTACAGATGCTGTGGAGACTTAATAGATAACGTGCGGGTTAACAAAAAATTCGCTACAACTTTATCAACAAACTACAACAACCGTCCTTAGTAAGCGTGTGCTTCTTACTAATTCGACCTGTATTTTTTTCCAGACCTATTGGTCACATCATAAAACAGGACATTGAAACCCCGGACTTTATGTCAATATCTATGCCCAAAGAAGGGAAGAGATAAAAAACCTTCATACCTCTATTCTCACCACTTTCTTTCTACCTAATATCTTCCTGAAGTACTTATTCTTTCCTCAATTCGTTCCTAATTTTAGCTCTTTCTTGCCTCATTGACATTTCTCCGGATGTACTTCAACGTCTCATTATCATCTAATTCAGGTCTCGTCATGAAATTTTGGGCAGAACATCGGCGAAGGAACCGGTATTTTCGATGCTCATTTGTGCCAATGGACGATACCATTGCAAACTCAGATTTCCGTGGGACCGACATGTGTATTACAAAAGGACACTGAAACCAGCATGTCCAAGATGAAGGGCAAGGTAATCGTTATCGCTCTAAAAGGAAGCGGTGATATTTTGTTAAATATTTGGTTAGAAAATAGTCAGTCAGAAGCTAGAATAGGTGAAAAGGTGGCTGTTCTGTTTTTCTTTTAAGTTGCCACGCTTCGGGCGTTGCAACGTCTTGATAAAAGAGTTAAGGAAGTAGAATAGAAAAATTGTCTTCAGTAATTTCTTTAGAATTCGTGGAAATGGTGCTGGAAGTAAGAAGTAACGACGCGAAAGAAAGGAAGTTGTTGTTGGAAAATCGTTTCTCCACGATTCAAGATGACCATAATGAAATATAAGTGAAACTGGCATCGGAAGACAACTGTGTTCACGTGACATAAGATCTAGGCGATATTTTTACATTTAGTCGTCGAAAAGTTGTTTGCAAATGAAAGTAAAAATGAAATTTTTCATCATCTTAAAGACAAGGGTATATGAAAAATCGACTATATATATAGTAGAATACATAAAAAACGTTTGGACAAACTCTGTCCTCTAGAGGACAGCGTAAAGTTCGCGCCCGGCTGAAAGCAGATATACTGTATCGGAGTGCAAAATTAATAAAATATAAAGTGGTTAAAAATACTATAAAAAGTTTTTGGCACCAATAGATGTACAACTTAAAACCAGAGCAATCAATCCAGTTACTATAGAGAAACAGGAAAAAATTATCAAATCTAAGATGTGAACGCTGTCTGGAAAATACTTCACAACTAACTCTTCGCATATTTGTGTGATGGATGACGAGAGGAATTTCACTGCGGACGGTAACGAATTGCAGCCAAAACATTATTTTAAGTCTGCCGGCCACGATGCACCAGACATAGTCAAGTATATCCAGAAAACCAAGTTCCTGGGAAATGTTTTGTTGTGATTGGCAATCGGCGAGCGTAATATTAATAAATCGATATTTTCCAAGGGTGGTTTAGCAGTTTTCGCCCAACCTTATGTAGAAAATTTATCGAAGAATATCATCAACATGACAAAATCATTTTCAGCCAGATTCAGCAAAATCCCACTACGTCGTGACAACCTTGCGGGATTTGGAAAAGCAATTGGTACCCAATCAATAATACCCGCCAAACGCCCCACGGCTACGACCGATCGACACATTTTGGCGCTAATTTGAAAAGAAATGTAGTAAGGGACATATCTCTTTAAAATGTGGACTGTGTGTAACTAAAAAGATTAGGGAGGAGCTAAAAAACATAGACGCAAATGAAATTCAACAGTTAATGAAGAAACTGCCCCGAAAGATTCGAAAAGTAAACCGGTTAAATATCATATAATTGAAATAAATTATTACTAATTTTTCTACCACAGATTTGTCCAGATTTCATTCACCATACATACGTTAGGAGATTATACATCGCGCAATATCGTTAATGATTATAGTGAATTGCCATTCTTGTGGCAGTATGTCTCCAAAACATTCCGTTTGAGATTACTTCAAAGTTTGTGAAGTATGTATAAATATGCACAAAGTTTACAAAGGACACATTGGAAAATTTCGCACTGGAATATATAACCAGAATGAAAATTCTTTATTATAACTAACACTAAACCTACATATGTATGTATCTTAACTTAACGCTTTAATCGTAACGCTGTTTTTTTTTTTGTACGAGACAAAAATTTTTTGCTCCATACAATGATTTTTGTAGCGTCTTTGTATATTGTACAAAGATTTTTCTTTGGGTAGTTAATAGCACGTTTGGTTGAAATTACTGTTTTTTGGTATTATATACAGGTGTCCCAGACTTCACTCCCCAGGCTTGTAACTTCGTTATTTTTAACAATACATAAAACAAAGTATATATATTCTTAAATGGGAGGAAATTCTCTATACGATAGGAAAAACCAATTTACAAAAAATGCGTTAGTGTAATGACAGCTATATTCAACTTTTTTTTTTTTCAAATAGCACAGTATACTTTTTTTTAATATTCAGATGGTACCTTTTATTCTCTTTACAGCCATATAAATTAATATGGGCCTTACATGGGAAAATGTTCGAAAAAACGTGACCTAAAGTTTGCCATGCAAAAAATTGTGGTTTATAGTGTTTATCTAGTAGGCGATGAAATCAACAGCTTTCTACAAACAAAAATGTGTTTTTATTCGAATAGCAATTAATTAACTAATAATTACAAAACTAATGAGCAATAATTACAAATTATTATAAAAATTGATCAAAATTGCTTCCATTATTATTAGAGCATATCTCTAGACGATGCAGAAAATGTTTGTTTGTCGCTTCTAATAAAGTGTGCATGGAAATGTTTGCACACTCCTCTCTTATTCTGCGTTTTAGGGCATCCACATTTATGACGACTACCTTATAAATACGTTCCTTCAAGTAACCCCACAGAAAATAGTCCAACGGCGTGAGGTCGGGAGAGCGAGCTGGCCATGCCACCGGACCATGTGTTCCCATCCATCGTTGAGGAAAATTAGTGTCCAAATAATTTCGTACGATCGCACTGTTGTGTGCTGGAGCACCATCTTGTTGGTAGAACATATTTTGTCTTATATGAAGAGGTACATTTGCCATAAGTTCTGGCAATATCTCTTCTAGAAAATGTAAATAGCGATTGCCAGTTAGTGTCCCATCGTAAAAATGTGGCCCTATTAAACGCCCATCAAGAATTCCATACCAAACATTTATTGAAAGAACGCATTGATTATTCGTTTCTCTCAGCCAGTGTGGCTGTTCTGTGGACCAGTATCTGCAATTTTGTGTTGAAACCAATCCATTGTTATGGAATCTACTTTCGTCAGACCACATTATTTGTCTCAAAAAATCAGGTTGGTGATCATACTGCACTAGAACCCATGCAATAAATTCAAGTCTCCTCTCTGAATCTCCGGGGTGAAGCTTATGTATGCGCTTAAATTTGTATGCTTTATAATGATTTCGTTTTAAAATGCGTTGCACTGACGATTTTGAAATATTACACTTTGCGGCTATTTCTCTTAAGAAAGATGTAGGATTGACCTCCGTATAAGCAAGAACAGCTACCGTATGTCCTTCATCAGCAGCATGTATGTTCCTAGGAAGCGGTATACTTTTATTTATTACAAAAGATCCATGCTCCCTAAGATTGTTTTCCAAATTTTTAAACGTTTTATGATCAGGATGTCTTCTCTCAGGATATTGCTCGCAATACCTTCTAGCTGCCTCCCTCGAATTACTTCCACACAAACCATACACTAACATCATATCGCACTTTTCGGAATTCGAATAATTCATATTCTATCAAAATACAAGGAATAATAATAACTTCAATGAATTTAACAACATAAAGTGACAGAATTTTGTTTAGAAAACAATTGAAAATCAGCATGCTATTCGTCCGAATAGCACATGTACCTACCTACTTGATATTTTCTTTGTTAACGACAGTTGATAAAATATTTAATAGCTTTTATCTCGATAATTTTATAAGTGCCATTGTTAAATAATTTGATTTGAACTGAATATAACTTCAAGTGAAAATGTATTGCAAGATGCGTTTTTTAATAAATGCCTTTTATAAATGTGGATACATTAAAAATAAACCTTTGTATTTATTAGACGTAGTTGATAGCATACATTTAATTGCTATTCGAATAAAAACACATTTTTGTTTGTAGAAAGCTGTTGATTTCATCTCCTACTAGATAAACACTATAAACCACAATTTTTTGCATGGCAAACTTTGGGTCAAGTTTTTTTCGAAAATTTTCCCATGCAAGGCCCATATTAATTTATATGGCTGTAAAGAGAATAAAAGGTACCACCTGAATATTAAAAAAAAAAAGGTATACTGTGCTATTTGAAAAAAAAAAAGCTGAATATAGCTATCATTACACTAACGCACTTTTTGTAAATTGGTTTTTCCTATCGTATAGAGAATTTCCTCCCATTTAAGAATATATATACTTTGTTTTATGTATTGTTAACAATAACGAAGTTACAAGCCTGGGGAGTGAAGTCTGGGACAGCCTGTATAGTTAGTATTAAAGTAACAATTTTTGAATCTTTTGACTTAAAGTGCCATATTTTTGATTTCCGCAATGCAAACGAAGTTATGGTTCCATCCATGCACATGCTCAAATTCATTGATAATTTTTATGCCAGTTCATCAGCTTGTCCCGTTCAGTTACCATTATGATGTTGTACAAATTGAAAATCTCTCGTACAAAGATTTTTCCGATCTTTGGGCATGTACAAAGAGGTTCGTTCAAAAAGGAAAAACAGTTAACCGTAACATGCGTTTACTAAAATGTAGTTGTAAGACATACACGAAGAAGATATAAAGCATTCATGCTTCTCTCCTTTTCCACTTTTCTATTAAGCATTTTCTAGGGTGACAAGCGCAAGCGAAAGAGGGAGTGCGATATTGGTCGGATTTTCCGAATAATAAAAACTTCTGGCAAGCAAGCGCCCGACAGCAATTCAATGTTTCAATAGATACGTCCCGCACCGACTATTTATTATATTCTTTGCTTCTGTGACAAATGAAAACTTCTGCTAGTTTAAAATTTTATTATTCCTTTACCATGAATTGCAATTACATTCGTACCTTTGAAGACCCTCTTAGCATCTATCCATCCAACTTAACCACCTCTTCTTCGGCCATATCAAAGTTATAAGTCTATAAAATTCTATAAATAGTGTTTTACATATATAATACCTGAAAGTATTAAGTTCTGTAGTAACGTAGCACTGAGAACAAGAGAAATTAAGCGTACAACGAGGTTATGACAACTTGTTGTTGTTTGTAATTTCAGATTTTATTTTGAATATTGGTATATTATACAATCAGAAGTTAGCTATAGTTGTCTTTCTCAGATTTGGCAACTATAATAAGTTGCTTCATAAGAGCTACACTGCACTCTTAAAGTGAATGATATATAAGTGAGTTTCCTATTTAGAACGGAGGACACGGAAGATAAGGTCTACTTGGAGATCTGAAATATTTCATCGTATGCAAGATGCGAGTCAATTCAACGTTTAGCAATCATAACCGTTACTGAAATAAGCCGCGCTTCTTCTTTCAGTATGATGCGAGAGGAGCGCCCTATTTCCGAATATTTATAGCCTTAAACCGGAACATCATTACGGCAGCCGCGCGAATTCGTTCGAGGGAAGTGTACTTTACCTGTCTTTAAAGTTCGTGCGGTCGATGAGTTTCGCTCTCGGAATAAGCTGCGACCTTCTGTGTTTTGTGGTCGTCGGAATATCCAAGCTCGTGAATACGTCGTCTCGACAAATAGCTAGACTCCTGCTTCGACGGAGGGTAGATTCTTGCGATACGAATTCGCCGCCGAGGGGGTTACTCGATACGTTCTCTAAGCTTCCTTGTAATAACTTGTTCCGGTGCCTTTTGTGACTGACTCCTTCGCCTTGATGCTGCTGAGATTGACGTCGATCTTTGCTCGAGGTACAGGTTAAGCTCAGGTTCAACTTCAAGTTGTTTAGACAGGCATCCTTTTCCAATCTGTAACGGATGAGAGGCGGTTTTATTTCGAGTTAACACAAATATTTTGGAGGCGAATTTAGTTTAATTCAATTTCGAATCAAAATAATGATTTATCGCGACTATTTACAGTAGCGTTTCGTTTATCCGATATATCCGAAATGTCGAATAATAAGGACGAAATAAGAATAAACCGTACTGATTGTCAGCAATTATATTATTATGTTTCTGAAAAAGCTTATTATACAAGGTTTTCTGAAAAACCTTTGAAAATTCCAGGCAAAAGAGAAATAGGTCTATAGTTATTAATGTCTGCCCTTAATGTCCTTTTTTAAAATAGGAATTACTTTTGCATCTTTACAACCTTGAGGAAAAATACCAGAGAGAAATGTTGAGTTAACAGTATCTGCAATTGGGTCATTAATGCGAGATCAACAACGATTTTTATGATGTTGGGCAGATGGTTTAGGGGCTAAAAATTAAATTATTGAAAAAACGAACGAACTTCATTGCCATTGATAGGACTCAAATAAAAACTATTAGAATTCACTGGAAAGACTCTAATATTAGTTGCAGTATTATAACTAAAATTGTTTGAATGAATTGGTGAAGCTTTAAAGTGTTGACGAAAGAAGTTTGATACAATTTTAGGTTCACCCATATCCTCACCATTAACATTTAGAAACTATCGGACTATTTGTTTCGGATTTCGAGTTTTCTGATGAGGATACAATCTTCGAGGCTGTTCTAGATTTATTTTTTGAGGAACACATCAAGTTATTGTTATTTAGAATTTTTGCGAATTTACGACCATTTACGACAATAATTCCAAAGGTTATCATTATCATTACTTCTACAAATTTCGAATAAACTCCTCAAACTTCGGGAGAATAATAATTATATAAATAAAACAGAACCAACTCGACATTTCGTCGCATTGTAAGCGACTTCTTCAGGAACTAAAGAAAACCGAAAGAGAGATATGGCAATGCAAACAACTGATCGTCATGTCTCATTGAGCACTCACCAGTTGGAGCGGAACATACCAATAGGTAGGATAAGAGAAAGACCATCTTCACAAACTTTTGTGAGTTTCAGTTGATCTTGGAACAACCAAACAATGCACTGTTGCTTGGCATTCAGTTCATAGGAATATGTTCAAGCTTCTTCATCTGTTACGATGTTGTAAAAGGTGTTTACAGGTAGTTGGTGCACTGAAGAGCTCAAAAATTTTGACCGAGGCGTAATTTTTGAGCTTTTCGGTGCACCAATTAACAGGAGCCTTCTTTAGTTGTCGTTTGTGTGCTCAGTCGAAGCTAGACATTGAGAAATTTTAGTAAAGGGTTTATAAATGGTTCCAATTCTATGTTCGAGAAGAATTAGTTAATAGCACGTCTCCATAATCATCATCAAAACTGCAGAATCCTATCAACTGTGATACCTCGTTTGTAGCTATCGGGAATGAGTTATGTAATATTACATATCACCATGTCATGTCCCGACTATAATATTTTAATAACATCTCTTCATGGATCTAACTTTGCGCTTCTAGGTCACTGAGGTAGTCCAAAATCGGTAATCGAAACGGTGCTTTGATTGGATATAAACTAACATTATCTCCTCCACCAGTTACCAACGATAACCGGTAACGACACCCATAAACTTCCGATATCATAGCACAATGGCCACGACTAGATCGATACCCAATTTCCCGACTTGCAAACGACAAGTTAATTCCAACTCAAAATTAGATTACGTTCCATAGGACGCGGACGTTTTAATTTTTCCACGTGAAACGAAAAAATCGTCCTTATCAAATACACGGTTGGAGACGTCACGAACTAAATTAAACTATGCCGATGCAACGGCGATTTTCCTCAAGGACGTAGAATTCGTTCGATCCTACGGGAGGAGGATTATTGCTCTCCCAACTATTCGGGAATTTCGACGGGATATGAGCAGGGCTTCCCGTAATCTTTTCGGAATTTTCTGCACGCTAACCTCCGCAATTTTCAATCCGATTTTAATTAAATTTAATCGTTTTCTAGGTTATCTGCCTAAGCGGTATTTCAAGATCGCATTTTATCGATATTAACATTCTAAGCACCAACACGCTAACAAGACTGCATGTAGTATCCAAACGAATGTGTATAACGTGAAATATGTGAGAAAGACAAAAACATTCAAAAGACATTTGTTATCTAGAAAGGTACTATTCTTGAGAGAAAATCCGAATGGATTATCTCCTTTTACTATGCCTTGTGTGGAAACTCCGTTATCCCTATACATTTTTGGGCTATTTGGTCAGGTGTTGAAACTGAATTTGACACATTTTGCATTCATTTCCCTCCATTCTCGTTAGATACTGCCAGATTTGGAACTATAGCTTGGAAAGGTTTTTTTCCCTAATTTTGGGAATAATCAAACTTGTCACAATCTGGTACGAACGCCTTTTTTACAGATAGGATTCATTCTTTTGGTTTACAGGCGAAAATGGAAGTTTCCGTTTATTTTTGTTACCTTTACCGTACGTAGCTATCCCAGAACCTAATAAGTTGAATGTTCCTCTATTCTATAGCATATGATTCGTAATGCTGAACAATCACATGGAGAAATATTCGTTGAAAGTTAGAAAGCTACAAAAACCGTTGTCTTGTTTCTTCTGTTATTCTTGATCGCTCTGTTTGCTATAAATACTTGTGGATAGTGACCAATACGCATGTGTTTCTTATTTTCGTTATTATCTTTTTAATCATTACCAGTAAATAAGTTTGTCCTGCACTTATCAGTCCATATTGCGCCAAGGTACGTAGTCCTGGAAGTTGAAGGTTAGGAAATATGTTGATAATATCATTAATATACAAAAGGAAAACAATGAGATGGAATGCAGGAACTACAGGGGAATAATCTAGGATATCCGGAAGAGTTATTATGAAGAAAGTTCAACAACAAATGGTCCAATTAGAGGAAAAACAAAACAGATTTAAAGGTGGATGATCTTGTTTGTATAACATAGACAGGTCTAAGATAGACTATAGGAAAATTGGAAGGAAAACGTTTAGAAACGCTTAAGACATTCGTAAACATCGAAGAAGCCTATGATTGTGGAAGAAGAAGCAAGATATAGGAGGTAATGATGCCCTTCGGATCAAACCAGTAAAACAACTAAAAGATGTCCCAACACGAGCGGAAAATTTAAATTTAGCGCCGTTTTGCCTGTTGTCCTTTGAACCAACCCTGTTGAACCAATACGACATTGCGTTGGTAGACAATCCATCATTATTAACGATGCTATTCGACACAGTAACACATTCTTATTGTTAAGCTTGATTTAAAAAGTTTGTCTGTCACCATTCGCGTATTGCGTCCAATTTTTCGATCACGTCGCTTAGCAGGAAACATCACGGATGTTGATTAGAAGGCGGCCAAGAACCCGGGAACAACCATACGACATCGTGCTTAAGCATTAAATATTTGAAGAAGCTATTTCATCCGTAGAAAATCCAACTGATACAACAACTCAAGCTTGAAGACCATACATAGTAAAGAGAGTTTGTCAACAACAAGTAAACGGCGAGCTTACCAACTAAATCATCTTCAATTTTCATGTCGATGGCTTTGTAAACAAGTAAAATTTCCGCGTATGGTGCGACGGAAACCCACAGGCGTTTGGTGTGGAGTTTGGGCTTATTGTCGAACCATTTTTCATCGAAGACACTGCCGGGATTGCACAAACGGTCAATGACGAACGGTATCAGGGGTTGACAATCTAGTTTTTGCATCAAATGCATGTTATGGATCTCGAAGACATGTGGTTCTAACAGTCGCCTCACGTGAAACAATGGCTTCATTACACGAGACCTTACCTGGTCGTGTAATCTTCAGTTTTTGGCGACCAGAATTGGCCGCCTAGATCGTGCGATTTAAGGCTTTTTGACTCATTTTTATGGGTCTTTTTGGAGTCAATCATTTGTGTCAATAAGCCCACGACAACCTTGAAGGAGGAGATTAGACGCTGCGTCACTGAAAACCGCCCACATTTATGCCAAACCGGGATTGAAAATTTTGCCAAAAGTCAAAATGGGGAAGTGGACGATTGATAATGTCCATATCACGAACGGACTAGAACAGGGCTGCGCTTCTATTACACTTACTTTTTAATATTCTCGTATTGGTGGACCAAATACTAACAAATTGGATGCAAAACAGTGAATATATGGGAATTTGAATCGCTGGCCTTCACGAATGATATGGTCATATTAGCTGAGAATGAAGAAAATGTCACAGATTTAACATGCGAATTTCAAGATGAACTCATAAGTTGGGGATTCTAGACCAACTTTGACAAAACAGACGCCATATGTATGGGAAAAGCAAGGCAAAACTGGCACTATATTAGAAGATGAGACAATACATGCATTCTAAATGCCTAGAGCCAACACTTTCAAAAAACCAAAAAATAGTGGAAGATGCAGAGTGTACAGATTTGGAACAAAAATGATAGTAACGGGAGCTTTACAAGGGAGAACTTTGCAATAAAAGTCTGCACAAAAACGAACATATTCCATAGCAAAATCAAAAGTATTATCGCGTACGGAAAAGCAACATGGGAACTAACAGGGTGTGTCAGGAATACAATTCGAACCGTTGAGTTAGATTTCTCGAGATAAAGTCTCCAGAAGACAACTAGACACAAAAGGTCAACATACAAAATATGGAAGAAGATACAAATCGGATCCTCTATAACACGAAACCTGGAAAATCGTGCTTTAAGTTGGTACGGACGCGTGAAGAGAATGACAGAAGATCGATGGCCAAAAGGCGTCATGGAATGGAATCCGCCAGAGAGAAGAAGGCGAAGTGGACGGTAAACAAAGTTTGAAAACAATGCTCGCGTCAAAAACAATGGATTATAGAGGTCGGAAGGAGGGAAATTGGTAGGATAGACAATTGGGAAAAATAGAAACGCCTAATTCTTTAGAGGGAGTTGGACGAGTAAAGAGGAAAGATTAGGAGTGACATATTGGTTTGAATTCATGTTGCTCGGAGTGTATTCATTTTTATTTATTTTTTAATAGAAATATAACGCTGTTTGGAAAGACATTACTTTCCAGAAATTTACGTTAATATGTCAGTTACTACTATTATACATGCAGCCTCGACCTTATGTTTTGTGAAACTCAACCATTGTTTATCGAATTGTCTAATCAGTGTATTCTTTGTCATTAATTATACGTTATTATCAAGTTACGTAAGTAGTCTGAATTAACAGACATTGTGATCAGTTTCTCACGTATTAGTCATCGCCTTTATTATTATGACAATTAATAAGAATGATACTGGAGAACCGTAAACGTAAAATCATTAATTAGACCATTTGCTATGAGAAAATATAATAAATAAATGCTAGTTCGGAATACGTAGCTACTTACTATTGACGTTTTCAACTCACCTTTTCTGATACATATGAAATTTTCGTCCATTTTTAGCATGGAAAGATTGATATTTCGATAAATTTACCTTCTAATATTAGACATAGAACTATTAATGTTTCCGTGAAGGTTCATCCGTGCGATAAGATTGTTTCCTATCAATTTGGGTGTCTCCACGTCGCTGGACATTGACATTCACGAAAATCAATATGTATTCCTCGGCAAACTTGTCTGGTAGGCAGGTAGTATCTATGACAGCCTGCTTTTTATGTTCGGATAACTTCACTTAACGCATACCAATTGCACGAGTAACATCAACCACTCCATACAATCAAATTAGGAATCAAAACCGAGATTGCTTCAGAATTCAAATATCTAACCCTTCACGCATGCATTAAGGAATTGCATTCGTCGTAAGGACGCAAATGAATCTGCCGAACTTTGCTCGTTTGGAGCTTATGTAATTGCAAATACGTATCCTTGTAACTTAGGTACGAGACGCTTGTGTCGTGGAAGTGATGCACACTTTAATTGAATTCTCTAACTTCAACCGTTAAATATACGCTTACCGATATTTAAATTCTGCAATTACGAATCTAGTACAGATCGTAGGAAATCCATTAGAATCCTGTTAGCAAATTTTTTTTTGCCAGCGTGAAACGATTTTTCCGGTTTCATCCTTTTATAATTATAACCAGGCAACATCCCTTATCTAGGAAGCTGAATCGAATCCCGGCATTGATGTTTCTTTTAAAATTTTACTTTCTAGTCAAGAACACCCTTTCATCCACAGTTATCCACCAAAACATTTCCTTTGTGCGATACAAAAACTACTAATTATAAGTTGTGTAGAGAGAGCGCCAATTTCATATTATTGCCCATATCGCGAAGGTCTTTACTTCTAAAAATCCTATACAACCTAGTTCTATTCGTTCCTGCCTCTATTACTCTTTTTATCCAGTGGAAAGCATCAGCAATACAGATTTTATGGTACATGTCATCCTGTAACAATGAACATCTTTCCACTCCATTTACGGAGCAATTACTAACAGATAACGTTGAAGGACCTCCACGTCCACACAACAAATTACGAACAATAACACATCTCTTCCTTTGTACGCCCCAATTCATCCACGCGAGGGAATTGCCGGGTTCAATGCGACCGATAAATCTGGTTTAGCGCGTACAATTTAATGCTCGAATCGGTGAGTTAGGTTTATCACTTCCATTTTTATTATTGAAAATTAAATATTAAATCTGAAGATATATTACCTAAGTTATATTTTTTGATTTTTCCCTTAACTCAAAGCATAACAATGGATATGATGCATTTTACAAACCCAGTGACGAAGGTATAAACAAACTTTCATTTTAAAATTTGAATAATCACTGCTCTAATTTGCTCGGTAATTAGGGATTCAGGTTCAGTGCTTTTGATTTCGCAAAGTTTCAGTTAAATTTACTTCACTTTACAACTACAATTTTAAATATATAATTTCTCTTACTGTTCACGTCGTTTAATTAAAACTTGTAAATTTGCATTTTTTTTTTAATCAACTAGTAACATGAAAACACAATTAACGCTACTGCAATGAAACAGTTGAGAAGGATTGCCCGTAAAACCAAGATGGACAAAATGTGAAGAACAAAAAAGAAAAAACGGATGAATTGTTCGGACACATAAATAGGATGCAACCAACAAAACTGGTAATTAATAGTAATAGAAGCGAAGGGATACTAGAACCGGAGAACTAGGAAGAAATTGATAGACCAGATAGCGGAATTTGAAAGAAAAAGGGGGTTCAAATGCAGGATTTGAAGTTATGGAAAGTATGCATAAGAGAAACCATGGACTAATCTACACCCCACGCCTAACATGGGCAATACGATTTTGGTAAGAAGCAGAAGATTTGTGTGTGCATTCTCTGGATAGTTTTGTTTGCCTCTGTTTTCCGTTTGAAAACTAGATGGCGCCCATAAGAAATTAAAAGATACTTTTAAATAGTTTTGAGCTCACAGGTAACATTTGAACTCCGTTCTCCCCGCTGTCGATGTGATTAATACAAAAAAGCAGTACCAGGTAAAATGGATTACAAAGTTTAAAGTAAACAGAACGTTTGGCAGTTAATTCAGGAAAATGCCATGAAGTCCTAATAAACGAGGACGAAATAGTAAGACAACTAGAAGGCTTTAAGTATCTTAATAGTTAGATAGGTCGATATGATTTGGGACTGAAAGTCGAAATAGGTAAAATAAGAAAATTATATAGGATGTATAGTACGTTTTGAAGTTGTGAAATGTCGTAATAGTAGAATTGCTTTTGTGATTTTCAGATTGGATATGCAGCTTGGGTAAAATAACGAAAGGAGAAATTAGGCCCAAAACGAAAGCGAGTAAGGTCTCTGAAGACGATTTGTCTATGCGCTGAAGATAAAGCAAAAGAGAACGCCAATGATGGATTCACATGATTAGCACAACGCAAGAGAAAGTCAAGTAGATTGTGCAAACGGTGGCGTTCGGAAAGCGACGAGGAAACAAGACAAAAATTAACTTTTTTGGCACCTCCACCATTCCTCTGCTCACTGGCTTCCTACCTTATGTATGTATGTGTAATTGAGATGGTGGTGAAATGTGGATGAAAATCATACGAAACCTGGGGATTAGTGGCACACATTAGATAAGAGACTAAAGTGGTGAAATATCGTAATAGTAGAATCGCTTTTGTGGTATCGAAATTAGACATGGACCTCAAAAGAAGTGTACAAATAGATCAAGATTGGATAGAAGAACAACATTAGAAATTAAATGCGAAGCGAAAGCAACGAGAGAGGCTCTGAGGCGGTTTGGCTGGGAACTGAGGATAGAGAAGGTGAGAAGGCCAATGAAGATCTTGAAGACATGATTACTACCTGGCAAGACAAAGTGAAGTAGAACGTGCAAACGATAAAACCAAGGTATTCGGAAAAGGAAGAGCAAAAAATCGTTGACCTGCACCTCCACCATTCCTCTTCTCGATAGTTTGTTGCATTATACGTAATGTTACTTACGCTGTGAATTGTAGATGACAATCAGGAAAATTGGGGATTAGTGGTACACAAGTAGGTTGCACATCTTTAGCTTGTACGCCGCCTTTTATTCTTACATTGTTCCAAAGATCATTCACTAGTTCTGTTTCGTTGCTGGATGTTGGACGAACATAAATAGAAGTAATCTACATGCTATGTTCTTGTTGCGATTATCCGGATGTCAACGTAAGAAAAATAGAAAATATTCATCTTAATGGATGGAGAGATAGATAAGCACTAATTATTCAACCAACACGTCTGTTAAACCGTACTCTCTACGCAAACTAATGATCCACTCAAAGCGTCTCAATTGCCAAGGACTAGGGCGCTTTGTGAATTTATGGTCAAAGAGAGAGAATGTGGAGTATGTAAGAAATTGGATTGAAATTAAAGTGCTAGTTACTTCAATTGCCAAAGGAATTGAGGGTGTGTGCGCTAGATGAAAGAGCGCTAATTAGCTTCGAAGCAATAACTGCACGGTCTTAGAACTATGGAGGTTGTTACGATAGTAAGAAGCGGTAGCGTAATATGCTGCACGGGACTAATTAAATTTCAGTGTTGCTTTAAAATTATTTTATTCTAGAGCGTAAAGCGCTCGAAGTTATTTTAAGAAAAGTTAGTGAAGACATATTCTGTGGAAAATAACATCTTGCTTGATATAGCCGCAGAAGTATTGTTACTTACTCTGACTAAGGCAACATCTTATTGATAATTTGATGGTATTGGTTCGGAATTAACTATTGCCCCAAGTTGAATGGAAAATTTAACGCAAGAAAGCGGATCGTTTCATCGTTTGAAAGGAGAGAACATGGAAAATGTAAGAAATTAGATTGACATTGAAGTGGTAGTGGCTTCAATTGTCAAACGTGTATGGATTAGATTTAGTAACTACATTAATCCACTCTAACTTTTAAATTAAAACAGAAGAAAGTTTTAATAAAATACAACAAAATCTATATAAGAAAATATTTTCCTGTCACGATTGGAAAGCCGTTTGATTAATTTTTTAATGTTAAAGGCAGGCAGAAGTAACGTATACAACGTATAACTACAAATTTCAGAAGTAACAACGTGTTAGACTCTCGGGGAGGT
The DNA here is from genome assembly GCA_038088585.1 of Chrysina gloriosa. Classification (NCBI taxonomy): domain Eukaryota; kingdom Metazoa; phylum Arthropoda; class Insecta; order Coleoptera; family Scarabaeidae; genus Chrysina; species Chrysina gloriosa. Next base: position 8,307,606 of record CM076089.1, on the reverse strand, counting down.
CAAGATGGGAAGACCTAAATTTTGTTAATATCGTTCATTGCTGTTACAGAATTTTCGCCCTCAGATTAAGGACATCTTCGGTGTAGGCGAAGTGATATTATAATCCCCGCAAATTAGTTGGAAAATCCATAGTAAAAATGAAGTGAAAATTTACACTATTTCTTGTGTATAATTTTATAATCTTAATCTGAGGGCTAAAATTCTGTAGCAGCAATAAACGATATTAACAAAATTTAGGTCCTCCCATTTTGACCTCCCCGAGAGTCTAACACTTTGTTACTTCTGAAGTTTGTATAAAATACTAAAGTTTCGTAAGGAAATTTTTGAGAAACTCCTACAGTGCGCGATCAACTAGGATGTTTATTATTAGGACGTAGAAATGTAAACGCTAGTAAAATCCGGGCCCTACCTGGAGCGAGGTCAAGTGGATATTACGATAGGTGGCGTTGAAGAATTTCGAACGTGTGATTGAGAAAATGAAGGGGAATGTTTACAATGTAGGGAAACAAATACAAAGGTTAGTGGAATCTGAGCCATATTTTAAGCAATGTGAAGTGCCTATTTTGATAGGACGTGTTTTATTTACTTTCACGGTCGGTTCGCTTGCCTGTATCTAACGCCGAGTTCCACGACCACTGCGTTTTTCAATTACGTTTCGTCGATACACACTTCAGTGCTTCTGAAACAATACTTTTATTTGCCTAATTTTTTCCATTTTTTATTTTCTGCTCTTCTCATTGACTTACTTTAACCTTGCATAATCTTATAGTAAATTTGACGCATTACTTGTGACGAGCTCTGTACATGCAGATGACTGTGGAGTTTGCGCCAGAATACCCTAATTGGAGGTAATTGAACTTCTTCAATTTGATGCATGGTTTACTTCAATACATTAAGCGTTTGGTACTATTTGCACTTTTCTCCCAAAATTATCCGGCGTAAAATTCGCTTATTCTAAATTTCTTGGGCTTCGCTACAAAATAGACTTGTAATTTCTTGCTATTTAAAGCACGCTGAACTTCAAAGTCCGAGTACGTTGGTGGTTACCGAAATAGAATAAAACCGTTGCACATCATTTCTATTAATTCAATCCAAAGTTTCCCCAGCGTTTTCTTCACAGTTGTTTTACTTTAATTTTGATTATTATCATCAAATCTTACGTCTTCGGGTAAAATAAGGATCTGATGTATGTATATACATATTATTATCATATTATTAGTTTAGAGTGTATAGCAAGGCTAAAAGAAGGAAACAATTCGCGAAAGTTTAGGTTTTTAAATCCGCTGCCCCCACAACCGAAGTCGTAAATTTCGGTAGAATTATTTCACTTCTTCGGTAGACAGACAATGTGAACGGTCACTTATTTATCGCTGCTTGTCTAACATTCATTTCACCGTCATTAATCCCCGTAGCAGTGATGGATTTTAGGGAAATTTAATTCGTCCATTTAACACGAATGTACAGAGCGAAAATCTATAAAGACAACAGTACCCGTCATTTGCACGTCAATTAATTTCGGCAAAAAATAGGGCAGGCTAATTTATTTTCCAGCGTCCAGCAGCGGATAAAATAGAGAAACGGGTAAATGTAAAAAAATTTCGTCATGTGCCGCCCTACACAGGATGAATAAAATCGGTAATGACATGGTGTCGAGGAAGTGACTGTCGGGTTCCCTCCTAAAAGATGTGTTGACAAGCAGGAACGACTCCGGTTTGTACAGCGTAGGGTGCAAGTCAAAGGTGTGTAAGAGGTGGTAAGATTAATAATAATTATAGTTTGTAAAATATATTAAAAAATTATATATCTTAAATATTTAATAATAATTAAAAATATGCGCGCGGCGCGCCTATGTTAATTATTATTGAATAATTGAAATATATAATCAGTGGCTGGTTCGCCAAATGCGATAATTGGAGGTTTCTACACCGGCGTAGATAAGAATCAGATGAACCTATACGGTGTATCGTCAAACCAAAGAAGGGGTGGTTCGTACAATTAGCTGAAATCGAAATTGCTTATATCGTCACTCACGGCTGTTCTGCTTATCAAGCAGAAAAAGTGTTAAAACGCGCAAAGAAAAACAACCAAATAGGAGATTAATTAACCCGGCGTTTATTAAATAAAACGGAGATATAGATATGTACGTATGTATATAAAAGGTTAATTCAAACAAAATTGAAATAAGTCAATATCGTGAATGAGAATACGAAATAAAATAGAACACAATTTCGGTAAGACAGTATTTTACAAAGAGATGTAATTTAAAGATAATCTACTACGGAAATTGACAATTTCTGAAAGCAACAGAGGCTGCTCGAAACTCAATACAGATTCATAAGGAACGAAAATTAATTTTTCAGTTAAATATCTAAACGAAATAATAATGGAATGACAAATACAGCAATACACCAGCATTAAATGCAAATTTACAAAAGAAATTTTTGCATTAAACTTCGGGAAGTTTAGGAACGTGCTAGATAAAATGAATTGACAGGAATTGAGTTTAAATATCAAAATTCGTTGCAACGCTTAATAAAATGCTATCACTATGGCGTCGTAAAGCTTACGAACAATGGACAAGTAGTGTCCTTGAGGGGATAAATTGGAAAATCCGATTTTACTCTTGGATCGGGATTCCAATAGGTGGTTGACGGTTGCTGCTGACTTAAGTTTGGGCGATCTGAGTGATTTCATCAGTTCAAACGAGATTGACTCTTATCTAGCGGAAAATCCTCCTGAGGCAGTTTGTGCAAAGCTTCACCAATGGTTCTATTACAACTTAAAATTACATGGACGAACTCCTTCTATAGCGCGATTTCGACGAAGTTAAACTACAACATATGCGGATAATTTTGGGGAAGTTCTGATTTCTTCGGGCTGGCGATGGAGAAATAATTTTCCAAAGCAATTTTTGTTGCAAAACGTCAAGAAAAGATATAACTTTTACCACTCCTTTAATGTTAAGTAAATTCTACATTTCTCTTACGTCTTATTTCGATCTAAACTTGAACAAAGCTATGTGATTCTAGATTGCCACGCAGAGAATACCGCTGATGATGTGTAACGATATTACCTGGTTTGTATACATTACAAATTATCGTTGTTCACAAGTTACGTTGCATGAAATTGTTAATGGGCATCTTAGAACTCACGGGACGACGCCGATGTTTACTCCTTGCTGATCTTTTTGTAGTATCTTTACATGTACGCTTTTCCCATACGAAAGTGTGGAGTTTTAACTGTTGAGTCGCTGATCGATCGAACCTAGGAAATACTATTCTTTGGCGCCTAAAAATTCGACAATTCACGCTTGTACAGTCGAAACCAAGAGTTTAATTTAAAAGCAGGGATAGATACGGAATTATTACCGAATATGAATTTAAACCGTAACAATATTTTATTAACAATACGGGGTCTTCCAATAAGAGGTTCATTTGATATGTACAAAAACGAGTATTTTTAAGCGAAATCATCGGATGTTTATTTCATTGTAAAGAGGGGGTATGCCATTAATAATGAAACCTTATTCTTTTCATGAAATGTTCCTTCACCAATTCGCACATTTGCGGCTGTATGTCCTAGACAACTTCACGAATTCCATGTTTGAGGTCTTGAATCGATTGTGGGCCATTGTCATAGACCTTATTTTTTACGTAGCTCCAAAGGAAAAAGTCTAAAGGTCGTCTCGGTGGTCAATGGTGATCGTCTCTTCGAGAAATCACACCGTCAGGAAACTTTTCACGCGAAAGAGCGATGGTATCGTTACTTGTGTGGCACGCAGCGCCGTCATGTTGAAAGTAAACGTCGTCTACATCAATATCTTCCAATTCCGGCCATACAAAATCATTAATCATCGTTCGATGGCGCAACCCATTCACCGTACCAGTAGCTCCAGCTTCATTTTCGAAAAGTAAGCTCCAATGACCACGCCCGACCAAAAACCGCACCAAACAGTCGCACGTTTAGGATGGAGAGGCTCTGCAACAATAATTCTTGGGTTTTCCGAGCCCCAAATGCGACAATTCTGCTTGTTAACGTAGCCTCCGAGGTGAAAATCACTCAAGATGATTTTTCAATGAAATTCCGGATCAGTTTGATGCATTTCAAGAACCCAATCAGCAAAGACACGACGTTGTTGATGGTAGGCTCGAGTTCTTGTGTTAACTGAATTTTAAAAGCCCTAAGACCTAAGTCTTTATAAAAAATACGGTGTAATGTCGTTTGTGCAATACCCAATTCCAAAGATCGAGGAGAAATGGACAAACCTGGGTTTTCCTCAACATTGTGGGCTACAACAGCAATATTCTTATTTGATCTTGAGCGACGTGCACGAGTTCGTTTCTTCGCATCACTAACTTGTCCCAATAGCTCAAATTTTTTGTGTCTGTCGAGCTAGTTCCTTACAGCGACTTCGAGACCCTCATTCATTCTGAAGCGCTGTCCACGCTACCACGAATTGCGGTCAAAAGATCACAGTCACTAGATCTGGTCTGTAGCGAAGATAATCAAACACTTTTCATTTTAATCTATGAAGAAGTGTTTTCGTTATGCTCAGCACTGCGTCAGCACGATAATGCCTCTCCGTAATAGTCCATTTCCATCTCCTCAGTGTCTTACAATTGCTTCTGCAATATTTGTTGGCCCCGGCTCCATGAATTCCACGAGCGATACTTCTTTCTGCTCTCAAAACAATGTAAGCGCCAGATCTATCTGTAGTTTAGAACTGAGGACTGCTTTTAACCTTAGAGTAGTTGTATTACAAATTTCGATTATCAACTAATCATCACCAGAGGAATGCAAAGAACCTTTCCCAGTTTGAATTTTCTTTTGAAGAGAGGGAGGCGGCTCGATATTGAGCGGTGTTGTCGAGGAGAAAATTCAGCAAATTAGGTCTTTGGAGTATGGATTGTTCTCTGTTGATTTGTCGAAAAACCATAATTTTGTTCTATGCGATGATTCTGAGTGAACTCCCTCCCCCTACCTCCACCGGATACCGGCAGATGTTTTATAAATATAAGGATGATTTTGGGTGATTGTTCAGATTGAAATGAAGTGTTATTTTGGGGATTGTTACGAATATGTGGCTACTCTTTTGCAAATTTATTATGCGGGCGGTTTTTTCTTCTACGCGTGAAGGGGATGATTGTTTTCTGCATGGGAGGATAGTCCAGCGAAGGATCGAGTATGGTTTATTTTTCTGGAGATTTGTTAGAGAAAGTGACTCAATTCTGGACAATTATTATCTGTGAAGTGACTCGTTTCTTTTGCAGATTTTTAGGGAGGTATGAGATGACGAAGCAGTATTATTTTGGGGGATTTGTTAAAAACACGTGATTCCTCTTTCATGGATCTTTTAAGCAGATGACTTTTGACCGGATATTTTACTACCCGTAGTTGGTTCATCTTTGTCGATTCCACCTAAAAAATGGAGTGCAGTCATCATTTAGGGAGATTTGTTACCAATATGTAGCTGAGGTAGCTATACGGATTTGGTAAGAGGGTGGTTTTTGACCGGACATTTTATTACCGGATGTTGGTTCATGTTTGTTGATTCCACTGATAGATGCAGTGCATTGTCCTTTTGGGAAGATTTGTTACGAACATGTAGCTTCTCCTTTGCGCAGGTGGAATGTGATTGCTTTTTCTTTGGAGACTTCTCAGAAGAGACTGACTCAATTTTGGACCATTATGCCGTCTTAGATGTGACTAGATTTTTAGGGAAGTATGAGGTGACTGGGAATATTCCGGGACTGAATGTGCGCAGTGCTATTCTGGGCGATGTTTACGAAGACGTGGCTCTTATTTTGTGGATTTCGAAGAGGATAGTTTGGCTTTGAACACGAGCAGAAGATTTATGCTTTTCAGCGGATATTTTCCTGTAGTTGTTTTGTTGACTCCACCGAAAGATGGGGTGCATCTATTGCAGTTTTGTTTTCAGTTTAGTTTCTAGTTCAGTTTCCAGTTTAGTTTTCACGTTACCAAAGCGACCTCAGATTATTATTTCATATTATCACAGGAGTAAGTTTTTCGCTTTGTTTTCACATCCACCGTAACTAAAATAAGCTATAATTTCAACCTTGAAGCACATGCATATAAATTCTCATATGTACGTAATATAGTTACATATTTCGACCGAGATATTTTACCAGATTGTTTTCGCAACGTAATTAACTAATTGCGCTTTCCGAGGATTACTTTTAAAATTGTCACGGTTTCAAAACACTTTATTACGCAATTACGAATTTAATTGAAACCGGGACGAGTAAAGCAGCTTCATAAAGTTAAAGAAATGAGAATAATTTAAATACGGAACCGCCACCGCCACCGCCGACGCTTAATTTAATTTGGTTTGACCAGCCGAGAAAATACATAACGAGTAAACAGATGCTAACTCTCGGAGTTAGGAATAATTAAAGAGTTGGGCCGAAGGAACCGGTGAAAATATGAAAGTTTTGCATCTTCGTAATTAAAATTAACTTCGCTTTTACCGGGAAACTTCGCCGTTGTTATAATTACGAACGTACTAAAAATGCGCGTTTATTGCCGAGGAAGTAACGGTGCGAAAATCGGTAGTAGATTTTACGGATAAGCACGGATATACTTTCGTACTTTGAGTGCGCGGATGTTTTGGGTAACAGAAGTTAAACTCGAACTAAGTAAATCAAATTGTAAAAGCGAAGCTAACTTCTGACGTACTTCAAAAGTGGAAATTAAATTAGAATTTCGAAACTATTATATATATATATATATATATATATATGTGTATATATATATACACATTTAGTTTCTGTTCGACTTCCAAGTTTTCTCCGCCTTCTTCACCAGGTGAACATGTTTGCGGTATTTCGTGTTAAATGTATGGAAGATCGACTCATCAAACTTCGCGAAAGTCGAGTGATTGATGCTACGTACTTACTTTTCGAGAATACCTCGGTAATTTAAAGAAGCATCTAAATTGATAAGAAAACATTTATTAAGTTAGCGTCCTAGACATCCTTTGGACATTTCAACCACAGTAAAACCTCGATGATTCGGATCGGATAAGCAAAAATCGTACTATTGAAATTCTTTCATCTCTAGGTTACGGTAATATTTTTTGCAAAAAATATGTGCAAATATGGTTCAGTAATCTGTAGTTCCCCCGTTCATGGCAATGTACATAATGAAAGTTTGTATCTGAACGCCCAGGTAAATACCGAGAACTACGGCTTGTACTCAATTTAATTAATTAAAATCGAAGGTATATTTGAGGTCCGGATAATCGAGATTTCATACTATATCATTTTGTTAATAACACCGGCGCACACAGAAAAGTGGTCCGTACTTTTGACCAGACCCACCTACCGATATGTATTTCGAAGCGCTGAATCCGAATTTGGGGTCAGTTTGGCCCGTACCTCCTCAAAATTTCGAGTAAATTGCAAAAACCCGTCAAGAATGGCTAAGAATCGCGAAAAATACTGCAATTTACGAAATTTTGAGGGTGTACGGGCCAAACTGGCTCCAATTCGGATTCAGGGTATCAAAATACATATCGGAAGGTGGGTCTGGTCAAAGGTACAGACCATTTTTTTTTTCGAGTAAATTGCAAAAAGCCGTCAAAAAATGGCTAAACATGGCGAGAAAACGCAGATGTGGAAATGAAAGAAATTTTATAGACTTGGATCAAGTATGGTTTTTATGTACGTATGTTTGCTTGATGAATTAAAACCAAACATCTATAACGCCGATGAGTGGAGACTTGTTATTGATTCGTCAAAAAGGAATTTCAAAGCTGTTTTGCTTCATAACGGAGAAACACATATGCACCAATTCCAATGGCTCACTCGACCAAACTAAAAGAGACTTACGAAAATTTACAGATTGTATTGGATAAAATAAAGTACTCAGAACATCAATGGGAAGTTTCTGGTGATCTAAAAATTGCAACACTGATTTTAGGTCAACAATCGGGGTTGACAAAATATCCCTGCTTTTTATGTTTGTGGGGTAATAGGGACAGAAAAAATCACTATGTTAAGAAAGAATGGCCAACAAGAGCAGACTTTGATCCAGGTACTTACAATGTCATACGAGAACCGTTGATATATCCTTCTAAATACGTGCTACCACCACTTCATATTAAGTTGGGTCTAATGAAGCAGTATGTCGAAGCTCTAGACAAAAATGGCAACTGTTTCCAGTATTTAGGAAAAAATTTCCAGCGATAAGTGATGCTAAGTTAAAAGAGGGAATTTTTGAACGACCACAAATTCGAAGTTTATTTGAGGACGAAAATTTCATTTGAAAAAATGAACGACACTGAGAAAGCAGCTTGGCTAAATTTTAAAAATATTTCACAAAACTTTTTGGGAATTACTACTGCTACGACTTCAGTTGAAGAGTTGCTAGAAAATTAAAAAAATTGGGTTGCTTGATGAATCTTAAACTGCATTTTCTACATTCTCACCTCGACTTTTTCCTGAAAATCTTGGAGATTACAGTGAAGAACAGGGAGAACGATTCCATCAAGACATAAGCGAAATGGAGAATCGGTATCAAGCAAATTGGAATGTTAATATGATGGCAGATTTTTGCTGGACGCTAAAAAGAGAAATACCGAGAGAAAATGGAAAACGAAAAAGGAACCCGCTGCATAGGTCGCTCGAGGATAAAAGAGTCCGATACAAACGAAGAACAGTTTGAAATCTATAAACTTCGTTTACTATCTTTATATACTACTTTTTACGATTTTCGATATTTTTTCTCGGTTTTTTGCACTTTGCCCAAAATTTTAAGGGTTTTTGTGCAAATAAACAGCAGAGTTTGATCTAGCGGATCGAACATAAAAACATACTTGATTCAGGTCTATAAAATTTCTTTCATTTCCATAACTGCGTTTTTTCGCGATTTTTAGCCATTTTTAACGGTTTTTTGCCATTTACTCGAAAAAAATGGTCTGTACATTTGACCAGATCCACCTACCTATATGTATTTCGATGCGCTGAATTCGAACTTGGGGCGAGTTTGGCCCGTACACCCTCAAAATTTCGTAAATTGCAGTTTTTTCGCGATTCTTATCCGGTTTTTACGGTTTTTTGCAATTTACTGGACATTTTGAGGATGTACGGGCCAAGCTGACCCCAAATTCGGATTCAGCGCATCGAAATACATATCGGTAGGTGGGTCTGGTCAAAAGTACACACCACTCTTTTTCGTGTTCCGGTGTAACCTTTGGAACAAAAGTCACGTGTTCTTTTCTCGTCACTAATTCAGTGTTAGTGGTGGTAGTAGTAATACCAGCATTCTAGGGCTTTGGTTAGTGTTAGCAAAAGAAACGTTCTTTGACCCAAAAGGTATACATACACCCTCTGTCCCAAAAGTAACCGCAATAGTTCGAAATAAAGCACGCTATGTATGTTATGTCCACAAAAATCATTGTATTTATTCGAAATATTCTCCATGTGCTACAATACATCGATTTGCACGGTCAACGAGTGCTTCAAACGACTTTTTCATGTCGATCTCTGGGATGGCCTTTAGGATGCCGGTCGTCGATCTTTGAATGGCGTCTACGGATGCATAACGAACTCCTTTCTGCTTCAAATGAAGACGAGGGAACAGGAAATAATCGCATGGGGACAGATCAGGCGAATACGGTGGGTGCTGTATCGAATATATTTCATTTTTCGCCAAAAAATCGGTGACAATCGTTGCTCGATGACACGGTGCGTTATCGTGCAGTAATCTCCAGCTGCCTGGCTCGCGATATTCGGGCCGAACACGACGAATGCGACCCAGCAAACGCCTCATAACATCGAGGTAATATGCACCATTAACCGTTGAGCCGTATGGAACGAACTCCTTATGGATAATTCCCTTCGAATCGTAGAATGAAATCAGCATTGACTTGATTTTCCACTTCTCCATTCGTGATTTTTTCGGATTTCCTTCTTCTGGTGACCTCCACTCTGCGCTTTGACGTTTGCTTTCTGGTTCGTATTGAAAGCACCACGTCTCGTCACCAGTCACAATCGTTTTTAAGAAGTTTTCATCTGCACGGGCTCGTGCAATAATGTCTTTGGAGTGTTCGATTCGAAGCGTTTTTTGGTCGTGGGTCAATTTGTGCGGAACAAACTTCGAATTGACTTTCTTCAAACCAAGGGTTCCAGTCAGAATGCGCTGAATAGTTGTTTTAGGGATGCCAAGCTCCATTTCCATAAATCTCACTGAAGATTTCTTCGAAATTTTCACAAATTCGCGCACTTTTTCCACATTTGCCTCGGCCAAAGTTGTCGAAGGACGACCGGCTCTTTCGTCATCGTTAACATCTTCTCTGCCTTTACGAAATCGTCGATGCCACTCGAACACTTGCCTCTTCGACAAACAATCGTCGCCATAAACAATTTGCAGCATTTCATACGTCTCGGTTGCAGTTTTTCCAAGTTTAAAACAAAACTTAATATTGACTCGTTGTTCGTGACTCATTTTCTGACCGTTTACGAAAAACACTCTCACAGGATGCGTGATGTACCAGCTGACTATGCACCAAATGTCATGAAAATTTGTCAGGTTGGTAAGGAAGAGTCCCACTACAATAATCAATCAACTATCAAGAGATGACGCCACTGGTTTCTGATTTATAGACGCATTGCGGTTACTTTTGGGACAGAGGGTGTAGGAATAATATTACAATACATCAATTTGATAACGTTGCACGTGTTATTGTCGTAAAGTATTTTAATGAACGTAACGAACTTTTGAAATATTTGCTGGCGCATCTGCTTCCGAGAGGGTAGGTGGATATCTTATTACGAAATGGCTCGTGTTTTAGTACCAGAAAACGTGATCCCACGTGTCTATTAAAAACATTCTGTAGGGTTTGCCGTGAGAAAGGCGAGACGTAATAGTATATTTTTGCCTCGCCTACGTCAGGGGTTGAGGAGTACAAGGTACAAACCTCTCTATTCTTTGTTCTTGCGAGAGGGCGTCGCGTTGACGGTACAATTTTCATCCGGAGTATTGGAGTTGATGATAAACCTGAATGCGGAAAGTGCGAAACCCTTGAAGAGGTAAAAGCAATATCGTTGTAGAGAGAAACGCCTAAACCAATGGACGGACATACTTTTTTCCCTGCAAATCAAGAATTTAGTCGAATTTTCATTTAATTGCAATATTCGTAATATCTTGTCATATTTTGAGCGAAAGCAAAGCTCACGTATTGGCGTGTTGGATCCAATTTCATCTAAGCCTTACATTCAACCTTATTTTCTATGATAATCAAACTGAAGTGAAATGTTTCATCGCGTCTAGTGGTCTAGTGGTCTAGTGGTCTAGTCTAGTCTCATCGCGTTACCTTCGTTTGCTGAAATGCCGGTACGTTCAGTAGGAGATTATTACAGGCACTACTGATAACTTATTCACGAGTATAATATGAAATATTCGCTTTGCTCTGCGCGACTTTATTTTGTTTATTTTCTTTTGTTTATAATTTTCTAACAAATAATCAGAGTACATTAGGTAACGTATATACACCTAAACTTGGTGTATATACGTTTTCGAAGGCATAGAGTGCGATTCCGACGTCAGAATCGATGGGATTTGCTTCGTTTTGATCTTGGAGCGTACAGAGGCATTTCGAACAGAACCGCGTTTCACGTTTTGATCGAATATTTTATTAATAATACGTCCCTCGTCGCGGAAATTGTTTTAACCGCAATGTCCATGAAAAAGCTTCAATTTGATGTGTAATAAGTCATAGTTCTAACAATTTCGATTTTCTTCGAAATCTTCAAGGGGAATTTCGGGAAAAATTGAATATGTTCTAAATTAGACGAAACTTGGTGCATATACGTTCTCGAAGGCGCAGAGTGCGATTTTGACGTCGAAATCGATGGGATTTGCTTCGTTTGGATCTTGGAGCATACAGAAGCGCTTCGTCCAGAACCACGTTTCACGTTCTCATCGAATATTTTCCTAGTAACACGTCTCTCGTCCCGGAAATTGTTTTAATCGCAATCTGCACGAAAAGAGCTTTAATTTGATGTGTAATAAGTCATAGTTCTAACCATTTCGGTTTTCTTCGAAATCTTCAAGGGGTACCCCTTTGGAATTTCGGGAAAAATTGAATATGTTCTAAATTAGACGAAACTTGGTGCATATACGTTCTCGAAGGCGCAGAGTGCGATTTTGACGTCGAAATCGATGGGATTTGCTTCGTTTGGATCTTGGAGCATACAGAAGCGCTTCGTCCAGAACCACGTTTCACGTTCTCATCGAATATTTTCCTAGTAACACGTCTCTCGTCCCGGAAATTGTTTTAACCGCAATCTGCACGAAAAGAGCTTTAATTTGATGTGTAATAAGTCATAGTACTAACCATTTCGATTTTCTTCGAAATCTTCAAGGGGTATCCCTTTGGAATTTCGGGAAAAATTGAATATGTTCTAAATTAGACGAAACTTGGTGCATATACGTTCTCGAAGGCGCAGAGTGCGATTTTGACGTCGAAATCGATGGGATTTGCTTCGTTCGGACCTTGGAGCATACAGAAGCGTTTCGTTTAGAACCACTTTCCACGTTCTCATCGAATATTTTCAGAATAATACGTCCCTCGTCGCGGAAATTGTTTTAACCGCAATCTACACGAAAAGAGCTTCAATTTGATGTGTAATAAGTCATACTTCCAACCATTTCGGTTTTCTTCGAAATCTTCAAGGGGTACCCCTTTGGAATTTCGGGAAAAATTGAATATGTTCTAAATTAGACGAAACTTGGTGCATATACGTTCTCGAAGGCGCAGAGTGCGATTTTGACGTCGAAATCTATGGGATTTGCTTCGTTTGGATCTTGGAGCATACAGAAGCGCTTCGTCCAGAACCACGATTCACGTTCTCATCGAATATTTTCCTAGTAACACGTCTCTCGTCCCGGAAATTGTTTTAACCGCAATCTGCACGAAAAGAGCTTTAATTTGATGTGTAATAAGTCATAGTACTAACCATTTCGATTTTCTTCGAAATCTTCAAGGGGTATCCCTTTGGAATTTCGGGAAAAATTGAATATGTTCTAAATTAGACGAAACTTGGTGCATATACGTTCTCGAAGGCGCAGAGTGCGATTTTGACGTCGAAATCGATGGGATTTGCTTCGTTCGGACCTTGGAGCATACAGAAGCGTTTCGTTTAGAACCACTTTCCACGTTTTCATCGAATATTTTCAGAATAATACGTCCCTCGTCGCGGAAATTGTTTTAACCGCAATCTACACGAAAAGAGCTTCAATTTGATGTGTAATAAGTCATACTTCCAACCATTTCGGTTTTCTTCGAAATCTTCAAGGGGTACCCTTTGGAATTTCGGGAAAAATTGAATATGTTCTAAATTAGACGAAACTTGGTGCATATACGTTCTCGAAGGCGCAGAGTGCGATTTTGACGTCGAAATCTATGGGATTTGCTTCGTTTGGATCTTGGAGCATACAGAAGCGCTTCGTCCAGAACCACGATTCACGTTCTCATCGAATATTTTCTTAGTAACACGTCTCTCGTCCCGGAAATTGTTTTAACCGCAATCTGCACGAAAAGAGCTTTAATTTGATGTGTAATAAGTCATAGTTCTAACCATTTAGATTTTCTTCGAAATCTTGAAGGGGTACCCCTTTGGAATTTCGGGAAAAATTGAAGATGTTCTAAATTAAACGAAACTTGGTGTACATACGCGTTCGAAGACGTAGAGTGCGATTCCGACGTAGGAATCGATGGGATTTGCTTCGTTTGGATCTTGGAGCTTACAGAAGCATTTCGAACATAACCACGTTTCACGTTTTCATCGAATATTTTCTTGATAGTACATCCCTCGCCGCGGAAATTGTTTTAACCGCGATCTACATGAAAAAGCTTTAATTTGATGTGTAATTAGTCATACTTCCAACCTTTTCGATTCTCTTCTCCAAGGGGCACCCCTTTGAAATTTAACATCGTACTCAACAGAGACACTAGGCAGTTGAATATTTTGAATATTATATTATATATAATATATTAATATATTTTTTATTTGAAGATTTTGCAGCGAAAATGTTAAACTGTTTTTCCAAATACATGCATGGAATGATAAGGACGCACCAAGGGACCAACCTCGTTTCGGCCGAAAAACGCGTAAAATCCAATTTTTCGCTCGAAACGGAAACAGATGTAATCAATGGGGAACATCGTTCCATTTCAGTTCGTTAACGAAAATCTATCTTTTCGTGCATCGATTCGAATGTTCCGCGATTTAGTAAACTTGCTTTTGGTCGGTACGCGCCTACCGATAATTGAGAAACATAAGCAATTTTAGAACAGTCAGTTATAATTAAAAGAACGCCACCGAATGCACGGTTAAAGCGTGAATTACCCCGATGGATCTACACTATTGAACGGTTTCCTACTGTTCCGTTTTACGTCGTTCTTAAATTTATTGCGCCGTTCGTTTCGTCCGTGCGTTCCGACAAGTCGCGTAGTTTGAAACGCAAATTAACCTCTGACGAAATACTCGTAAAGCTTTCGAAACGAAAAGAACGACGCTCGGGAAATGCATTTTGTGTCCGTATGTGTGTGTGTGAGGGGAAATAGTACGGTAATTTTGCCTCTGCATTTACGAATATAATAATTTACTATTGCCTAATATTACAGTCGTTTCACGACAGATATATGAGATCTTTGTGTGAATAAGTTCTGAGGAGTATTGCATTCCGATATGAGAATAGGTTTTCGTATGCTTTAAGATAAGCGCGAATGTTAATGTTCAGTGTATTTGTTTTTGTGTTCGTCTGACGGTTGCTTTTGAAGAAACGATATTTGGACTAACTTCAGCTAATTTCATTTGGACTTATCAATTTAATTGTGTTTTAGTTTCTGGGAATAATTTCCATTTTCGTAGATGCATCGATGCATGAATATTATTACAAAATATAATTTCACAAGATAATGTGGTGGACGATGTCGTTGTCAACGTAATGCATGTCTAGAGATTAATAAGTAATTACGTTGCGAAGAGTTAGTGCTGCATTTTACCATGGTACCATGATATTACGGTTAGGAGGTTTGACTACGAAATCGAGGGCGTGCGTTCAAAGCTCGCGCGTTCTGGTGCGGCGAGTGGTTCATTTAGTCGATATAAAAATTGAATACCCGCATACATTATGAACAAGGGATTTTCTTGCTGCAGTATGAACTGGTATGCGATAACCGGGTGTGAAAACGAATATGTGGGCTCCGTAACACGTCGGTCTACAGGGCCTTAGGAGCTCACCGTAACAACCCTTGTAATCGCTATCGAATAGAGATATTCTACCAAATTTTATTATATAGTAGAACAGAACATATTTTACTAGGTTTTGTACATATGAAGCTGGTGTACAGAGAAAGATAAATGGAATAAAAATAATAAATTCAATATCACCAGAAAACTCAAAACGAGGATCTTGGCGGAAATTAGATAGTGGAGGTTATCCTAGTGCTAGAAGTGGTGAATTTACACCTCGCAACTAGGGTACATAGAATGTAAGAGATAGATTTTCAACATTAGGCATAGTGTTGAAGGTAGAGATAGATCTGATGACGGCATGAATGCTTGGAGATTGGAATTTGCTTGGGGTTGGTCACTATCATCTTAATTGCCTGAAATTACAGGCGCTGCAGTTTCCTTGGAAGTTCCCTTCAAAGTGCCATGCAAAATCTCAGCGTTCGCTTCCAGGAACGCATACGTTTGAATGGCCATCATCTTATGGACATTGTTTTTAGAAATTGTTTTTTTTTATTATTGGAAAACTTAATGGCACGTAACTTACATTTTATTTTCAACAATAAAACTTGTAAATTCATTTTTACTTTGGTGAAAGTTACTTCAAAATTTCTCGTTTGCTTATACCACCTGTATTAAGTAAAAAGCGATAGTTTTAAGTCCCCGGCTTTAACGAAACGATTTCTCAACGTCGGTTTTCTTTAAATTGTACAGAAAAGTTCCAGAAATTTTTGTTCTTGGTAAACAAAGTATTTTCTTATATTATTTTCTAATGATTCCGACGCGAGGAAGAAATTTTCAGATATTCAAGAAATTTTAATTTGATTTTCTCCTGAATGTTATGTGTTGAAACGGCATTTAAATCCTTATTTCAGTTTTAGATTTTGCTATATCTCATTTAATATTCGTCCTGTCACGTCTCTTTGAAGTTATTGTAACTTTTATTGTAGTAGTTTTAGGGTACACTATATATTTCTCTTCGGAATTTTGGATAGGGGTTAAGTAACCAAAATGTGATTGGAAATCGTAGTCCAGCGACAATATAAGGTGAGATTTCTATTGGAAATGCTTTTGAGTAGATATATAAATAAAATGCACAAATTTTGAAGACTTGAAGTTCTATACGTATAATGATAATAATAATAATAATTGTAATGTTTATTGACTTGTTGGAGAAACATTACAAAGCAAACGTCAAAGAAAACAACTAAGGCAATTGGAAATTAGAAATATCTCTGAAAAATATATCCTTTCAAATGCTTTCCACGGGAGGAAAAAATATATTTGTAAAACTTTACATCATCATTGTCCGTATTTTATTGCTTATTACAGGCTCTTCATCTTTGCATAACGATATGTAGCAACTGATTTAGTGCTTCCATAAAATCCTAAACAAGATTAAAGTACTAATTGTGTTAATTTGCTTAACCTTGAATATCTGTTAGTTTATATCGTCACATCGGCAGATTGAAAAATTCACATCAACGTATTTTATAATGTTATAGATTATGGAGTTATGGTATTTATAATTGTATGTTTTATAGGTAAATGTTAATAGTTCACACTTAAAGTAAAAGAAGAACAACATATTAGAGAAAATTTAGAAGTGCCGGTTGTTCGCATTGAAAGAAGAGATGGACCTTGACGAATTTTATGTACTGATCATATGACCATTTCAGCAATATTTGAATTTAACGGTCGTCTACAACATGTTCGAAATAATAGTTTTAGAAATTTTCAGAACGTAAAGTTAAAGCCGTTGTTTAAATGGTTGACCTTTTCTTGGCTGAGGACTACAGTCCACCGCAGTAAATCCATACGATAAAGTTATTTGTTGTAAAAATGTTGTAAACAAGCGGAACATGTGAATAGTCTGAAATCGATACAGAGATAATAAAATATATGGGAGATATTGGGAGCTGAATGGATGTATAGAATACTCTAGACAAGCTCGAGGGAAATGTAAAGTAGGACTAGAATAATTGTTTTACCAATGTACGAGAAATAAAATTATAGGATGATTAACCACCCTCCCCCGCCAAGTACCGCATCAAATTTGCACCAGAATTATGAATAATAAAGTAAAAACATAGACTGAAGATAAACTACGAGGACAGCAAGCAACCTTCCAAGCTAAGAGAGAATTCTTCGATAATATATTCATATTAAGTAACCTAACAAAGTAAAGAATCGAAAGAAATGAACAACTGATATTAGATATTTATCGATCGTAGGGCAGATTTCGATAAAGTACAAATGAACGTGATCGAAAAGCGCGTACCATATATATAAACTAGGAACACCAAGAAGACAAATAAAAGTTATAAAAGGCGCTCAACGAAGCTCGCAAGCGAGAGTACAAATATAATGGGGAGAGATCTGATGTAATACAGTTATAAGTCGGTGTAAAGCTGGGAGACAGTCTGAGCTCTTCTCTGTTCCCAATAATCATCGACAGACTTATAAAAACCATTCGAGAAAAAGCTGAAAAACTCGGTGCAGTATTGGGATATAATAAACTCATTCCAACTAAACGGGGCAGCTTGCTATACGCCGAAAATATCGTTTTGATGGCAGACAACAAATTCAGAGACCAATTTATGTATATTTTTTTTTCGTGGCCTTATCTTTTTGTATAGTATCTCTATCACTAATAGGTCAATCAAACAACAACACCGGAGGTAACAGCTATATTTTGAGAATGTTAAAGTAACTTATTAGTGGTAGACAGACTATTTAGAAAGGTAAGACCAATTAATGTATAGATAAATCGAAAAATTGAAAATGCACATCAACATAGACAAAGCTAAAATAATGATGAATGCAGGATTCGGAGGTGATGATAGCGTCCACACAACACGTAAGGGACGTCTCATAGAGGAAGTATCCGCCTTGGTCTACCTTGGAAGCGATATTAGATTCCATGGATCTTTAGAAACTGAAATTGCCAAAGGAAAACAAAAATCCACCAATATATATTACGTCCCTAACAGGGTGATATTTTCGAAAAAAGAATTAAGTAAAAGAATATTAAATTAACAGTATATAACCCAATAACAGCATCAACGATCACATACGCAACTTGGAACCTGGACACACACCATAGAAGAGCAGGATCGATGAAATTTCTTAGAAAGATAAAGGTGGAAAGCGAGATGGGATCAGATAGTGAACGAGGTGTTTAGGCAAAATGTAAATCAAAAATGGAAAAAGAAACCAGACTAAAGGGGGATATTACAAAGGCAATGGAAAACCGCAAGAGCGACCGACCAAGGAAGAGATGAATTGGAAGGTGGAAAGGATTGGCAGAAACAAGAGGAGAACAAGTAGGTGAAACGAATAGATTGGCTCTAAACAGGGAGAAATTGGAAAAGATGAATCAAGGAAATAATAGAAAACTAACTAACACCTTAAATAGGGTGTATGGATTGTACTCGAAGAAAAGAAGAAGGAGGAGCAGGAGGAGGAGGAATGCTGTATTTGTGCTACTACATCCTTTAGTCAAAATGTGTCTGCCGTTTTGTGATTTTGGTTCAAATAACGTATATGATTACTCCAATCGAACGATCCAAAAATTACCGTTAATATAAAGCGCCGTGCTTTCAAATTGTTCAGGATACGAATAAAAGACAAGTAATTAATACTAAAATTCTACAAATATTCACCAATCTGCAAGCAAATATCTATAAAATAATTATAATTCTTGTTGTAGTCATTGCTTTTTTGTTTGTCATTATCGATTTATGTCATGCAATTTTTTGCTTAATCTCAGTATTATAATTCAATTAATTTCCCGGTGTTAACTATCTGTAAAAGAGCTATATTTCAATCTCAGGGTTTACTTGTATCTTGGACTAAAAACTTATCGTTGGCAATGCAAATTTTTCAAATTTAACATTTTTCCCCACATTTTGTACCCATTCTTGTCCTACTTTCTTATCATCGCGAAACTCGCGTTTCACATTTCTACAAAAGTACTGAACTAGTCTAGAGTTAATGTTTTACGTTTTTTATAGAATTGTGCTACGTACATATATTATATGTAAAGCTATCGCATGCTACGTATTTTTGGCGCTTATCATGTCATTGTAATGGAGATTTTTTGTTGTTGTAAAACTGTTGTTTTTCTATGGAAACATCAAAAAGCTTTTTCCTATAATTAAAGAATGTACAATAACGTGTTCGTTAGGCACCATTTAAAAAAATGATTTAGGTAATATCGTTAGAGGCCGACTCATCGGTACAGCAACAAGCAATTCGAATGAAATGGTCTCTGTCGTACTCCATTACCATATCGATTTAGGTCAGGGATTGGCGAACTTTTTGACTTATTACCCCGAAATAGATCCTTTTATGCCAACGTTACCCCCTTGATTTGATGGGAAGAAACAATGATGAAGTTCGGTTTTAAATATCATCGAATATCTAGGGAACTATTTAGGCACAACGAAGTGTGGAAGGGCACCAAAACAAGCCCACAAATTGTGCAATATATTGCGAAATTATTGACACAATATATGAAAGGCTTCATCCAAGCCATTCAGGTCTTTCGCCTAGGGTATCGTTTTGTTTCTTTCTTTCTACTTCTCCTTCCAGTTTGCTATTTTCTTTTCTCTGATATCCATAAGTGATTTCCTCCACCTTTTCCCTGGCCTTCCTCTCCGTCTTTTGGCCTCGAGTTTTCTCCACGCTATTCCTTTGACTACTCTGGTGTCATCCGTTCTCTCCAAATGTCCCTACCATTCTAGTCTCCTGGACTTTACAGTGATACAGTATTCCAGATAAATTGGTATGAAATTTACCTTAAGATGTACTACGCAAAATACCATGAAATACAAGGGCGCCGGGTCCCAAACCGCTCACTTTCCTACCCAATAAACAACATTAAGCTCAATTTTTGTATAAGTTACATATTGTACCGAAACACTGGACGTACGAGTATATTCATTACTGTACTGAATTTGTTCCACTTTTAATTCTTTGAAAATGATGCTGAACCGAAATGCCTTTAGTCGCCTTTATTTCGGATATCGAAGTAATCGAAATTTTCGTTCGAGAATGGGAAGTGTAAAGGGGTCCTACTGCAAAAGTACTCCTGGCTTAAAGAAGGTTATTTTTGCCAAAGAAAGGAAAAGATCTGCTCAAGCTGTAAAAGTAAGAATTCATGGTTCTCCCATCCGACACCGTTCATAGGAATTTCGTTCGATTTAATAATTCGTCCCAAACCGTTTTCACATAATCAAGCTCCTGCAGTTTGAATACTTTCCTGAGCATCTACAATTCGCATTTGCTTTTATCACGTATTCGTATCTCAAGCCAGTATAATAGTTTGTATTTGTTGATATGGAGAACTTCAGTCACATACTACTATTTTCGTTAGTATTGTGTTGAAATCAGTTAACCTTAAGTTGTATCGATAAATTTGCACTACATACATGGTTATTGATAAATCCGGGCACACATTTTTCACTAATAACGCCAGAATGTTAAACCAGTGCATGCGAAGTGCTCAAACATTTAATCTCCTCGCCATTAGAAGTACAGTGACTTTGATTTAAACTCACACACGAATTGCGCAAATCCAAGGACGTACTTTACGGTGCAGACCAATAGCCCAAAATATAGTATTTTCTTCATCATCAATAATAGCGTGTAATTAGAAAATCACTTTAACCATTCGCCGACGAGTTCGCGGTTATACCGCTCGTCAGTGCGACTTTGTGAGACGTAGTGTTCGTATCCAGATAAGCACTATCTATGCTAGCGCGTTTGATGTTTATACATATGAGAATTCAAATAAGCCAATATATACTTAAATGCGCAATTTTGCAGCTATTTTAATTCAGTTTTCATACGTACAGACATCAATCAATAGTAACCTCTGATTTAATTTTTCTTGGTGGATTTATAGGGGGATTCACTCGATTTCGGGGCAGTTTTTGAAATTTGAGGGAGTTTGCCGGAGTTCTTGGACACAGAAGCTTTCGGGTCGAGTCAAATTTTTCTTTGGGGGCGATGAAAAGAGCAGCGCACGCTCGATTG
This sequence comes from Chrysina gloriosa, assembly GCA_038088585.1. Classification (NCBI taxonomy): domain Eukaryota; kingdom Metazoa; phylum Arthropoda; class Insecta; order Coleoptera; family Scarabaeidae; genus Chrysina; species Chrysina gloriosa. Next base: position 8,286,304 of record CM076089.1, on the reverse strand, counting down.
TGCCCGATCCTGGAATTGAAGCTTTTGCAGTGTGAGTGAGCCTCTTCCATGGAAGACCAATTGTCATCTGCGCAGTTCACGTGTTGCATCAGCTCATTCTCGTAATTACTATTTTGCGGAATCCGAGTAGAGGTTTGTCGTTCTAAGATTTATATTTCATATTTTCTTCTTCAACAATAATGAGTTTTATTCAATTTTTTGTTGGTCGAATTGCAGGGGGTTGATTTGAGTTCGGGGCAGTTGGAGAGGAGTTTGTCCGAATTCTTGGAAACAGAGGCGTTCCGATAAAGACAGATTTCCTTTTGAGGTGGTGAAAAGGGCAGTGCACGCACGACTGTGCCCGATTCTAGGATTAAAATTTATGCAGTTTGAGTGCCCCCCCCCCAGAAAAGGTTAATTGTCGTTTGCGCAATTCGCGTATTGCATTAACTGACTTTCCTAGTGTATGCTTAGGGTTTTAGGATTAAAATTGCGCAATTCGAGTGCGTCGTTTTAAATCGTATATTACCGAATAAAAACAGCCGATGGATTTCTTGTCGCGGTCGTTGATCTGTTGATTGGTAGCTGTATTTCATCGATGTAAATCTCTAGCACTTTCAGCCGCATTTACCAACATTTCAAATCCAATTTCAAATTCAAAGTTACCAAAAAATTGGTAAAAATGGCGTTTGCTAAATTGTATCGACACACTATAGAATTGTAGGCGCACAATTTCTAAGGTGTTGTAGTAGATAACAGACGGTGTTTCCACAAAATAGAGTCCGTTATATTTCGGGTGTATTACTTGAAAGTAAGGGATTTACGAGAGATGGGGTAACTAGGGTACTAGACAGCTCAGAACCATACTGTAAATAATTTGATGGCAATGCTTCATCGTATGGCTTTAGCTGCCAGTCTGTCAATTTGAAAAAAATTGCTGCTAAAAGTCATCGAATGATGTCGGAAGTTTACGGTGAACATACTCCGTCGTTGAAAACGTGCGAGTTCCGGTTTCGACGCTATAAAAGTGGGAGGACCAGAAGGGAGTGATATACTACAAGCTGTTAAAACCTGGCGTATCGTCAACAATTGATTCGTTTGAAGAGAGCATTGGTAGGAAAACGACCAGAATATGCGTAATTTTCCATCATGACGACGGTCCGTCTCATGTTGCTCCACCGGTTGAAAACTATTTACAAAACTGTGGATGGGAAGTCTTACCGCACCCGCCGCATTCACCAGACTTGGTCCCTTCAAATTTTCACTTGTTGCAGTCAATGGAGAATGCTTTTTCAGGAATACGGTTTACTTTCACTGATGATATCAACAATTGGCTTGATTCTCTCGTGGTCTCAAATGACGAACGTTTTTTTTTTTTTTTGGCAAGGTATCCATAAATTACCAAAGGGATGGCAATGGACAATACTTTGAATAACATACTCATTGTATCAAGCCATATTTTTACAAAAAGAAATCCCTTATTTTCAAGTTGTAGACCCAACATACGACAATTCTTTGAATTTATTGTTATCTATTCCTTCCTCGATATTGCTTGCAATTTATGTAAGGGCAATTCTATAGGGGTGCCCATAACATGTCTTCGAGGCTGTAACCGAGGCTGACAGCCAGTATTCCTCCCAAACTCGTTTCAAGGAAAATAGCGCTTCGCGTTTTCCTATTTTCTCGACTATTTCAACCAACCTATTAGCTCCAGAATTGAAGGTGTTTATACGTGTAATTCGCCCGAAAATGTTTTGCAGCCGTGCGCATCAATATAACCGTGGAGGGCATGTTTCCCGCAACGTATTTTTAGAATTTCAGTCAAACTTTAACTGTAACACAAACTCCCCAACTTTATTTGACAAGGCATCCGTTGCGGTTTTCTCATTTCCTTTTACATTTCAATTACGGCTGTTGGGTACATTTTACACCGACGAAAATAAAACGTTCACGCTAACACGGTATAATTTTTTTAAGTTGTCACTCGCTTACGCACGGCGATGGAAATAAACGGTTTAGGATCTGTGCCAACAAAAACTCACGATTTGAAGTTTGAAGTTTGAAGTAATTCTGTATTAAGGGTGTTCGGTACCGATTTTCAAGTTTACTTAAAGTTAATGTTTTTTTGGTCGGTTCGAAAACTATTTCGAAGGCCGTATAGCTTTAATAATAGCCCGTTTAGCTCTAAAAGATGTATGCATAACGATAAAATACTAATTGTTTACAATTTTAAGAGCTCAGGCAGGTCTAATCTTTTTCAATGGTAAGTGAAGAACCGGCGGGTTTGCAGGCCTGAAATTTTAAACAACACATGTTCGATACGGTAGTTACGATTTGTCAAAGAGCACTTTTGTAAATTCCTTTGTATTCGTTGCTTCGTTGAAGTCCCGAAATGACGGTAAGCCGATGGTCATTTTTCTATTCCTTAATTGAGGTTAAATTCAACCACGAAGAAGGAACATACAAAAAAGCTCGCCGATAAGACCGATTTACCGGTTCTTCACTTATTATTGAAAAAAATAATTAAAGCTGTAGAAGCTCTTAACAAAAAAACTAGTACTTTACCGTTAGACACACTCGTACTTTTAATGGTCGGATATACAATTTTCGAAATAGTTTTGGAATCAATAAAAAATTCAATACCGAACATGCTTAACTCTAAAATATGTAATTCTATATATGTCATTCGGTCAATGCTATATTTTGGCTTGCATTCAATTGCAGTAACATCTAAACTGCGTTAACGATTCGAGACGTCCGTTCTTCCTTTCCTTTGATACGAAATTTGCAGAAATTACACCTTAAGACATCGAAAACGATTCGTCGCAATTCTTTGAGGTTTATAAATTTCCGAAGGTCGACCGAAAATAATACGCGCATACACACACACAATGATTTGGATCGACCTTTTCTTTCCTTTACGAATGAGCTTCGCGACATAGTATTACCAACTTTTTACCATAAAACCGCACTTTATAAGCGCGAAGTGTGTATAAATTGTTATTTAAAACAGTACTTTTCGCATTTCGTAAAGCTTGATAATATCTTTATCCAGCTTCTAGGTCGGGGAAGTTGGACGTGTGCCGCCTATAAATCATATTATATAAAAATTTAGAAGCCTTGAAATTTGCGATTTTTCCCCGTACCGCTGCTAAGATCCGCGCCATTGTTTGTTGTAATTAGGACGAATTCGCGCATAAAAGGAGCCGATAGTACTTTTAAACCGGAGCAATTAGCTATAAATAACCAGTTAAGCTTCCCACTATTTACATCCTAGTAGGGTGGGAATAAATTGCTTGTTGTACAAAGCGTTTGTATATCAACGAATTTGCGTAATAAAGAGTAATAATACTATCGCCATGTTACTTTTGTGAGTACAAAGATCTTGATTAATGCGTTTAATTAGTCTTGTTCAAGTGACACTGATAAATTGGCTTATGTACACACATATTCACTTTTACTTGACACACATTGCACAGATTTACAATTTGTACATATATACACAGGCATACTGGCAACTTATTTCTTAATTACACAGTCGAAAAGATTTCACTTCAATTAACAGTTAAATATCAAAATATACAGGAGGCCATCGTGGGTTTAGCATGGACACGTTTAAACCAATCTTCTTTACAGTATATCTGAAATCTGCAATAAATAGAATATTGCCCTTATAAACTTATTAGTTCCCTTAAGTATCCATTCCATTGGTGGTTGGTGGGCACAATGAAATCTACCATCTTCCGAGTGCATATCGTTTTTTACTTCTTCCAAGGAGTCTAACATCAAATCTGATGGGCATGATGAAAGCTTGTTCTAACCCTGTAAAATTTACATGTCCAATGCGCAAGTTAGTGTCCAATTAAATTATCTAAGTTACAACATCTCACCAATCGGTGCTATTGCAAATAAACATTGCTCAATTCTCATGATATTATTCTCGTTCACAGACGATCACGAGCACGCCAGAAACGCTTAACGTAATAGGATTTTGTTATTAACCGTAACAACTATCTGTCGTCTTGTTAGATTTGTGTCTACCGTGCGTCGTTCGCAGTTGCGTAATGAATCACATCTTTTGAAAATTACCAACTTTGTCATGCGGAATAAGTAGTGTTTGTTTCAGACATTAAGTCTTACGTAACAATACCCCGGCGTGGATATATAAAATTGAAGGAAAAAAGCGGTGTACGAGAAGCGCGAGCTACAACAATATTAGTACTTAATGCACAATTCCGGATATCTTAACCTTGAAGGCTATTTTTTAACGTTCCCGTCATAATTGAATTGACATTTATGTACATACGCTTTGTTCGGATATTTGTTTTTACTTGCGCATTATCAGGTTTATTTTTAAGAAGATGAAGCGTTTAAAAATATGTACATGCATGGAAATCTTTGTTGTTGAATTTTGCAGCCAGAATGTATGTAGAAACTCGGAATTCGTTTGGGAATTTGATCAGGTAGAAACGTTTTCATAAATGAAGCCGAATTTGTTTCAAATAATTCAGATAATTGGAGGAATGAATCATCTTATCTCTTTAATTATGTTTCTGTAGACTTAAGCATTCCGTTTTTCACATAAACGGCTTGAAAATTTCGGATTATGTGAAAATACACGACTACAACAGTGAAAGTTGTAAAATTAGTATGACTAATATCAGAGAAAAACTTAAGAAAAAAATGTGAATTTGAGTATAGTTTGAATTCATCAAAAGTTCTAAGCCAGAACAAATGACGTTTAGTAAAAATAATAAAACACTTGATACATTTCACCAAATTTTGTGAAATATACCAAATGTTTTATTATTTTTCCTCATTTTTCGTAAATGTTTCACCAAGTGCCAACAGTCAATTCACCCAACTATTTAAGAAATGGGATGATTTAGACATCTTTTTCGAATAGAAACAGAGATACCAGTCATGAATATTTATTACGGAAAGGAAACAGGGAAAAACGGAGGTGTTGACTAGGAAAAATCTTAATAAAAGACGTAAGATAATATCTGGCTATTATATTAATTTACTGACCAGTTTCCCTGTGGAATTGGTGAAGAAAAGGGAACCAAATTAGTTAAAAATACATTATGATAACGAACCCGTTCACGTGGTTGTCGTTAAATCGCCAAATTGGTCAAATTACGATACGAAATACTCCCTCGTCCATCATATTCTGCATATCTGGATTAGGGCGATTCGCTTTCGTTACCAAATCCGCAAAAGGAGATTGATAACAAATGAGGAAGAGATAGGCGAAATGGAGTTCCCACAAAATGAAGTTTTAGACTCTTTTAGAAAGCTGGAAAGTCGCTGGACTAACTAGATACATTTGTAAGGGAACTACATGTATAGAAATTTGAAATACCTGTCGCTGTAAAAGGAGTTCTTCATTCGAAAGTCTCTCTCTCCCGTCAAACAGCCTTCGTATATATATCATCAGCTCAAACGGCTTGCTTGTAGATTCTTCTCCATATCCAAAGAGAATTGTAGAAAAATAGAAATCCACATAACTCCCACGTAAATTGCCTCACTGAGGTTTATTTGTTTGACGACTTTCACCGAAAGTTGTGCAAGGACTGCAGTGCAGTCTACATTGCATACGCCAATAAATTATCACGGGGCGATTGCACAACTTTCTGTGAAAGTTGCTAAACAAATAAACCTCAATGAGGTAATTTACGTGAGATTTATGTAAATTTTTATTTTTCTATAATTCTTTGTAATTCTAATTCTCTGCAGGCTCTTGAAACTATTTTTCTACTTCTCCATATCACTCTATCTACCGTCCCATTTATACAGTTTATGACGCTTTGTTGTTCCAACCCTTTCTCTACCATATCAACCTGTCCACTCGTCGCATGATCTCTTCTCCTTTTCTCTGCAGGCTCTTGAAACTATTTTTCTACTTCTCCATATCACTCTATCTACCATCCCATTTATACAGTTTATGACGCTTTGTTGTTCCAACCCTTTCTCTACCATATCAACCTGTCCACTCGTCGCATGATCTCTTCTCCTTTTCCAACAACGTTCATTTATGAGTCCTTTCTTTGTGGTTTGTTCCTGTACCATTCCTATAGCATGTTTGACCAAATGTATTCTTTAACCTCTCATTGTGCTTATAATGTCGGGATTTCCATAAAGAGCCGTAGCCCATTGGTTTATATTTTTCATTCTTCCGTGGTTTGTTTTCTTCCAAAAACTCTTCTCAGAATTATTTTTCTCATATTGCATTTTGTTTACTTAATGCTTAGATACCGTACAGAATTAATGGCTTTCTCCATATACCCTCAGTGTTGTTCTCTTTGCAGTTTACGATACTCTGAGTTCCTCTACCATATACAGCCGTCAATTATTCTTGCCACTGCGCTCATTTGTTAGTACTTTCTGTGTGGTTTGTTGCTATGACATTCTCATAGCATGCCCGATCTAACGTACATATATACTGTTTGAGTGCTCATCGTAATTACAATCTCTGGTTATTTATAGAGAGCTTCTAGTTTGTTGTTTGATCTTTTCCTTTCTTCCGTTCTCTATCTTCCCCTATATATTTTCAATTTTTAGAGCGAAGCTCTTTTACTGAAGCTCTGCGGCGAGAGTTAACTGGGAAAACAATCTGGAAGACGCCTCGATGTGAGACGCTTGAAATCGTTACTAGACGCTCTTCTACATTATATATCAATGTATCAATAAATACACCACAGTCCTGGCAATCGCTATCATTCAACTTATTTACCTAATTAAATTGAAACTAATATTAATGGAATTTAAAATGAATTCTTTTTATACTTTGTTTATTCATTTATTGAATATTTTCGTTACCTTTTCTTTACTTTGTAACGCAGCGCAATTCAAAGTAAGTTTTGCGGAAGCCCGGGGTTTTGCGCAGGTTACCCATTCGTACGAATATGTTAGCAGCGGATTGGACTGAGCCACCACGAGATCAAGTAGAAATGACAAAAATAACTGTTACCTGTAGTTCAATTTTGGAGGGTATTATTTGTTGCTTTTCCTGTTTTCTGTCTTTTCCTCGTTTAATTTATGATGCATTTCTTCAGCAAACTTTACCACTCACAGAAAAGTGTAACTTTACTTTAACTAACCAGTTATAACGCCAACTGGTTATAATCGTTATGTCGTCTGCGTATGCCAGAATCTAAAATCGTTCTCGAAACCTATACTAACCCTTTCATGACGCCAACTTTTGATCCAATTGATCTCGCATAGTGCACAGCTTTGTAGGCTTGACCATCTTGGCAACTATCGTCACAAATGGGTTAAAAAGTATGGTCGAACAAAGATATTGATCCATCATTATATTATACTGTATAAGGTTGTTAATTGGTAGTATTAAATCATTTTTCTTAACTTGCTACTTCTCGATAGTATTAAAGTCAGTAGAAAAAGCGAGTGACTTTTTCTATATTCACGGGTTTCGGTTGTAATTTGTTTCAACATACAAATTTGATCCATCACGCACTTATTTACTCGGAAATCATACTGGTAGTCCTCCAAAACAGACACCACTAATGAAGGCTGAGAGTTAAGTGGTGAAAAATAGGCTATTCTTGTAAGATAACCGATTTTGGAATGGCGGGAGACTTGCAGAAGGACAAATTTTCGTTATTTTCATTTTGAAATTATATGTTTGAAGGATTAGAAGGGGGAGGAGGAGGACGAGGATTTAATCTTTCAAACTTGTTAATGTGGTTGGAACCATTTTTCTTAGCAATGACATTGCGTTTTTTCTTATTCACCATTAAGGCCGATTCTGAGATATTTCATTTAGTGTAGGTCCAATTTCGAAATTTCGGAATTATCCCATCGAAGTCGATGGTTTTTCGACTCTTTCACTTCAATGCGGACTGCGAACCTCCTCTCTGTCGAACTCTTTCCAATTTCACCTCATATCTTCAACTTTACCAAATCGAGGAAAGCGCAGCCAACTTTGCCCAAAACGATTGTCAAAAGCAAATTAAATCGACTCTGTTATTTATTAACAAATTTCATAACATTGCCCCAACTGCATCAAAACAGGGAAGGCCGCTTTCCAATTCGATTGCCAAAAGAAGCGACTTTGTTGCGTTTCTCTGTCAATAAATTCCATCTTACTCCAGCAAATCAGGGTAAACCAAACAAAGCCCAATCTGATTGTCGAAAACAATCTCACTTTGTACTTTTCGTATAAGTTAATCGATGCATGTCCGGAAATTTTAAAACTGGCCGCAAGAGTATTTCCTCTTGACCTTGATTTCTGGCGTGCCTTCAACCACAACCTGTTCTGAATCTTTTTAAATATGTATTGCTGAAAACAATCCGACTTTGTTGACGTTTTTCTCTATCCACGAGGTCCATGTTGTCACCCCAACCGGACCAAATCAGAGAAAAACCGAACGAACCATCCGCAGTCCAATCCGATTGCCGAAACAAGCGGCTTCGTCGGGGCGCTTCTCTGTCAACAAATTACACTTCATCTTTCCAGCTTCACCAAATTAGACAAAATCAGGCGAACTCTGCCTAATCCGATTCGGTCGAGGCGCTTCTCTCCCCACGAACTTCACCTCATCACCCCAACAAGATCAAATCAGGGAAAACCATATTTTCCAAATTTTACGTAATGCTTTTGTAATAATAAAAGCATAAGATCTGATGTGTATGAATCGTATGCCATGTTATTGTTACGCATCAAATTTGCAGTACGGAAGAATCAGACAATTTTTGACGTTTATGAGGAGAGTAAATGACTAAAATAATTAAATTAAATGTACCCTAGAACTAAATGTTTCGGCACCGTAGTACGAAGCTAAATCGTAAAACGAAAGCCTAATTTAGACTCTTTTCCCCAATTGCAAAACTGGGCCGAATATTATTTCAAGAAATCAAGATCAGAAATTTACGGCATCTAATAAAATAAATTTTATCTTACAAAAAAGAAAACGGAAGAAACGATGCTTTATTGAACATTATCGCATCTTAAGATACTTTTTTGGCAGCTAAACTTGTACATCGGCTCGTTTCATCGTCTCATCCTGTAAAAAAATGGGACATAAAGGATGAAACATAAATATACTTTGCATAAAGAACGAAAAAGGGAGAGCTGAAAATAATTTATAAATGGAAAGATATCGCCTCCGGTGCTGCTTTGTTTTATACTTGTTGTTTTGGTATGCAAACGCTTTGTTTTGCTGTTTCTACCCGGCTTCTTTAGGCGGTAAATTAAAATCGATCTTTCAGCTTTAGATACTCAGTGCGATTTACAAGTCATTCCAATATTTCTTTTCAGCATTACGCTTTGTGGTAAACATCCTGAATCTCTGAAGTAAACTTTCTAAGGTTTGTACGGTCATAGTAATTCACTGGGAGGTCTGTCTAGAGTCTAGATTATAGATGGGCAACCTCCGGCCCGCGGGCCACATGCGGCCTCGAGTAACATTTGCCCGGGCCGCTACTGAATTCTTTCATTGCATATTAGCACGGCCCGTCTAAACTTAATTCATAATGAATCATAAGGATACCACAAAAATGTATATTTTTCAAGATTACTCCCAGCATAAAACTTCTACAAAAAAGGTTGCCCATGTCTGGTCTAGATGATCAATAAGTACCAAAGTAATGCCCTGTTTTTAATACTGTTGATTGGTAGAAAATCCTGCAGTATTATTTAAGGAAAGAGAATTGTGCATGGCGAAATATCTACCATTCTAGTCAAGTTGTGTGTGTTAAAAATTAACGTATTAAATTAAAGTTTGAATTAAAATTGGGGGCGTTTTCAGCTTTCGTACGGTAAAAGCGTAATTTAGCAATGTGGATGCGGGGGAATTGATTTCTATCTTTCAAAAGAAAATTAATTGTGTTGAAAATTAACATATTAAAATGAAGTTTGAATTAAAATTGGGGGCGTATTTAGATTGATTGACAACTTGTTTTCCACAAGTTTTCAAGTTATAACCACTTCTAATAATGCTCGCATAAAGTCTAGATTTACTTGCCTCTAATCGGAAAACGGAAATGAATCACGATAATTTCACTACATAACATATACATAAAAGTTTATTGCACGCACGCACACGCGAGGAGACTAATCCTAGCGAACTCTCCGCGTTACATGGTAGACATTACCTAACTGAACAATTTTACAATAAACGCACAACATTTTTGTCCTTGCTGTTATGGAAATAAGTTTTTAAATCGCGCTTGTTAGACGGTCGTACGTAATCCTGCATGGGAAATTACGCCGGCGAACTCAATACTGCTTTCTATTATTTATCTGTGACTAATTACTGTACCTGTAAAGTGTTACCGGCGTATTCAAACGTGCGTCCCCGATTCGGTGGTAAAATATTCATTTCGACTACTGTAACAAGCGATGCTTGACGCGTTGGGGTCATTTCTGACACTTTTATCAATCTGCGTCTGGCTATTGTCGATGCGTAACTACGCTTGGGTAAGCCCAGACTTCACCGACGCAGTCCCCCAAAATATTGTATATTCACGTACCTAGTGCATTTTTCTCGGTATTTGTACAAGTTATTACTTTATTGCTGCTATTAATGTCTCTGTGACTATTCGTGGAATGGTGTAATTTAATATAAAATGTACACCGACCTGTCGTCTGCATGAAAATTGTTTTTGTAAATGATATTCTATTAGTGATCCTGCCACAATAAGTAGTTCTTGATTTGGAAGATACGTAGCCAGTTTTTCGTTAAAAGTTTGCCTGGAATTACTGCACCGAGATGCGGATTAAATTGAGTTCAAATTACAAGTAGCATGTAATTGGCATCATTAATTGCTATTGACTGAGTTTGATGGACGACGACTTGTACTAATTGCATTAATATTAATTGTTTCCTTTCAATTCGCTGCTTCTAATTGTAAGACGCACAAATAGATGAAAACGGGACAAAGTAAACAGGAACTGATCGATAGATTTAGTTCCCATTGAAAGCAGTTGATGATTATGAAATAAAATCTCTTCGTTTAAAGGGGAAACATACAGGGGGAAACAGGGGGCGTCTCTGAATTTACGCGGTATTTTTTATACGCTATCTGAAGTTATGCAGCTATAAAATATATTATGCTAGAGCTTTAAGTAGCAAGCATACAAACTAACACCGCAGCTTCTAGAAAACTCACTTGGTGCGCTTTCTTCAAGCTGGTTACAATTATTCGGCGACTTTGAAACACGTCAGTTCTATATTATACAGCCTTTAGATCAAGACATAATTGCTAACTTCAAAATTAATGTGTGCTATCATTTATAAACTAGAAAAGAAGCCTTGAAACAGTTGATCGAAAAGTTTCCAGAATGACAGTGAAAACAAAATAATGCGCATTCAAGTTGTATTTTATTTTTCAATATAATCACCTCGAAACTCAACACACTTGGTCCAACGTTTCCCTAGCTTATCAATTTCCTCCTGCAAATCACTTTCTTCGAGGTTCTCAAAATAATCGTTTACAACCCCCATCAGTTATTCATTCGAGCAAAATTTCTTTCCATCCAGAAATGTTTTGAGTTTCGGGAGCAGGCGGAAGTCAAAGATGGCTGATGCGGAAAGATTTGGAACTTAAATTCTGTCAATTTTTGCTAGCGCGTTGTTCTTAACCATTCCCGGGAGCTTTTCCTGAGTTGCTGTTTTCAATAATGTCCGAAAGTGTTGTGTAATATTGGCCAGTAATAGTTTTGCCCTTCCCAAGATAATCAATTAGCAAAATTACTTTCTCCTCCCAAAGAAACCGATGCCATCATCTTTTCAGACGAGTGAATGATCTTTGCCTTCTTCGGAACCGATTCACCGCGTACAATCCATTGTTTCGACTCCATTTTTGTTTCTGGTATGTAGTGATGAATCCAGGTCTCATCCATGGTGACCAATCGTCTCCTGTGATCCGTTGGATTCCTCGTAAACACTTGCGAACAATCAGCTGACAATGAGGTTCCAGCTCGAATGCGCTTTTTCATCGGATTGAGCAAACGCGGCACCCATCTTGCAGAAAGCTTTTTCAAACCTAATTAATTAGGTAAAATACGAATTACTCGTTCATAAGAGATGTCCACGGCTTCCTCAATTTCAAGCACTTTTATCCGGCGATCTGTCAAAACCATGTCATGGATTTTTCCACAATTTCGGGCATGGTAGCCGTTTCCGGATGTCTTGAACGTGGTTCATTGCTTTTATGCGTGCGGCTAGGCTTGAATTCCGAAACCCTTAAACTCGCGGTGGAAAATGAAGGTGATGAATCCTCAAGAACCTAACCTTGATTTCACTTCCGTTGCTGTTTTCCCTTCCAAATCGATGACCAATCGAGCTTTTTTTCGAAATTGAAAGCACAAAAAGATACTTTATTTAAATGCTTGTCACATCCAGACATTTAAGAGATTGATTTAACATTTGCAGTTAGTTGATATGAAAGAGTTGCCAGCACAACTACGTAAAGTATTTGGAAAAAGCAACCCACCTAGCAGCGATTCCGGAAACTTGTCAATCTACCCCCGCACATTAGACGTATTTTCAGTGATATTTGTTATTAACTAGAAAATGATGAATCTTTCACGATTCCAGAAGCTTCGAAACAATACAATACTTGAAATTGTGTTAAGAATTATTGTCTTGGCTTTAAGTGATATAATACATTCAAATCTAAATGCTTGCTGGAAAGCGACATGACCACAAGTAGTTGCACGAAACCAATACTGCTCCGACTACTTAAGAAGGAACATCCGGGGTTATTACTTTATCAAAAGTTTAAGTTTAAATTCGTCCAATTGAGAGTTGAACCTCTACTTATTCTTCTTTTATATTTATTAGTAATACCGAGTCTTTAAGTAACTCATTGCAACTATTTTTCGACTACCCGTGTTATTTATCAAAAGGGTTTGAAAAAGAATGCTTTGACAATTAAGACGAGTGTGATATTAATAATTTGCTAGCAGATCGTGAATTAACTGACAGTGAAATAATTGATTTATCTAAAATCCAACCTAACGATAAATGTAACAGTGTCTGCGAAGAAGAATCACATTTATTCACGGCAGAAAATCTTTGTAAACTCTTGAATTAGCTGAAAGTGCCATTATAGATATTAATACAAACATTAAACGAGCCCAACGAAATGTTGCAGCGAATATTACAAATATGTGAAAACTTCGTAAAATCCGAAAACAGTTACATTAACAACGCCAATGAAGTTGAACTACGAAATAATTCAAGCGATGAAGATGATGAGTGGTATGGGTAAACAGCGGTAATTACGAAATAACTTACAACAACCTACATATAGACAGAACTACTCGCATACAATATCGATTTAGTACCTACTGACTAGAGTGGAGAGTCGGCGATGCTGTCGTAACTTATTTCGTAATTGTACGCTGTTACCGTTGTTTACCTAGACAAATGATGAGTTTATGCCAATTAAAGAGAAAAGGTTGATTGTTTTAAATTGCAGTAAGGATGGTGACGACGAATAAAATGTACTTTTGTTTCTTGAAATGTCATAATCATTTTTTTGTTAAGCTATGACATAAATATGTATTCTTATACTAGCTTGCATTTCCAATATCTGTCTTTTGTCCTCATAGACTCCATTTGCGCGATTTTCATTCGCCGTGTACAAAGCAACATATGACTCTGGTATTAACAGTCTGGCACAAAACGAAATACGCGATATACGAAGAAGAGTGGAAGAACACGCTAAGGATGCCCAAACGGAAGTAACGGGAAACCTACCCTACTAACTTGGCGAGTGCATTACAAGAATAAAAACGAATACTTATTAGCGGAGATGATGTGAAAATAATGAAAGGAATTATAATCGTGAAGATGGTTAGCCTTTCACAAGGAAACACCGGCAATCCGGACTTCCTCAAAAAGAAAAAAAATTTGGGGGGTCCAATGTAAGATTATTGCACTAATTCTTATTGGCGGATTCCCCCATTTGTGACGTGAAGGGCGCTTTTGTGAAAATACTATCTCTTGAAATTTGTAGATATTGGAGATATTAAACAATGTCAAGACAGGCTCTTAATTGTTTGAAGAGTACTAAATGATATCTTAATCGTGATTTCAAAGTTTATTAATTTCACCACAATCCGTTTGAAAATTTCTTAAATTTTAGGTAGTACGAATAAAGGGGATCGTTTCGTGCAGAATTCAACTGTATACATTGCTGTCATTGAATTTTATTGACATTGTGGTTACAAAAATGGAAATTTTAAAAGGAAACGTTCAATACACAGATATTGCTCACACCAGGAACAACGTACGAGTGCAGATTCTCCACAAATACTGCACGGTGAGGTGGATTGCGCAGCTTTAGCAATGTAGAAATTTTTTGAATTTTCAACACCTTTGGTTGCTCCGTAACGTATCCACATTTGTACCAAGAATACTTACAAGCGCGAAAAAGTTTGGTTTGGGGGCGGAGGAAAATGAAATTTGGACAACTTTGGGGTTACAACTGCAGCTCGAATTGAGCAGAAAACATCATACTTTAGTGTGTCACCTATGTATATAAAGGGATGATTTGGTGCAAGAGAATAAGTTTCAGTATTTTGGGAATGACTACGGCATGACTATGACATGGCAAAATCCGAAAGAAAAATCGTGACAGAATTTATAAGATGTTAGGTATTTTTAGTATTTTAACTTACAAAAAAAAAAAAGAGCAAGCAAAGAGCGAGAAGAAACATATAAACTATAATGATGTAATAGCATTAGCGCAGATGTAAAGAAAGTTATAAATTATAATCATCACCAGTAATTTACTTTTGCGCGGTAAATATCATTTTCCACTTAACAATTCCGTGTTGCTTTCCACGATATGCTGTTATAACATTTCACTCGTTTCAGAACGTATTCCACACCTCCGCGTTATATTGTGCAAACGTACCAAATTATTAAAGCAAATCAATTATCCTAACTTATACTGCTTTCGTTGAGGGAAAGGAAACGTTAGCAGCGAGTACAATCTAATTTTAACGGAGTTTGCGTCCCAAGGGTTGAGAAATAAATTAAAGTCGAATAATGACCAAGTGCCGAAATGTTGAAATTCCACTTCTGCGCCTACTTTATTTTGACGCGGTAAGCGAACGAGCTTCAATTTAAAAAGACGAACGGTTCAACGGTTAGGTGCGTCTCGCGCAGCTTTTTGTGTTTGCAAAAGCACCAGTATTCGTGCTGCTCCAATTCCAATTTAATTCGCGAATACGAGCAAAGATAATATTTGAGTGTGTTTTATTTGTTGAAAATAACGAAATATGGCGTACGATGAGCCATCGTATTTTGCACAGTTTGCTATCTGTTTTGTTTTTGGCCGTGCAAATAAATTTTTAAGTTACCGGTAATGTAAAGAATTCCGTTCAATGAGTATGGTTTGCTTAAACTTGTGAGTAATGCATTATTAGGAAATGAACTCAAATTTCCCTCTTTTTTAATCATCCGGATCATTACAGCATCGCAGTTAGCTTAGTAACAGTTAGTTTCATATGTAATTATCATAATTCTTGACATTTGATACTTTACTTACTTAATCCAAGAGCCGACTTATCTTTCATTGTAAGGCTTGTGAGTCAAGTATTAGACACCTTGTTCATTTTTCTTCTTATTCTATTTTCTTTCCACAGTCTTCTATCGTGGGCGAGTTTTGGAATATCTTTCTCTTCCACTCCTCTTTTTTCTACTGCTCGTTTAATTTCCTCTCTCCAAGTCTTTTTGGTGTACCTCGTTTTCTTTTCCTTTTTCTCTAGCCTCATACATTCTCTTTATTAGCCTTGCTCCATGCCATGCATATGTCGCAAGTATCTGAGTTCACAAGTGTCATCTCAGAAAGAACGCAAACCGCTATTAATATAATACACAACTGGTGCAGGCAAGAGCAGTTATCTATTAACGCTCAAAAAACTCAGATAGTTGGCTTCACCAAACAGAAGGCGCTGGAAGGCTTACGGTCGCCAGTACTAGATAGGATAGAAATTCAAATTCTTAAAGAGGCTAATTCCTGGGAGTACTGTTTGACCAAAGACTAACATGGAAATCTCATATACAAAAAACCACCAATAAAGCGACAATTGCCCTTGGCAGATGTAGGCGAATGTGTGGGAAAAACTGGGACCTTAGTCCTAAGATGACTCTATGGTTATATACAAGGGTAATTAGACCCATGGTAACGTATGGAGCAGTTATATGGTGTCCAAAAACAAGGCAAAAGGGAGCTGCCAGGCTACTACGCGGGGTACAAAGACTCGCATGTTTAAGTACCACGGGAGCAACAGATGCACTGGAGGTGATTTTGAATTTACCACCTTTAGATATCCATATACAAGGAGTAGCAAGGTCAGTAGCCTACAGACTGATGCAAGGGCAAACCCCTATAAGTCAAGTCCACGGCACTGAAAACCATAAGTTGATTGAAGAACTCAAGGCAGATTCCCTCACGGGGATGCCGACCGATGCCATGGTTCACAAATTCACCTTTAAGAAAAATTATAAAATACTTATACCAGATAGAGAGGAATGGAAACAAGGTCCAGCTATACAGGCGCAGTCTATCTGGTACACGGACGGCACTCAGACTGAGGAAGGTGTCGGGGCAGGAATATACGGACTCAAAGAAAGGACGATGGTCCAGATGAGTTGAAATAAAGATACTACGGTTTTCAGGAAATAGCCGCGGTACATCATTGAGTCGGAGAAATTAATAAGCACCGTGGCTCCAATCGCACGGTGCTGTGCTGATGGCACTAGATTCGGTGCAGCTCGATTCAAGGCTTGTATGGGATAGTGTGTGTGCTCTGAATGTACTTGGCAGTCGCGCAAAAGTGATGTTAGCTTGGGTCCCGGGGCACGAGTTCTACCGGGGGAATGAAAAAGCTGACGAACTGGCCCGAGAGACCTCGTCGATGGCATTCATAGGACCGGAGCCCTCCTTTGGCATTGCAAAAACAAGAATCAAATAGGCCATAAGAAAGTGGACCGAGGATAAATCTCGGGAAAGGTGGAGGAACTCCCCAGACGAGAGATCGGCGAAACAGTTCCTTGGAGAGCAAATGCTTACAAACGGCCTACTGCGCAGGGACAGAAAGTCCGTCAGAAGGATAGTGGGCCTACTAACAGGGCACTGCAGGCTCAACAAGCACATGAATAAAATGGGCTTGGCAGAAGAAACGATATGTAGAATCTGTCAAATTGAGGAAGAAACCGCGATCCATGTATTGTGCCAATGCGAGGAATTGGCAAGGACGCGGCTGTCACACATGGGGGACGAATATCCCGAGGCGAGACTATATGCCGAAGAACCGCTCTCAAAGCTAATAAGTCGAATTAAAGGAGTAAAGCTGGAGAATGTACTCTAAGGAGGCATGAGGACCACAATAGATCTGCAAAGGTCGCAATGGAACAGGCAGCATTGCCACCTCAAGTAATCTAATTTAATTCTAATCTAAGTATCTGAGTTGTCCCTGTTCTATAGTTGTCTCTATTGGCGTGATATTCAGTTGTCCTCTATACACCTTATTTCTGATGCTGTTTCTTCTGCCTTTGCCTCGTATTTTTCGGAGAAATCTCATCTCTGTGCTCGTTAATTTACTTCTTTATCTATCCGTTAAAGGATAGTACTGGTAGTAAGACTATTTTGTTGACAACTTCCGCCTTGACTCCTGATGGAATTTCTTTCTTACCACCACTTCAAATAATCTCGCGAAGTTAAATACATTTGTTTCCTTTAAAGACACATCGCAAGACCAAGAAATAATATATATAGAAGGAATAATGCAAATTCGTTTGTGCTTCTAAGTTAGTTATCGCTATGGAATCACGTGCGTTAAATATTGATAATAGTATCGGTCGAAGGGCATCTATCTAGTAAATATGACAGCGAAGTAGACAAACACGTGATGTAGGTGCTTACTCTAGCGTGAGTAATTGATTTTGTACCGCCGTCAAGTTGATTCCGTACGAATTGATGGACGCTCGTTGTACGTACATAATTCCATTCTTGAGAGAATAGAACAACAACAACAGAAAGGAAATACCTCAAGGGCAGAAGTTCGCTAATGATGGCAATTAGGCGTATAGGTATATCGGTTGATATGATCGTTTTACTTATTAGATGCTGGCGTTTCCGCATGAAATTCAAACTAATAGGTTCTTAATATAGCTATTGCTTTAACCGTTCCGTTAATTAAGTACAAACTATTTAATTATATAGTGGTTCGGTTCCTTGGAAAGTAAATGATTTAGCGCTTAAAACTGTAGTTTTCGTAACGTTAGTTTTAAACGTATGTAAATATATAAACACTTTTTATATTAACCTTATTACGTAATTCTAATTATTTTGTATTGATTTTGGAGATAAATGCATTTAAGGAACAGTACAGGACTGAAAATTTAATAATTTGTGGATATCCGAGGGCGGTTTGATGGAAGAGTAATTTTTCATAGGTTGGTAACACTTTCGCTACGGTGATTATGTCCACCATGTTCTTGATGTTTACTGTCAAAATTTCACACAAATCTGACAGAAAGGTTATGTTTTATACCCATTTTAACGAAAACTGTTTTCGTTGTTGTGTAAATACGAAGAAAAAGGAATTTCGAGTGTTACTTAAACATTATTTTGTACGTGGAAGAACAATTAAAGAAACAGAGGGAAAGTTACGTAAATATTATCGTGAATATGCTGCGTCTTCTGGACTATTTTGTAAGCGATTTTCTACTTTTAAAAGTTATCATATGAGCCTGGATGATGCAGAACGTTCTGGACCGTCATTTATTGTAGCTACTCCAGAAATTATTAATAAAATCAATGCCCTTGTAATTATCGATCGTCGATTGAAAGTATGATAGATACCTAATGGAGTTAAAATATGTCAATCGAACGGGTATGTAATATATTGCATGAACGTTTAAATATGAAATAACTATCCGCGGGATGGGTGCCGCGTTTGCTTAATGCCGATCAAATACGCGCCCACATTTAAAATTCAGAAGAATGTTTGACTATATTCATATAACTCACATAATCGCAAGAGGAATTTTTCCATCGATATGTCACAGTAGATGAAACTTGGATGTACCATTATACTCCAGAAGAAAAAATACAGTCCAAATTCTGGACTTCCTTCGAGGAGCGTGCCCCTGAAGAGGCAAAAATCGTTTCTGTTTATTGGGATTCCAAAGACGTTACCTTTATTGATAATTTAGAAAAAGGAAAAACGATAACTGGCAAATATTATGCTGATTTGCTGACGATGTTTTGATGCGTAACTTAAAATAAAACGACCGCATCTGTTGAAGAAAGAAGTGTTGTTCCATCACGATAATTCACCATCCGTAACATTCACCAGATCTGGCTCCCAGAGATTTCTTGTTTTCAAATTAAAAAGGAATGGCCAGTGGGAAGAGATTTCAAACAAAGGAAGAAGCGATATCGGAGACAATTACATATTTTGAAGAATTTCCCAAGCATTACTTTTTGGATGGTTTGAAAAAATTGAAAATTCCCTGGGCTGACTGTGTAGAGTTAAAAGGGGATTGCATTGAGAAATAAAATATATGTTTTACAGTGAAATAACTTTCTTTATTGAAAACTCTTCCACCAAATCTCCCTCGCGCATACGTGGGTGGATCGAATTTAAAGTAGCCTTTTTTCAACATTTGATTGGTGGAAACCAAAAGTACAAAAAGTGCACATTTATTCCTCTGTTTAATTACTGCTGGTGGAAGCAGATTTTCCCCCTCTGATTTTAAGTTTTTCATACCATCACTGTAAAAAGAAGAAACACCAGTCACGAACGAATTTCCCATCGCTGTGTGTTGTCCTGCTAAGGCTTCTTTTTTGGGGTTTCAATCGTGTGGTAATCACATGAACTTAAGTGGGCATTGTCAAGCGTTATTAATGTTTTCTTTTATCTCTGTTTTGCTGAGTAAACTTTAATGATCAGTGTCGGCGCTGACGGGAAATTTATAAAATAATAATTTATTCAACAAAACAAAAAGACCGGCGTCTGATGAAGTATTTTCATGAAACCGTGTGGCCTGTAAAGTGCTAATAAAGAAAACGTAACTTGTAAAAGGAATTTAACAGTATAACTATACCATAGCAACTGTTTCGCAACGGTGTTTGTTTGAAACCCCGAAGCGGACGTGACGTCACCACTAGACAGGAGTCGAATCCAGATCGCATACTAATTATTGGGTTGGCAAGAAAGTAATTTCGGTTTTGTAGCCTGAAATAAAATCTCTTTTTTACAGAAAGAATAAACTTTCTTGCAGGTTCATGATCCTGATCATCTAAAAACTGAGCCAAGTGCGATTTAAGGTCAACTTCATTTGTGAAAGTTTTACCGTTCAAAGAGTTTTGAAAACTTCGAAATAAATGATAAGCAAATGCTCCCAGATCAGGGCTGCATGAGGGATGCCACATCAATTCCCAACCAATCTCAGATAATTTCCCACAAGTTCTTAAAGATGACTGTGGTCTTCTATTATCATGATGGATCACAACTCGCTTGCGGTTTGCCAATTCTGGCCGTGTTTATTTGGTCCCTTCATTCAGTTTCATTAGCTGCTGACAGTAAATATCCGATTTAATGGCCTGATTTCTTGGAAGCACCTCAAAACACACAAGACCTTGGTCATCCCACCGAAATGACAGCATAATCTTGTTTTGATGCAATTCCTCTTTAGATATGGTTTGTGCTGGTTCACCACGCTTACACCATAATCGTCTTCGAATGAGTTTACTGTACATGACCCATTTCTCATCACCACTGACTATTATTTTCAAAAAAGCGTCAATTTTGTTACACTTGAGATGGATATCGCAAATATTGATTCGTTGTGTTAAGTCACACTCCTTCAAATCATACGGAACCCAAACATCGAGCTTCCTAGCGAGTACATCTAACCTCTCCGGATCTCTCAAACACTTATATGACAATTCCCTGCAATGAAGGCATTAATTTGGTCACTTCAGTAGGTCGGCCAGAAAAATTTTCGGATTGAAATCTTTTAAACCAATTCTGACACGTGCGTTCTGCTATGCAATCAACACCATAAACTTCACATATCGCTTTGTGAGTGTCACCAGCTCTCTTTTCTATACGGAAGTTGGAAAGAAAAATTGTGCCGAAAATGTTCGTTTCTGTACTCCATCTTAAGACTGATCCAGCTACTAATAAAATTACGCACAACTTGCTTCACTTATTCATCTATTCATTCATCTATTACTCTCGGGCATTCAAATTAGATTTGAATTTCCCGCCGGTGTCGAATAAAAGCGCCACCTCCGACTGGTCCCCCAACTAAAATATTTAGCGCTTGCGCGTGTTCGTTTGCTATAAATACTTTTATTAAGAGTTGCCTAGATAAGTTCTTTTACTTTTTACTTGCTTCAACTACCAAATTCACCATTCATTATTTTGGCGGATTTTCCGTTTTTTCTTCCTGTCAGCGCGTGGCTTTGACCTCCATCGCTCGGACGAATGATATGCTTTCTTGTGCCAAACGATTCGGCGTGGTCGCCGGTTTGTTCGTTGACACTTCGAAAGCAGATGCGTTTTCATCCGACAAAATGATCTGAAGTTTGTACTGCATTTTAACCAGCTTTGTTCATTGAATTGTGGAGTGAAGAATCTTACATATATGTTGTGTTCTGACATGATCGTTAAGTTCTTGATCTTTTTCCCCAAAACTACTTTCTTCACTTCTTGTTAGAAATGTTTAAGCGTTATTAATGCATATAAGTTTGAAATATAAAGAACATCGTCCTTTCACTCTAGAATAGATATTCGGGTCAGATAAACAGTGCTCACGTGAAAAATCGTTTGCTTCTGTTAGGAATCTTTTTCAGGAACATTTCTTTTCCCTATACAAACGCCAGTTTCGTAACTACTACTACTACTACATACGTGGGAGAAGGGAATTTTGTTAAGAATACTATATCTATGCAAATTTCAGTCCATACACATATGTACCTTTCGGCGTTTCTTTCCATAATCGACTCACTTACGTCTATACATATTTGTACAGGTTCGGCGAATATCTTTCAGTAGCGGCCAAAAGAAGTACCACCGATGCGGAAACTACACGTTTCATTCCGGATCTGCATTTGACATTTATATTATGTGAAATGTTCCCTAAAACATGATGTGCTGTATTATATTTGCCATATCCGCGCATCTCTCGTACTTTAGATATGGTTATTCGCATGACAATGTTCATACATTTTTTAATTGAAAATGCACTCCTCTAACATTTTGGAGTAACATAGCTTGTATTTTCGTAGTAGTATGCGTATAGTTCATAGTTCGTGCATTAAATGGAATATAATTCGTAGTAAATTAATTATTCAGGAAATCGTCCAGTTAATGAAACGAATAATTTAAAGTGCTGGTTTCCAGTACCTATATTCTAATTGAATAAATCATTAATTATTAACACAGATGCTTTTAATTGCACGGTGATGATAATTGAATCACAACTAAAGCAAACAGCTTCTCATAACGAATGAAGCGTTAATTAAGCCGACTGTTAGCAAAAGGTATCAGCAGTACACGAAATAACCTATGTGAATTGGTGCAGCACTGGACGCTGAATGTAGCTCGTATTTGATGAATTAATTCATAATTAATCTCTTCGGGTCTAAAATTTGTTATATGAAGCGCATTTCGCCATTCCACCTAAAGTTTTTAATTCTCAATATTTTTATGCAGAGTAAACCAGTGTTAGATGGCGAACGAAACTTTCAATGCGTTCGGTTACTTCAGTCTTGAATATATAACTAAATAAAATTTAATGCACAAACGAATAAAAAAGTTGAATATCTACGTAACTCTCCAATGAACGATCTATCACAGAGGTTATTTTGCTAGGCAACTCTCATAGAAAGTTGTGCAATGGCTGCACTGCAGAGTACATTGAATATGCCAATACTACCTCTGGTTGCTCCTCCTTGTTTGAAGGAGATGTCATTCGTTTCTGCTGATTACGGAAATGATCGACTGTGCTGGTAATTTTATCTGCAGATGATTTCACTCGCTTAATTTAAACAGAAAAAGTAAATGAATAAATCATACACTTAACAAATAAATAATGAACTTAAGCGGTGAACTGAAATCTATAGGTAAAAAAGCAGTTAACCGCCTCCTGACCGCGTTGAAACTGATTGAATGGAACTGAACTGGTAATCTGCTCACGGCAAGATTGAAACAATGTCTTTAAATGCCATTGTCTGTTTTCTGTGACAAACTTGTAATGTGTTACTTCTTGCTAATTCTTCAAAAACTAACTTTCAATGGGCGTTACAAAAATGGTTTATTTGAAAAGGACAGTTTATTACTGGTCAATAGAAGTGACGCTACCTGGGGAGTGTTTCCTAAAATTTCGAATTTCCCTAAAGTGGTAAAATATTTATTCTTTGAGAGACATTTTACGAACAGTCTAAATGAAACTAGAGGTATTTATTATCTAAATGTTAAGACAGGATGCAGCGGCGGATTTGTACATGTAGAATACGGAACAATTCAATGAACTGGAGGTGCGCAATGGTATTTATGATGTACTATCGGGCTAGCTTTCTAAACATGATATCCTGAAAACATGAAAGATTTAAATACTTACAATCTATAAAATTTAACTTACAAGTGCATTTCTCGCGAAATAAAATTGATATAAAATAAAAAATGATTATATATGCGAGATAGTCCTTAACAACCTCTGTTCATCAGATGGAAGCATTAGTTGGGTGAAATCTTTTGATATGATGAACTCTTGTAACACCTATCTGTGGGGAATCGCTGTGTTAATCGTAGAATGCCATACCGCACTGAAGAGTTCTAATAAAGGACGAAACTAGTCTAAGTACGGTTGCATTCTACGATTAAGAAAGCACGATTCACTCCGTGACAATTATAGGCATATGCAATGTAGTCTGCGGTGCTGTCTTCGCACAAGTTTCTGCGAGAGTAGCCTAACAAACGAATCTCGGTTATAGATCGTTCATTGAAGAGTCAAGGAATGTTGACTCTCTCGAGTATATCATTGAAAATTGAATGTCTTAGACGCCAATGGTTCTTTTTAGTGCAGGTGGGTCTAAATCGTTGTACCCAGTAAATTACGTTTTGACTTTCTTGTATTCCTCGTCCCAACCAATGTCACCAGACGCTGCTTCATTCCGTCCGCATCGTCATCCTCAGCTTCTTGTAATTAAAGTTCTGGTGATTTCAATTTTCCATTCTTCGTCTTTTCTTCTATCAAGCTATGTGTACATTTCAAGTTTTGTATCTTGTTCTTCAAGGTATCAATGCTATTTTCAGAGTTTAGATCCTTTAATATATAAATTTCTCGATTTCTTTTTAATATTTTTAAGCTGAGCAGTGACATATACGGTTGAAACCGCGTCTAAAAGAGTTTTCTAGACATCACACTTTTATCTACAAAATCCTCAGTTTTCAAAGGATTTCGAAGGATTTTGAGACTCTTGGAGTTACTAATATTTTATGATGTAGAATTGTAGAACAATTTTGTTCTGAGAAATCGTCTTTTTCTGCTGATTGTGGTCGTCGATTAACTTTTTCTGAACAGTTTATACAACTATTGACCATATGCTATGGGCATCTCTGTAGAATTGGGGTTTTGCATAAATTGTAGGTAATTTTGAAGAATTATATAACAATAAATTTCGAGAAATGTGGTGTGATAACGATTTCGTTTATGTGAAAACACCATTCGTTGTCTACTCCTTAGAAATTGTCTGCAGACAATTCTAAAGGGGTGTCCGTAACCTATGGCATATGGAGATTTTGCGATTCCAGCCCAAATCGTAGCTTTCGGTAAGTGAAGTGGCCATCCTGCTTTTTAATAAACGCTACTAATCGTGCTTCCAAGGTAGACGAAGATGAATACTTCCTCTATGAGCCGTCCCTTATGTGTTATGCGGATGTTATCATCGCTCTCGGATCCTGCCTTTATTGTCATTATTTTAATGTTGTTGTACATTGATGTGGACTTTCAGTTTCTCTCTTTCGCCAATCCATACATGAATAAATTTCGGCGTTTTTGACCTATTATCGGACGCATTTTACGTTAAACGAAAAATCCATTTGCCGGAACAATTGGGGATGGATTTACAACCACCAGTTTTATTTCGATGTTCGCAATTGCATCTGTTTATCTGTTGCAATACGAAAATATATTCCGCATGCGTTTGTCCATACATATGTACTACATTTTAAAATATTACGGAGGTATAATTTGTTCGCTGGCCCGAAAAAGAATAGATTGATGAATGTAACGCAATAAAACTTCCAAAAATACACGCGCGAGACAATAGGGGCGCAATTTATATGTGAGCTTCTCTAAAAGCTATCGGGCTATATACATTTCAATAGTCCCCGTTAGCGATTTTATGTAATTTCGTACAAACTTATCCAATTTGTAGTCAGTGGTAATAAATTATGAAGAATTAGATTAACAACGACCAAGAAATATTTCCGGCAAATTGGTTAATTTGAAACAAAAGGAAAACCGTTACTGGCCAATATTACATAACACTTTTGGACAAATTGAAAGCAGCAATTTAGGAAAAGCCGCAGGAATGGTTAAGAAGAAAGTGTTGCTTTCAGCAAATATGGACAGAATTGCAGTTCGAAATCGTTCCGTATCCACCGTATTCACCTGATTTGACTTCGTCAGACTTCGACGTGTTCCGGAAACTCGAAACATTTCTAGATGGCAGAAAATTTTGATCGAATGAAGTGATAGAGGCTGTAAACGATTATTTTGGGAACCTCGAAGAAAGTCACTTCCGGGACGGAATCGAGAAACTAGAGGAACTTTGGACCAAGTGCGTCGAGCTTTGAGGTGATTATATCGAAAAATAAAATACAACTTGAATCCGTATTATTTTATTTTTGATTGTGGTTCCGGAAACTGTTCCATCTACCCTCGTACATATAAGATATTGTAAATTGCTGCTTTTCAAGAAAAAATCATTTTACCGTATAACTTCTCAATTGTTTTAACCATCATCGCCAAACGAAACAACTCGTTTAAACCCGTTTTACATTATAATATTAAATTGTACGTAAAAATTGGATACTATTTCATAGTGCAATATAAAGCACCGTATTATTTTTCTGTGCAAAATCATTGTATGAAATTAGAACGTGCCCAATTTTCATACTAAATGTTTTGACTAGCGCCTGCTCACTAGTCTGCATTGCACGTACTCCAATCTAACCTCATTTTCTTATGTTCACGTCTTGTCCAGCCCTGTTACAGTATAAAATAAACCAGGATTTACATATACATTATACTGTGGTCGTGTCGGCAAATGTTTTTATTGGGCGTTTTAGTAAAAATATTAGTGTCATTAGCTAAGCATAAAATTAATCTTTTTGGAGATTATGAGAAATACTTTTAACCTTCCTATACTCACGTCAAAATGAAAGACGTATACTATACTATATAAGTCGGTCTCACAGACCGTATGCGTGAGTATAGGAAGGTTAAATACTGTGTGATACTGGTGTACAATTTGAAACGAGGATGTAGCGTGGTACAGAATCATAAACAGAATTTTTGTACAAGTTCATAACACATATGTAATAGCCCTGAAGAATGATAAAGTCCAAGTTCATACAATAATCTTGTACAAAAAACTGGTAAAGCGTTGTACATTGTACTATAAAATAGTATTCAATTGTTTGGTGCAATTTAATATGATAATGCAAAACGGGCTTAACAGATCACGTTTCGTTTCAAAAGATTATGTAACGTTTGCGGTGTTATACTTGGTCGATAACATACAAATCCATATATATATGTCTCGGTCAACTTCGTATACTATTAATCGTCAAAAAGCACGTGAGAATGAAAAATGTAAGTGTAAGTGAAACACCACTAACAATTTGCTTACATAAGAAAATTCATGTGATTCCATTATTTACCAGTCGTAATGCGTTACACAAATAAATCATGTGGAAAAAATATATTTTTAACAAAACCTAATTAAGAGTGGTTACTAACTTACTTATTGCCAATCATTTTACCGCGAGTTTTAAGACATTACGGATGTTTTTAAGAATGTGTGTAATTGTGTTAATTTAATGTTAGTTATGCCATTGTGCTATTGTTTGCCAGGAATTAGTTTCTTGTCAAACAAGGAAAACGACATACTAATTAGTTCAATAGAAGATAAACATTTTTCCATTTGGCGTTAGAAAACATCTAATTTAATTTTAGTACTAGCATAAATTGCATCAAAGCACCCATTTGTTTTCTAGCGTCAGTTAATTTATACGGGCTTTATAAATTTTTAGTTGCATACAGTAAACCAGGCATGGGCAACCTTTTTTGTAAAAGTTTTATGCTGCGAGTAATCTTGAAAAATATACATTCTTGTAGTATCCTTATGATTCATTATGAATTAAGTTTAGACGGGCCGTGCTAATATGCAACGAAAGAATTCAGTAGCGGGCCGGGCAAATCTTACTCGAGCGATGCATGTGGCCCGCGGGCCGGAGATTGCCCATACCTGCAGTAAACACTTGAAGCATCATGTACTTTATTAACCTTATCGAAAGCTCGTATACTAAAGGTCAGCTAACAACGATTTTATGAATCATGATTAACGGCGTGTATATACAATACATACAAAGCGGATTTAGGTTAACTTGACATTGGTCGGTATATTGACCAACGAAGTCATAACAGGTGTTAGATTGCCTGCAAGATAGCGTAAACAATGCATCATTATAGTTTACCTTCGCACTACAATTTTAATATTAAGTAATTTCATTCTGATTCTTCGTGATCAATTATTGTAAAGGTATAGTGAAGATGAGAGTAACTATCAGATGAAATAGACGTGATAAATCCAAACCATTGTCTAGTGTAGTATATTAAAAGTCATAGTTAATGTTGGAGCTATGGTCTTCAATTGTCATTCGGTTTATTTTGGGGTTCCATTTATACCTTTTAGACACCACGCCCATCACCTTTTGAGCATTTTATTACCCTACGGGTATCAGCTTCTTATTTATTAACTTCAGCCAGAGACGTTTAATGGGAGAAACAAATGTCAGTAGAAATAAAATTATTAATTGTTATAAAAAGCATCGGTTAATAGATAGAAAACTATTGTTAAGATTCAGACTCATACACACAACACTTATACATTACAAGAATTCATAAAAAATTACTGGAAATAACTAAAGATACATCGACATTCAATACAGGTGTCTATAGCAACGCATTATGCATTGGATGAACTGGAGTCAAGGTGAATTAAAGTTTTCGTTTCGTGGACCACTTACAAATAAAGGAGTGTAGTCCTGGTTTCCAAAAGAAATAAAAAGTTTATTTGGTTAACGACGAAGAAAATCGACAAGATAGATAAGTCAATAAATATATTTGGAATAAAAGGGTTTTAAGAAGTACCAGCGGATAAAAGAACCTCACCATACCGGAGAAGATAGAATCTAAGAAGGGGAAGAATCCAGAAATTAAAGGTGCATCGAGAATAGAAGCTAAGAGAGGAGATATAGGAAGAACCATCTTCGAAAGAGAAATTACACTGACACACACACAACACTAGGTAATTATCTTGATTCTATGTTAAATATTTCTCAAAATTTATAAATATAATTTCTTATAATTTATGCTTTTTATACGTAACAGGTCAACACGGCGATGTTAAGTCGGCGACGGTCAACTCGGCGATGCTGAGTCGGCGATGGGCATCTCGGCGATGGTAAACTCGGCGACGGTCAACTCGGCGAAAAGGAATACAATAATATATAATTAATGTAATTTTGTTTGTCTGCGTGAGTTTTTTATTTACTGAGACTCAAGATGGAAAATAAAGTTCTTAGCCAAAGGAGTCACGAAAAGTACTACTGGGATGGCTACCTGTACACGAAGGATAAAACGAACAAGGACAACACCACTCAATCCTGGCGCTGCGAAAACAAGCACGAAGGATGCAAAGGAAGAATATGGACCAATATTATGGATGGTTCTTTCAAATGCATCCGCAATGAATACACATGTAGTACGGTAGGAAATGCAGCAAATGTTGTTCTGCAAAAATGAATACCACTGTGAAGTACCTGGCCGCGACAACGATGGAGAATCCAGCCCAAATCAGAGGACGAGTTTTGGAGAATGTCCCAGCTGCGGTTAAAGGAATGCTTCCAAGTTCCAGTGTTATGTGGAGAAACATTCAAAGAGTAAGAGTAACCATGTCCAAAGCACCCGCCAATCCAGAAACTCTTAGTGAAATTATCATCCCAGAAGTGTACTCGCAATATTACTATACCCCTACTCAATTTGAGAATTTTTGCTGGCAGATTCCGGAAGAGATCAGGTGGATCCACATCGAATTCTGATATTTGGTAGAGAATACCATACAACATGGAGTGCAAGCATGAAAGAATTATTTGTTGACGGCACATTCTTATTGTGTCCTCCACTTTTTGCTCAAATATTTGTTGTTCTGGCAAGAAAAGATACGCATGAAGAGAAGAGTCCAGTTTTTCCTGTACTATATTGCTTGCTGCCCAATAAAAGTGCAGAAACATATCTCAAATTGTTTAACATGATAAAAGTTCTTTGGCCGCAATTAAATCCGGAAAGCATCAGTGTAGACTTTGAATTGGCAATTCACCAGGCCGTAAGACAAGTTTTCCCAGAAGCCGAAATTAGAGGATGCTTATTCCACTTGGTAAAAAATCTTCTTTATCTTCTTCCAATCTCCTAGGAATGTACAATACTGATCCCGAATTTGCACTACAAGCAAAAATGGTAACATCATTGGCATTTGTCCCAGAAGAGGATGTGATTGATGCCATTGCCGAATTGGAAAATGAGTTGCCAGAAATATTAGAACCAATTTTAGAATGGTTTAACAGAAATTATATCGGTCGACTTAGGAATAATGGAACCAGAGCGCCAGCAACGTTTCCAATTGCAGTTTGGTCCGTTTATTTTCGGACATTGAATGGACGAGATAGGACAAATAATTTTGCAGAAGCATGTCATCGCAAGTTGCAACTGGCTTTTGGTTCTGGCATTGCTCATCCTTCGTTATGGATATTCATAAAAAATTTAAAAAAGGTTCAGTCTTCGTACGATGCGGACTATGAACGAGCAATTGCCGGGCGCAATGGTGCATCAAAAAGGAGACGTTATGAGGAAGCCCACGAGAGGACTTTTAATAAAGTTGCCAATTATAACAGGCAAAATTTGATCGAATATCTCAGAGGGATATCACACAATTACAATATGAACTAGTTTTTTTAATAGATTGTATATTATATTTTATTATAATAAATAATTGTATTGTAATAAATAATTACATAATATATTATTGTATTCCTTTTCGCCAAGTTGATCGTCGCCGAGTTTACCATCGTCGAGTTGACCATCGCCGACTCAGCATCGCCGAGTTGACCGTCGCCGAGTTGACCGTCGCCGACTTTACATCGCCGAGTTGTCGCGTACCGATTTTTATATCATTAATTACGAGCTAGACCGGGGCAATTTTGTTTAAGAAATTTAACTAAATTCTCAGTATACTAGCAATGTAAAGATTTGCGATATAGTCAACAGCAGGTATGCGAAATTGACCTAATCGTTTTGTTTACATGAACCTGGAAACGCAAAGATGAGGCAGAAATTCAATTCGAAATAAATAATTGCAGTTAAATTCTTAAGGCTACAAGGTACTTTCTCTCAAGATCACTCAAATTTTCTTTATTGGTTCCAAAACTATTCGTGAGCTTTCAAAGTAGTATGTGTAACGTTAAAATACTAGTCTTTTATAATGTTAAGAGCTTTTACAGCTTTAATCTTTTATCAATAATAAGTGAAGAACCAGGAAGTTTACAGGCTTGAAATTTTGCATACCGTGCATTCGTTACAATAGCCACAACTTATTGAAAAGCTTTTTATAAATCTCTTGTTTGCTGTAAAACTTAACGAAAGTTATTAAGGAAATAATACTACCAAGCATTGCTTCTAACTGAAAACGACACGTTCTTATGGCAGAAGACACGTTCTTACATAAAATAAATTTACTATACAACGTTTCAGTTTTATTTTTCAGAAAAACTATGCAATATCGCTGGAAATTCCGTTGGAATTGACCAGTTATTTCTGGATACTCGGATTATTGTTTAAACCCGGTTAATTCCATTCGGAATAAGTTTGAAAGACAACAACGAGAAATGTACATGCATAAAATATATCGGATTGTCATTTTGTATCCATAAAGTTATTCCGATCTGGTGTGATAAATGTATCTCTACGTTTATTAATAGCACACGCTTGTATAATTATCGCGAGCATTTCGCAAATCGTTAATCACTGCGCCCGGTCTATTGTCATACACATTTGCATCTGTACCTATGCACGTTTGAATTAATAGAGACGGCTGTTTCGCCTGAAATTTATTAAATCGGAAACAAATAATACCCATCGTTATGGCGTAGTTTTTCTTCGATTTTGATCCGATTCCAAAAAGGAATCCAGTTTCGTTTTGTATATCGTACTCCTACTGTACGAAAACATTACCGTACAAGTTGATAAGTAAAATTGCGGATTATTACTGATGACTGGTCAAGCATAGCTCGAAAGCGAATCTCATCAAAGAGATTCAACAAAGCGGATTATTCTCCAAGCTTGAATGACCGCTTGTAAAACGCGCTTTCCAGTTTTCAATCGATCATTTAACGTTTGCTAATATGTACATACACTTCAATCCGCGTGCTTTTGGGATTTCGAAACAGTACTCATTTAATAATAATAATAATAACAATAATAATAATAACAATAATAATAATAATCATTTATTTCCAACGGCTAACACCCAAGTACAGGAAAATTAATACACGAAAAAGAAAATATATATGCGAATACGTTCGTAACAATAAAAACCAAAAATAAAGAGCTTACTGCCACTAACAAAATTTGTACACAATAAAAAAAAGCTATTCTACAAGTAAATAAGAGTATATAACAATATTACAAACTAACAATACTACTGATAATATCCGTAAACCGATCAAAATGCAGATCAGCATTGCTACAAAACAAATCAAAATTATGGCACATTATATAGATGGGTGCTCTAAGCATCGCATTTGTTCTTATGCCATCCAGGTAAGAAATGGATGGATGTCCTGCAGATAGTCTAAGTACATTAAAATTGATTTTTCCCAGTAACCACGAACAATCAATTTTATTATTTAATAAGTTAAGGAGCAATTTGATGCTAGCAACAATCCGCCTGGTTTGTAAGGAAGTGTAGTTAAATCTATTGAGTAGCAATGCATAATCATATCCCCTTTCTGGGTACACATGGTCATTAATATACACTAAGTACTTTAGGAACCGTCGTTGAACCTGTTCTAAGTTTTTTATATGTACGGCATATACGGGGTACCAAATAATCGATCCATATTCTAGCTTTGACCTGATGAAGGCGTTGTATAATAAACTTAAACAATCCGTATTAGTAAAATCTCTACAGTTTCGGTAAATAAATCCAAAAGTTCGATAAGAGCTTGCTATGATTTCATTTATGTGATCTACAAAATAAAAGCCAGTGTCAAAAAGTATACCCAAGTCTTTTATAGACGTACAACGTTGTAAATTGATATCATTCATAGTATAATCATAACAAATTATTTGGTGTTTCCTAGTGTAAGTTATAGTTTTGCATTTGTTCACATTAAGTTGCAAGTGGTTTTCAATGCACCAAGAACTTAGACTGTCCAGATCTTTTGTAAAGTAAGACAATCCTCTATCTTTTCAATTTTAAGGAAAATCTTCAAGTCATCAGCAAATAACAACGACTCACACTGCAAATTATTCACTATATCATTTATATATATTAAGAAGAGAATAGGTCCCAAATTTGAACCTTGAGGCACGCCAGATGTGGGAGAGAACATTTTTGATTTATGACCCCGATACTCGACATACTGCTTTCTGCAGGTCAAGTATGATTCAAAGAGACGCAGAAGAGTTGAGAGAATCCCACCGCTGACAGCTTACTGAGTAGAACGTGGTAGTCTATCTGGTCGAAGGCCTTTTCGAAGTCGGTATATATGACGTCAACTTGTCCCCGTTTATCCAAACACTCCGAAATATATTGACTAAAGCAACTTAGATTTGTTACAGTGGATCGACCATTCATGAAACCATGCTGTGCAGGGGATAAGACAGATTTTATGGACCTATAAACATTACTATACAAAATTGATTCTAAAACTTTAGAAGTGTTGCATAATATGGATATTGGTCTATAATTTCGAATACTAGAAGGATCACCTTTCTTAAAAACAGGGCAGATACGAGATATCTTCCAAATATCGGGGAATGTAGCGTGCTTCAGTGTCAAATTAAACAAATGGTATAGTGGTTTTACGAAGGCAATGGCACAGTCTCGTAGCAGAAAACTAGGAACACCATCCGCACCACTCAACAAACTGTCTTTGCATTTTTTTAGTGCCTTTAGTATTTCATCTTCAGAAATTTCAAAATGTTAACAGTGCAATGAGTACAAAAGTTACTATCATTTATCCTAGAAGGATTCGCAGTTGTATATACACTACTAAAATAATGTGCAAAAGCTTCCATTGCAAGTATAGGAGTATCCAAAACTGTATCGTTGTATTTCACACCAGGTATCCTAGTATTGCCACGTTTACTATGAATGAATGACCATATTCTTTTAGGATTACTAACTACGGAATTCTGCATGCTAGATATGTACGTTTTGTATGCAGCATCGATAAGAATTTTACATATTGTTCTCATTTCCTTAAGAGAAAGAAAATTTAGTAAGTTAGTAAGTTTAGTAAGTTAGAGTAACAGTTCAAGCGAACTTAAGATCTACACCAATCAAACAACTTTAGTTCCATTATTTTCTCAGTGCTGCAAATCTTAAATGTTGAATTACAACTTTATTACTAATTATTTGCATTTCACGCGAGTTGTAGTTACCACACAAGGATGCTTAAAGAAAGCAGTGTAAAATCAAAATCTCTTGAAACGTGTGTTAAGGGAATGTAGATATTTCTTTTCCTTTTTATATAGCTTTTCGTCCAAGTTTTCTGTTTTTAGTGTATTTCGTGCGTCGTGGTGAAAGTGATGAGGCTTGATAAATACAACCTTTCTAAAACGGATAAAAATCGTCGCGTTAAAGTTACCCGAGCTTTCTGCTGATTTTCTTCTCGAACTCTTTAAGGATGATGTTTTATGGAATCAATCCTCTAAATCCGTGACCTCACACATATCGTGCAATGCAAAGTGTACAGAGATGCTAGAAAAGAGTTCATAAAGCAAGAATTATACAATTGGGAAATTAATTGCAAGTATGGCCGAATGAGAGTGTATTTTTCAGAATGTTTAATTGAAATTTCTCACATTACAACATAGTAAGATACGGTCTCTGTTTATAACAGTATAGTTATTTTCTGCTGGTAACTGAAACATGATGCTGTTCAAAATAGCAAATTACTACCGCCGAATTCCAATATACATGTACAGTGGAATCCACCTATAAATGGACTTACTTGTGCTGTAGATATAAGCGAATGTCCATTACAAGCGAGTTGTTTATAGGTAGATTCCCCTTACTTGACAAAGATCATAATTTTGCGAATGAAAGTAATTAATTGGTACTTTTCTCCCCTCATTCGCGACTTTTATCGTTCCCCGAATCGGTCTACTATACTACAAATGCGTTGCTTTTGACTCTCATTTTCACGGTACAAAAGTTGTGTGTTTGTGATAATTATCCTTAACGAAGTTGCCATAATTATCCACTTGATACATTGGCACTTTCCGCATCAATTTTGCAAGATTATTCTCAATTGTTTACCAAAGCTTTCTTCCTGGACTTATTTGGATTGGTAGTGATCGCCAAGACTGTGGTGTAGTATTACCGGCACTGTATCACATCGGGAAACACCTCACCACGCAATTATTGAGTTAAATCCGGTGACACTTGTTTCCCTATCAACGTGGCTAGCATCTTCAAACCGTACCTTATCTTATTTGGTAAGGTGCGGTTTCAACATGCTCGCCTCGTTGCTGGCTGGTTCTTTCTACCACTTCTGGGGCGACTACAGAAGAGAATTTTAATTTAACATTTTGAATTTCTGTTTTACAATTGACCTAAACGTGGTAGAGAGAACCTAAAGATGACTTAATCATATTATCTAACCCGGTTTTCTCTTTTTCAGTTATGTTGATGATAAAACAATGCTTTGGGGTCTGTCGTTATTGAGATATTTTATTTATTTATATTTATTCGACTCTATTTGCATAATATATGATGAAAAAGAAATTTGTCTCAATTGTAGAAAAGAAATGGAAAAAACTTCCTACCTTCACTTGGGGACTGGTTACCCGTTAGTTTACAAACTATTTCTTCTCAGTCAATTCTTCGGGCATTTTTATATTGTTGTATTTTTTATTGTTTTGTATGTTGTCGTAATTTGTTATATTGCTGTTTTACTAGTCTTTTCGTATGTTTTGTACTCGTGTATCTGTGAGTTTTGATACGTGAAACTTGCCTTACCTTGTATCTGTGTACTGCGGAGTCAATTGTTAACTTTGTTTTTTTTTGTTGTTTTCTGTTTACTTTGTGTGGTAATAGTCTAGCCTATAAAAATAATAGGTGATGGTCCTACGCCATTCTCATCTGTCCTTGGCTGCTACCTTCGATTAGTTCCAGTTTAGTTCTTTCTCCTGTAGGACGTTTTCTATACTTGCATTCCCTTGTTTTTAGATCTGCCCATGTATCTCTTTACTTCTAGATTTGTCCCCAACATTACCTTCACTTTTCTATGTTCGTTTAATCGGTGACTAACCCATCTTAACTGTTGGATTTTTACTTAGTTTTAATGATCTTATCTCTTCCGTCCTTATTCCATCGATTTCTGTTACAATCTTCATCTCACATACTTCAATTTTCTTTTATGTCCCTTAGCAAGTGTCCGTCCACGCTTCGCTTCCGTACATCAAAATTGGGGCCAAAACGAATACATATAGCCGGGTTTTCATCCCTCTTGATATTTACTTCCTATTGAAGCAGTTCTGTATAGATTTATTGTTTTATTTATCCTACTGTGTATTTCTTTCTTTATGTTGCCTCTTCCATCTACCGTGGATGCTAAATATTTTAACATGTTCTACGTCCTTGTGGGATTTTCTTATTTTGGATATACGTATACGAGTATATTTCTATAGATTCCCCCGATCCAACTTACAACCTTACTTTCTAACCTAGAACGACAGGGTCGGAAAGCATGGACAACAAAAATACGCGAATTTTTTTTTAATACTGTCAACTGTAGTTATGCGTTGAATAGTTGAAACATATTATTCCTCTTTTTCGTCTTCCTTGTCTCTTTTTTCCGGTAGAAGAATATAAATAAGAAGAGTAAGAAAAAGACCCACGAAATAACTCTGATTTTCCGATGAATGTAAAGAAATATTCTTCTTCCAGTTTCCTGTTTCTTCCTCCTCTTCTTCTTTCTCTTTTTGTGGCATGAGAAGATCAAAAGGAGAATGAGAAAAAGAAGCAGGAACAACTCAACAAATGTTTTTATAAAAGCTAAGAAATACGCTTATCCCGTTTTTCTCTCTCTCTTCTTATAATTTTTCTTTTGATTCTCATTCTTCTGTATCTTTTTTCTTTTTCCCTTCTTTTTTGCGATATTAAAGGATAAAAGTAAAGGAAGGGCACAGCCGAAGAACTTGGAAACCAAAAATATATGATTTTTTCCGGTTGCTCAGTCTGTACTGTTATGGGTTGAAAACCTAAAACGTATTCTTCCTCATCGTTTTCTTGCCATTGGTCAGTATTATTAAATTAAAGTATTATTATTAAATACAGTACATCATCCATTGTTCTGTATCCCATATAGAGTGAACAGCAAAAGTCTTGATACCCCCACATCTTTTTACTTCCTTCTAAAAAATTTGGACATACAATCAATTTGTTTTTAAATTTAAAATCAAGATTTTAACCCAAAAAATACTATTAGAACAGTGAAACCTAGAGGCGTAGGTGTCATGATTTGGAGTTATAGGTTGAACATCAGGTGTTGGCTACCTTGTAAAAATTGATGAAACAATAACAAAAAATTTTGCAAGAAAATATATTACAAAGTGTGAACAAAATGGGGCTGTCTGCTGATTTTCACTTTCTTTATTTACATTGTTATGAGTAGAGACCGAATTATATGTTTTTGCATATCGATAACTGTCAATGGTACAATTGAACGCTTTAAGATCTACACGGATTAGGGTAAATAAAATCAAATTAGTCCAAATTTATGCAAAAAGCATATATTCCGATCTCTGGTTATTAGTATCCTTTCTTCGCTTAATTAATTTTTCGGCTTTCATATTTCAAAATTCCCGCTAACTAAAAGCGTAAACGCCTTCCTGTTTACGAGCAAAAATGAAAAATATTCCTGGCAAATTAATATTCATTATGTGATATCAAAACAAAGGAATGCTTATATATACATACGTATTGATTTTTTTATTTGTATACGTATGTTTCACATGCGTATACCTTATATTGACATACATACATATGTACGTACACCACAGGCCGTATCTTCGTTCAACCCACTAGCAAACAGGATATCCGCAGTAATGACACATCAGATTCATATTCCGTTATAATTGTTTAGATTTTTTTTTTTTTGTTTCGTTGTAAAGCGTACAATTTCGATCATTGTATACCGACATAAAAGATACAAAGTACAATAGTGATGATTAATAATGGAGCTTTATTAATATAACGTGGATATCTTTTGCGATGTACCTCGTTTGAATCTGGTAAATTTTATTTCAATAATGGGGACGCGTCATTGTATTAATTGTTGAAGACATCATCTTGAGACGTAGTCAATTGATCAACGAACAAAAACCTTCGAAGAACAATGCGCTTCTATTACCTTCGTATTTAAAATGTATATAGGTGTACGTACATACTTTAATTGTATTTAAGGCGCTGCAATGACGCAATACCCTAAACAATTGGGGAGAATGTATTGTACATTGAAATAAAGCGTTGCTCGCAAGCTTTGACTAATACTTTTTCTAGGGTGCATTTACAACTATTGGAATGTGATTAATATTCACAAATTATTTTATTTATTATTATTTTTAGTCTTAACATTTTTCAATCATATATTACCTGCATCTCCCTCTTCTTCTTAGTTTCATTAAAACGGGAGGCTGTAATTTTTTTGTGTATTTCCCTAAAGCCTATTTTCTTTTGTAATTATTACTGAAACATAAGTCCGAAGAGGGAAATAATTCCATAAGAACGGAAATGGCTTAACATATTACAACAATTTTTAATTCATGGGAAGGGCCGGTAATTGAAACGAGTTCTATTCCCGAAAGATTCCATCCTCATCACCACTTACGCGTTGAATCACCACACCATTTCAATTATCCTCCGGTTTTTTCCCTAATTTTCCTTATTACAGGTGAAACCTTTTATCGAGAGCCGGAATGTTCAGTATATACCCTGTTACTATCCCATACTTATCCTTTTTACATCGCGACCTAAATTCTGAACGGATCTCATCATCGACGTGACCCTTCGAAAGTGGCTTTTCGAATAATGCATTTTAAACCGGTTCATATTTATTTAAACACACTTTATCGATTTAATTGATGGAAGGATAGACGTCTCTAACGCAATATATCCGTATTAAAATCGCAATATGGCTCGTTTACGTCGGGTATTCGTTTTAAACCGCGTCTTCCGCCAATTTTCCTGAATATTCATGGGCGTAGGTCTTAAATTTATAGCCTCAACGTGACCTCAATATTAGTACATCGACAGAAGTAGTATTCCAATATACGATCTCCATTTTGCTGAACCGGAACAGTGAGCGTGTGTATTGTTGAGGGAGGATATTACATTACCAACAGGTCTACATATGCATACGTATGATGTTCTGCTCGCTGAATATACAAAATATTTAATGAAATGTGCTTTATTTGTAGTTTATTGAAAATTGTTACGTACATCCTGCACATATGACCCTATCTCTATAGAAATATAGAATCTTCAACGTAACTACGGGGTTTGTCGTGCAATTTTCACTTAGACTTTCCAACATAGCTGGTCAATGTGGCACATAACAAATTAGAAAATTTTGCAAATTAGATGAGAATCAGTATTTGGGGGTTTTCTGATTCGCTGAAAATTAGACGAAAATCGGTATTTGGAGTTTTGTTTTGGATTGCTGATAACGGATCTGACGTTATCTTCGTGTTTTACAAAATATCGATTGAAGATGGCACTCCAAAATCGACCGCTAAAATCTTACTTTTCACTCGCTAATTGGTATGCAGATGAGGTGTATCCGTGGAATTATGCAGAACACACTCAAACACATCAACATACACGCCCACACACATGCACGAAAGTAATCAGATTTCTGCTGCGTCCATTCTCGTTGATCCTAGATAGCACTAAGATCTGGAAGCATCTACTATTTGACTTAAAAATCGGATCTATTGAACAATTCGAAACTAACACGAGCCACGCTAAAACCTCCGAAATACCCCTTCCTGTAAAATTTGACGTGGTCTTCGTCTTGGAGCAGTATTCTCGTGACATATTCAACGTCTGACATTGAATATGTGACGAGGATACTCTTCCAAGGATACAAAAAGTGAGAATTAAGAAGTGAAAAGTGAAAATGGGTAATCCAAAACAGGAACTCCTAATGAACAATTGAGGAATGGTCAATGGCTGATGACAAGATGACTTCTTCACCATCCTCCACTACATACCAGTTAGCGAAAAGAACGTTGTATTTCGGTTGATTTTGAAGCACCATCTTCAGTACGTCATTTTGTAAAACGCGAAATTAACGTCTGCTCCGTTATCAGCGCTCCAAAAAATTTCTCGAATACTGATTCTTATGTACGTATTTTGCTTTATATGATGGATCTCTACCACTAATAGGTCAATAAAACAAGGCTGGTTTGAACGATAGTTATATTTTCAAACCAGCCTTGTTTTATTGACCTATTAGTGGTAGAGATCTATCATATAAGATAAGTATAAAAGGTCACGAAATATATATATATATATATATATAGTACGTATTTTGCAGAACTTTTCCAATTTTTTGGTCTGCCATGTGTCAAATCTAAGTGGGGTGGCAATTTTTCGACGAATTCCGTCAGTTCCAAGACTAATAAACCAAAATTTGCCTCATAAGATGACTTTTTCCACGTTTCTTGGCTGCACACCGATTAGCGAGCGGAAAATCGGAGTTTTGGTCGATTTCTGGAGCGCCATCTTCAGTGGATCGTTTTGTAAAGTGCGC
This sequence comes from Chrysina gloriosa, assembly GCA_038088585.1. Taxonomy (NCBI): domain Eukaryota; kingdom Metazoa; phylum Arthropoda; class Insecta; order Coleoptera; family Scarabaeidae; genus Chrysina; species Chrysina gloriosa. The sequence goes on along the minus strand of CM076089.1, from coordinate 8,245,929 downwards.
AACTAACGTCAAATCCATTATCAGCGACCTAGCAAACCTAAAAATATTGATTTTTATGTAATTGACAGAACTTTTTCAATTTTTTGATGTGCTATAATGATCCGCCATCCTGAAAAATCTAAGTGAGATGGAAATTTTTCGACTAGCTCTGATAGTTTCGAGACTAAAGCGCAAAATCTACCCCATAACGTGACTTCCTTATTTATGTCAGCTGCCCAACAGTTAGCGAGGGGAAAGTCGGATTTTAGTGGATTATTCAGCCTCATCTTTAGTTGGTCGTTCTCCGACATACGAAACTAATTTAGTAATTTGCTAAACTTTTCTGACTTTCGAACCAACATATTGGTGCACCATTTTCAATTTTGAGTGTAAATGCGAACTTTTTGTTTTGTTTTGAGTATATCTTGACGCGATGTCTTCAGCAGTTTTACGGAGAGTTTAATGAATTAATAGCACGTATATCTAGTACTTTATCTCCTTTAAACATTGTTTTACTACCACGCAATAGCTGTAGCTTTTCTAACGTACATACATTGGAATATTGATATTTGTAGGTACATATTTCAATATTTAATTTTATTAATACATATCTTATTCTCGCTATTTTATGCCCGAAGATTTTAATTTTTAGTAGCTTAGGAATTTGCAAAGTTAGGTTGCATCAGCAGATCACGTGAACATTAATCAAATTAACAAGTACGTAATTTTCTGCTGGAACTGATAACACGTTCTGTGTTAAATAGTAATATCCACAACGCAATATAAAATTTGAAACGTTCTGTTGTGTGACGATATGAGTCACGTTATCGCAAATAGTACCGGCAGCTATGAAATCTCATTCTTACACAAGTGCCCGGATTATTAGCATTTCAAAAGAAAAAAGGGGAAACACTAATTTGCGACACATGTCGGATAAAACTATATCAAAATATTTACTCACTTACTTTACAATATCGTACTCGGAAATCCTGTCGTATAAAGTTAGACTTGCGGTACTACGCAAATGAAAATGTGAAATGTCCCGACTTTTAATTATGAGCCCCGGCTATTGTTTTAATTGTGGTAATGGATGGTGGTCATATGTCATATGTCGGCTGTTACCATAAATTTACGGATTTATATATCGAAAAGTGCGCGCTCAGCTCGTAGGTTGCTGTCGAAAGCAGCTGCTTAGATTGTCGTTATTCTGATATATTTCTCCTCTTTATTTTTCAGGTGAGTAACGTTTTGGCGAAAGAGGAGTTTCATGAAATATCCAACGTCGAAGGTGAGGATTTTGGTTTTGATGTACGTACTTTGAAAAAAACACACAAGGCGTAGAGCAATTGTTTTACAATCATTTTTGTAATGATGTCGTTATTATTATTATTCATAACTAAATACACGTATAACATTTTCGCGTAAATAGCACTCATTGTTTTTCACCTGCCATAATTAAACTAAGTCGAACAAACAGAGCTGCTCTTGTATATACTGCGGAAACAGCAAGGGCGCCCTCTATGTCAGAAAAAGTTACATGCTTACGATTTATCTGCCGTGGGTAATTGCCAATTTGCTTTTACGTGACAAACTGTAATGACCGACGAATCAAAATGAGAGGAATAGCAAACGATGTAGGCATATCTAAGAAACGCGTTTATAACATATTGAATTGGACATGAGAAAATTGAAGAGCGCGTTCGAATGAACGTTTGCAAGACTCTATTGGAGGACCTTTTGCGTCGATTGACACTGTTGCTGAAATTTGGATCCACCACTACACTCCTGAGACGAAGGAATAGTCGAAACAGTCGATTGCAAAGGGGGAACTTGCTCCAAAGGAGGCGAAGACAGTTCCATCGGCCTGGAAAGTGCCATTTGGAATAGTCATGGCATTGTTTTCATCGACTATCTTGAAAGAGGTAGAACGATAACGGGGTAAATTTCACATCATTGCTTGATTAGCTGAAAGCAGAAGTTGTAAAAGAACAACCGCATTTGGACAAGAAAAATATGTTGTTCCATCAAGACAACACGTTCGCAGTGGCCATGGCCAAAATTCGTAACTGTCAGTTTGAATTGGTTGACCATCCTCCGTTTTCACGGGATCTAGCCCCGAGTGACTATTTTCTGTTTCCTAAACTCAAAGTTTGACTCGAAGGAAGATTTTCTTGGAATGAGGAGGTCATACAATGCGTATTTTGCAAAGCAAGACGTCAATAACTATTTGGACGGGTTAAAGCGGTTGGAGCAACTCTAGACTACGTATATCAAGTTAAAAGGAGACTGTGTCGAAAGATAAAATTGCATTGAACCGGAAAAAGAAATTGTTTTTATGTCAGACTCAAAACTTTTCAGCCCACCTTCGTACATACACCTACATTGTGCGTGTCCTGAAAGCGTAAAATAGCCACAAATTTATTGTTATTATGTCTTCGCCGCATTAAATGCGGATTCAATTAACCTTCCTATACTCACGCATACGGTCTGTGAGACCGATTTATATAGTATAGTATACGTCTTTCATTTTGACGTGAGTAGAGGAAGGTTAAAGTAAAAAGAAGTAGCTTTTTAACGCATCAAAGCCACTTTTCGTAATTACCTGTGCTATTTTGGGTAAAACATGTGAGTGCACATTAACGTTAAAATATCGTGAGAATACCATAAATTATAATTTGATCAATCTAAAGTGGTTTTGTCGAAACGGCGGTAATATAAGGGTGCTTTTGTTAGGAATCTCGCCTCAGCATGACTAGTATTAGAACTTCGAGAAATACAAAAGAATTGAATTTTAAGTAAATGTATGATACAGTACAAGTTTCGGTGACCATCGGAAAATCGATAAAGAAAACACATACGAAGGTGAATACATCCTCTATTATTCATATTCATAATGCATTTTACGGAATGCAAATATTTGCTAACATTCAACCTTGTCAGACGGTACAACGCTTTGCGAAGCGAATTGTTAATTGCTATATAAATAATTAGGAGACGTAATTGACGTCGTGCTAGGCCGAGCGTAACCGCCGATTTATTGTCCCTTGAAAGGGATTCGCTGCGGATTTACTTTAGGAACCAAATCCTAAATGGTATTTCGGGGCCCAGATGCGGCTTAACAACTTGAATAAGTAATTGTAATATAATGGCTATTCGTTTTAGGAGGCGAATGTACGCAACTTTATTTAAGTATGTCGGTATCCAAAAAGGGTTTGCAATTTATTTCGGGACATAACGAATATAGTAGGGGAACAGAAAGGTTTATGTTTAATAATTTTCCGGGTTTAAAACAGTGCCACCTCGTAAGATAGTATAGATACGATCGGCTTCTTATTAAAGAAGAAAAGTGTATACGAGACGCAGAACGGATGAAAAGAGGATAATCCATATATAAAAAACGAACAGGGAAGGTGGACCAATACAAAGCAATGGAAAGGTGGAAAAACTTTTTGAAAATCTACTAAACGAGGATGACAAAGTCGACTATGAGGAAACTCAGAAGACATAATATAATGAAATGAGTATAAAAACGCAAGAAAAGAGGAAGTTATGGATACAATAAAGACAGAGATAGCAACAGAAATGATAAAAATAGATGGAAGGACATTACATGATCGAATATATGAATTCATTAAAAATACATGGGAGACGAACAAATCCTCTAAGACTGGAGCAAAGGAAGGATCTGCCCGATACATAAGAAAGGTGATAAGAGGAATTGCTCTACTCCATAAGGTAATGGCAGAGGGTATAAGAAAAAGACTAACAATACGCAGAAAATGTGGTGGGGGAATACGAAGCAGATTTCTGGTAACAGACCAAATCTTCACTCTAAAAGAAATTCGAACCACCTTCTACGAGCCTAAAATCGTTTTATACACATTGTTCATAGATTTCAAACTGATCTATAATACAATAAAAAGACAACAAATGTATCGGGCAATGAAGGAACTGACAAGTTGATGAGACTAAATAAAAATTACTCTAGAAATAACAAAAATTAAGTATCTTAAAAGGGATTTAAATTGGAGGAAGTTGAGGTAAAACAGGGACTTATTGTTAAATAAGGTGTTTCCCACTATCCACGGTGCTGTTTAACCTGGCATCGAAGACAACAACAAGAAGAAACCGGATCAAAACAAAAGAAACAATATTTTGCAACGAACACCAAAGCGTAGCTTTCGCGGACGATCTTACAGTGATAATAATGGAGAAAGAGAGAACTTTAAAAACTGATGAAATCTGTTGCAAAAGAAATTTGGACTGAGAATTCATGAAGAAAAGGCAAAATATATGGTAATGGGTAGCACTCAACAAGTAGATGAGCGACGATACAAACACAAGGAAATATGTACGTATATATTTCAAGGCGTTAAGGACCTAATGTATCTTGGTGTCAAAATAGAAGAAAAGGGACACGAAGCAAATAAAGACAAGAATTGTGAAACGAAAACGGGAAATATGGAGCGCTAAGAACATTGTTAAAATCCAAATTTATATCACAAAGAACAAAAATAAGATTATGTATACCGGTTGTTAGACCCACAATTACTTACGCGTGTGAGACATGGGTGTGAAATAAATCGGAAGTGGGGCTTGTTTAGAGTCCTGGGGGAGGAAATCTGTGAGAAATATATGTGGAGGAATAAAAACGGAGGGTGCCTGGCGAAGACGAACAAACAAGGAAGCAGAAAATGTATATAAAGAAAAAGAAATCACAACAGTTACCAAGGTGACTAGGTCATGTAGAAAGAATGACAAAGATGGTTCTATATAGAAAACCAATAAATAAAAGAAGAAACGGAAGAACACGGAAAAAAATGGATAAACAATGTGATTGAGGGTCCTGCAGAAGATGAATATTAAAGATTGGAAGAATACAAAATGGTTGAAAATGGAAAGAAGTAGAAGTTCTAATATAATGTAATGCAATATTAATATTACTATATGTAAAACGACAATTTTTCAAAGAAGAATTGGCGAAATTACACTTTAAGGCATAGGCCTGCAAGCCCTGTAGAGCTGTAAAAATACAAGTATATACGAGCAACGATCAGAAACTAAATTACATCCTCTGCTTAACAAGCGAGCATACATTTACAGGAAAAAATTTTTTTGTTGAACAAAAAACAAAAACAAACAAATTTTTGTATTTTTCAACAAATTCGCCAAATTTCTCTAAACACTTTGCACACCGCGGGATTAGCTTTTCTGAGTAATTTCGTCCGATTTTCTTTAATCATTTAAGCAGTGTTTCCTTCAGTTCATCATCGTTAGCAAAACGCTTCTCTCCCATCTGTCGCTTGAGATGACCAAAAAAGTGGTAGTCGCAGGGTATCAGATCATGGCTGCAAGGTCGATGACCTCATTTTTGCTGCAATTCCTGGTTGACACGTGCTGAAGGAGGAGTAGTGTCATCATGACGAAGGACGACATCACCACTTCAATTTTGTAGGTCTTCGATTTTTAAAGACTTTACGTAATTTTCTTCCAAATCACAAAGTATGGTGCGGCATTGACTGTTGTTCCATACATTCAGCGTAAACAATCCATTGAGATAACTCTGATAACGTTAGATAATGGGAGGAAAAGGCTCGAAACGTTGATTTTTGTTGTCGATGTCAATCGAACGTTCTTTCCTTTTCAAACATTTTGCTCCATTTCGCAATCATGCAACGTGACATTGCATTTTCACCATATACTTCGACTATTTGACGATGAATTTCACGACGAATACAACTTTTGGGCCACAAAAATCGGACCTTCTGAATGCAATTCAACGTCGGACGAAAGCTTTTTGGTTTGCGTTGCCAACTTGGCGATTACGAAGACAATAATATCGACAGTTTACCAGTACACGATATTATTTTACTCCTTTTAGGTTAGGAACACGACATTGGTGTCACGTAGTTTCTGATCCTTCCTCCTCATTCTTCCTATTTCCTTATTGAATGGAAAATATTGGAGGCTTAAGGTACTGGAATATCTAGAATAGATCCTGTAGTAACGAAGTTACCTGATTTTCCAGGTACCACTTGCATTTCGTAAAATATACAATACCCCAAACATTACAATTCTTCTTTACGGCCGCTTCGTATTCCGCAAGCACTGTCGAAATATACTACTTCGACCTGCAGTTGAATTTTAAAGAGCGATATTGGGTTTAACTGCAGCAGTAATAAAAATGCGACTTGCTCAGCCAATTTGCGCGGATGCCATTAAAACTTTACCAATTAAATCGTACAAAAACGCGAAAGCACGACGTGCTTACGATAGACGAATCGCTCTAAAAGTAAAAGAAATTATTAACCCAGAAATAAGATATACTAACACACATATGTATGTATGTATGTGCGCTGGTCTTCTGTTAATAAATCACAGATTGGTAGTTTCGCCGTGATTCCATTAATTTGCGCGAACTAAAAATGATGTGAGCGTTATCGTTGGTCACGCTTACGATTAACTGTGCTAATTAAATTTAAACGTGGCCATAAATGACGTTACACATTAAATTCGACTTCAATTTACGATCAGGTGGTAATTTAAAGGGTCAATATGGTTTTCGTTTTACCAATGTTTACATATGAACACATATCTACATATGTAGGTACTTTTCCAGTTAAAAATGTAGCAGGTATAGTACTTAAATTCGATTAGTTTTAGAGTTTATGCAATATCCTTAGTTATCAAGTCAATTAGAGAGCATTTTATAGCATGTAACTAAATATTAAACAGTGTAAGGCCAGCAAGATGCGTTATCGATTATTCAACAAGAAGCGACGGATTTTTGAGCGCTACTATCTCTTTAAAAAAATTTAAATTAATATAAAACACTTTGGTATTATTTCACAAAATTATATTTTAAAGTCGATGCACATTTCGCCTTACGGCTTCTTCAGGACTATTATTTCTTATAGCAGTTGAAATCGAATAGAACTAACCAAACATTGTTGTTATTCGATATTAAAAAAACTGTCGCTGGAAGATGTATAGAAGATAGATGTTAGTGATTGTGCATCCATATGATCAGTATCCCTAAGTTGCACTCTTCAGGGTGAAGGCGAAATCATTCATAGTACTAATCGTAATTTAGAATGTAAATTGCTTGTCGTAGATAAGAACATGTCTCGTGGTATAGTTTTAGTTTAGTTTAGTTTGATTTCGATTTGCCATGGAGATACGAGAATAAATCAATTCTTTCTTTTAAACATTTTCGTTCCCTTTTCAACCCATGTTTTATATTCTAACTCGGCATATATTTTACATCCTCTCTGCAACTTTCTATGCTTTCCAAAGAAAGCGGAATTGATCGAACATTGCAAAATAAGTTTACGAGTATCGCTTTATTTGGCACGGATCACATGGCATCAAAGCACAGATTTGCATTTGGTAATTAGGAAAAACTTGCCAAAATCGGTGCTGCGATAGGAATCCCAAACAATTGTTGTATTTACTTTCTCGACCAATAAAATCGTCTCGACTTTCTTTAGCGTTTTTATCTACGTCATCAATTTTAGTCCATAGATTTTTGTGTGTGAAACAGGCGCAAATCGTGCTTTTCTTTTCACCGGCAGCACTTGAGAAAGATAGTCAAATTAATACATTGTCTTTATTCCTACGACAAAACAATGGTAACAAAGGTAACAAAGGTAAATACTTAATATAGACAAAGTGTACGTAATCTTCAGATTGTCCTTATATAGGTGAAAACACTGTATACACACAATAACCGCCCTACTATGACTATTGTTACAGCTGCCATCATTGTGGTATTTCTTGTTCCTAAAGGTTGCTTCACATAGCCATATTAAATCCTCTTTGTTTCCTTTTTTCTGTTTCCTTTCTATTTTGTATCTGCTCTTCCCATATTGTTTTGACTGGTCTCTGATCTTCGAAGCTTGATGGGCGTCCGAATCATCCCAGATGTCCCTCGGTTTGTTACTCCTATGATCGGCTCACCTTTTAGTCGTTTATTTATCTTTGTATTTTTTACTTTATCACGCTCCTCAGATACTTCATTTCCATACCTTTATTCTTTCTAATGTTTTCGTTAAGATACATCGTTCGAATCCATATGTAAGCACACGAACAAATGTTTGCTTTCTGTGTACTCATGGTTGGTTTTTGTTGATACTTCTTTCCCCCTTATGATCGGATTTCTGATTGAGTAATAATACCGGCTGCTTTCCTCTACTTTATCTACTTGAACTCCCAGAAATTTAAAAGTTTCTACCTGCTCTGGATCCTCGCAATAAAGGTCTGGTTTGTTTGTCCTATCACCATTACTTTTGTTTTGATTTCCTTTACTGTCATATTTGTTTTCGATAATTTTTGCATCCACATTTCAATACTTCTTTGGAGCTCCCTGCACCATTACCAAAGGCACATACTCTGGCCTGAACCGCTTGCAGCTCTCCACATCTTTGCGATTACTTGCCTTCCTTTGCTACTCAATTCCTCTATAAGATGGTCATTTTTCTATACTAAGTAGCAATTAACTTTGAACTTATCCTTGTTGCAATCCCTTTGACTATTAAGTCGTGAAATGATTTGAAAGAGCCCCTCTTTTAGCATTTCGTAATGTTGATCGGATGAATTTTTTCGTTTTCAACGCAGTAATAACTAAATTATTCCACAATTCACTGTTTAGAAGCAAATTATTAGATATAGGTACACCTTAATGTTAAGTACTACTAACTACTAATACTACTTCCAATTTCTACAAACTAAATTCCCTTAATATTGAATTTATAAATGTTAGTACGGAGGCGCCTTTTAAATTGTTAAAAAAGAAACCGGAAAAGAAGAAAAAGTTGTTGGAGAAAACTGTTTTTTTTTGCTTTTCAAAATGTTCGCCTTTTAGATTTATACACTTTTGCATGCGTTCAAGCCAATTCTTCAAATATTTTTCCTCGCCGAAGTTGACATCTCAAAAAATGGTTTTTGAAAAGTTAGATGTGCTAAAAATCGTGGTACACGCATTTTTGTTTGACATTCGGGAACAGAAAGAAATCGTTAGGCGATAAATCTGATGAATACACGGGCAATGAGACATTGATCCGACCTTTTTCTCTTCCAAATAATCAATTTCTTGAGGTGCTGTGTGAGAGCCGGGCATGTTCATGATGCAGAAAAAATTTTGGAGACGTTTTCGTTTTTTGTTTTCTTTGATTTTATCAAGGACAGCCTGCTTTCCACAACGGAAAGTGTTGCGAATGAAGCGAAATTCGATTGTCCAAAGATCAATTGAGCATGCTTTAAAGCAGGTATGGGCAACCTCCGGCCCGCGGCCCACATGCGGCCCTCGAGTAAGATTTGTCCGGCCCGCTACTGAATTCTTTCGTTGGCTATTAGCACGGCCCGTCTAAACTTAATTCATAATGAATCATAAGGATACTACAAAAACGTATATTTTTCAAGATTAGTCGCAGCATGAAACTTCTACAAAAAAGGTTGCCCATGCCTGCTTTAAAGATTAATGTTTGGCGTTGTCTCAGTCGGTACGATTTCGAAGAATTGCACGCGTTTTCCGAAAATTAGAATGCACTAAAAATGGGCCAAATTTACCTTCGATGGAACAATGGCATGGATAAGATATGACCAAAAGATAAGGATCCGCAAGCATCGTAGTCGACGTTATGTCACTCGAAAAAGGGAAAATAACACTGAAGTGTTGTATTAGAAGGCTGTCGAGACTGTAACTATGACCTTACCTACACATTATGCAGAGAAAATGGTTGAAAGTGTACTAAAACGTTGGCAAAATATATTGAACAATAACTATACTGGACCTCCTATTAAGTCGTTACGTAATGGTACGTAATTATATCTTATTTATAAATCAGTGCCCATGCTTGTTATACAGACCCGTTCATTGCACATTCTTATGCTACTTTAAAAGGTCGATTTTAGTCGACCTTCACGCAATTCATCACTGACGGACGCACGACCACAACGAAATTCTACAAACTTATTGTGAACAGCGTTTTTTGATGGTGCTTTTCCAGTACACATTTTTTAAATTTCGCGGACAGTTTAAGTTGGTAGTTCCGGCAATAGTTGACATACTCGCCAATTTCTAAGCACAATGCATGCGAATATGTTCACTATTGCCGGAACTACCAACTTAAACTATCCGCGAAATTTTAAAAATGTTTATTGAGTTACTACCAAAAGTTAAACGAACCGACTCTATATATTCTTGTTGAGTTAGCTCCTACTAAAATCGTAAAAAGTCATCCAACAAACCGTTGACGTGAAGTTTCGCTTCTTCCTCAAAATTGCGTTTTTTTTTCTATACGTCTAGGGTGAATAAACTGTTCGATTAATTTCTAAGTTACGACTGTTTTCACAACAACAAATGCCAAATTTGACGCAAATAGTAATGACACATCTCAATAGTGGTCGTCTTAGTGGTCGTCTGTTAAAACATAAAAGGCGCCCCTCGTAGTTCACAACTCACTATATAGAAGCGATAAAATAAATTTACTAAATATTGCATTTATAAAGGTTAATGGGTGTAATTCAAAACCTTTAAAATTGCCAAAAACTACCGTATCGGTATCGTCGGATATTCAATTTCGAAAGTTTACAACCTGAATGTATGTCTGTAGATACTCATAAATTACGCGATAAATATTGGTACGTATGGTTTTCAGTTTTCAGGATAAATGAATATCGCTATGTCGCTAGCAATTCACCACACACACACCGAGTATTACAAATTTTATGCTGCAATAATGCAATGCACACGATTGTACGGTTGGGATTCGAAGTGGCTACGGACCGCCTGCCGAGAGAATACCGTAATTTGCAGAACATTATCTACTAATATACTGCATTAGATGCCGAAACGATGCTAAAATACGTACTGCATTGCTGCAGCAAACTTTTACTCGCAAATCAGTTTTACGAAACTTTGTTACGAAGTTGAAACGTAAATGACGTGAACTATCATCGCCGTTCATATGAATTTTACGTAGTTTTACAGACAATTATTCTCCTTGAAGTTATGTAACTCGACTTACACGCCTGTTGTGGACAACGCATTATTGCAAGTGTACCTATGTTTGTACCTGGCATTTTTAGTGGGTATTTTTCGAGCATGATGAAGTTGATGATAACGTGATCTAGGGAATCGGGATAAAATATGCTATATACGAGGTATGTAAATAAAGTAGTGAGACTGGTAGCGTAGTGTTCAACCTGGCAACATTGGCGATGCCGTACTTGGAGGGAAGAGAAATGAACATGTGATACGCCATCAATACGAATTGGAACGAATGAAACGAACTTCGAGCAACGGTGTGCGACCCGGAAACCAAGCGCTAGAGCATGGAATGGCACACTCAAAGCTCTCTAAGGCCTAAAGAAACAAGATGGGCAAGTCAGAGATCAAAAGCATGTTGATTTACTTTTTTGATGGCACGAAAATCGTTTACAAAGAGTTTGCGCCTGCAGGGTAGGGGGTTTATCAACACTTTTCTTCAACACATTTCTTCAACATATTTCTTCAACACATTTCTTTAATTGTTTTTTTTTTTCGACGTTTTGCCACGAAAACCAGTTACGAATGAGTTCATGGGACGGAGCACATTCACGATAATGTTTGCGTAAATTTTCCTTCATTTTTGTAATTGTTATTCCACGTAAAAAGTAATGTTTAATTAACACTCGAAATTATTTTTTCTCCATATTTACCCAGCAACGGAAATATTTTTCTTCAGATGTATATAAAACATAACCTCTATGCCAGATTTGTGTGAAATTTTGGCAGTAGACATCACATACATGGCGAAAGCCAACAACATAATCACCGCAGCGAAAGTGTTGCCAACCTCTGAAAAGTGACTCCTCTGTCGAACCGCCCTCGTACTTACCCATGGCACTTACCACGTTAACTATTATTTCCGGCAGTTTCTTTGTAATAGATGTGAAATTTCGTTTCAGTTTTCATAGAAATAATCTTTATTTCAGTAAACCATATGTAAAAGAAGTAAATCTATATACATACATACATACATGCATACATACATACATACATACATACATACATACATACATACATACATACATACATGTTTATGAGAAAGCGTCAAACGAATATAGAAGAAAGGAAAATGAAGTGAAAAAGATCAATTTAATTATTCAGAAAAATCTCCAGTTTTTTTTTCAAGAAGTGTTGTTTCAACAATTTCTTAAAAACACTGTACTTGTGTATTTGTTTCAACTCATCTGGAAGATTATTGAAGAGCTTGCATCCTAAATACATAATACTTTAAACTAGGATCGCCCGATGGTCGAAATTCGACCACAACATCTATATATTAATACGCAGTCAAATACAAACAATCGCACCTGATTTACATTGAATCTTTATTGTATTTTCGAGTAAAATAAAATAAAAATCACGCTTTACTTTTTGAGAAAATCGTTGAAAAAGAAATTGAAGTTTCCTATCTGTCTCTTATATCGTTAATTTTAAGTGCTGTTCAACGAAGAGATCATAGCGCAGTGGATAGGATCTAGGTTTTACACCCCCGGGAATGTGTGTTCAAGTCCTGCTCGTGTGCTTTTTTTTCAATCTCTTCGTGCACAATATCAACAAATATATTTCATTTTATGCAAAATAATTCAAAAATAATATTTTTCGTCATAAATTACCACGGCGAAATATATTATTTTTGAATAGTGTTCCATGAAATGAAATATATTTGTTAATATTGTGCACGAAGAGATTGAAAAAAAGGACATGAGGAGGATTTGAACACACATCCCCACGGGTGTAAACCCTAGACCTTATCCACTGCACTGCGATCGCTTCGTTAAACAACACTTAAAATTAACGATATAAGAGTCAAACAGGAAACTTCAATTCCTTTTTCAACGATTTTCTCAAAAAATAAAGCACGCTACGAAAAGGCTCATACCTAGATATATAAGACTCATCCCATCCTGGTGTTCCGCTTGTTAGCGACGAATACACGAATGTAAATGCTTGGCACGAACGGATGAGCTGAACATGCAATTATTTTATTCACCCACAATGTATTGAGGCGCCAACTTAATGCACTTAATCCGCTTTTGTGCAATCAATATTATGCCACACAATTTTTGTCCGTTTCTCGAACGTATTTACTATAATAATATGTCATTACTTGATGTGGTTGACGTGTATTACGTTGCGTGTGTCATTCTGATTACAGATGACTTGATACCTGGCACTTAAGCTCATTTACAATATGTAATATATGCAATATGTTACAGACTCTCACCTGCGTTCCACTGCACGTATCGCGAGAAAACATACATTCGACAAATCTGCATTGTAATACGAATACAACGATATATGTACCATCGCGATACATGGAGGGAACACTCTAAAATATGTACGAGAAGACGACCGACTGCATATTAATATGTAGATATTTAATGGAACAAGGAGATACATCTTAAAACTCCGTTATAAAAGACAAAGACACGTAAAATGTTAAAAGTTTCAAATATTTATTGCAATAAACCACAACAATATTGTATCGCGCTACTATATACTATATATAATATATATAAGATTCGAACTCCGGAGTTTATTTGTTAGCATGTGAGTGTAGTAACGTTTACGTCGATCAAGCAGGAAAAGCCTTCAATAATCGCATGAAAGAACTCAACAGAATCTATTGCAGGAAACAGAATCGACTTTTGCTAACCATTATTTAGAAAATAATCGTAAATTTAAAATTAGCTTTAAAATTTTACATGTTCAAAACAAAGGCAAAAAAACTGAGTTTATTAGACATAACGAATTCGGGAAAGTGGAAATTTTTTGTGTACATAAATGTAAAAACTTTAGATTCAAAGCCATCATTCGTCCACCTGATGAACCTAAAGTATAGCGCAGCAATATTGTTGTGGTTTATTACAATAAGTATTTGAAACTTTGAACATTTTACGTGTCTTTATCCCACATAATACTTTTTGAAACTTGGCCTGTTTATGAATTGGTGAAAGCAAATAATTAGTCGTCCTCGTATTGTGTTCGTGTACTATTTGATTATTACTGAACTGATCGATGTGTTTATATATAAAACTTAACATTTCCAGAATGTACACACCAAAAATGTAATACTTTATAGATATTCAACTAAATTGTATTCTAAACAATTAAAGGATAAGTATGTAGATATGAGAAGATACCCAATTTCTTCATCATATGTGATTTTATATACATCAACAATAATTTCGAATAAGGATAATGCGAAAATGT